>JAAXCT010000398.1:0-548647 GCA_012490785.1 Eragrostis nindensis
TTCTTTTTCCGAAACGACATGCTTCAGAGTTCAGACTTGCGTCGGCTAATCTTGTCGCTCAGTATCCCCTACTCTGGTCTAACGTTTCACTTGTGTACTTGCAGAATGTCTTGCGAAAAAGATAAGAGTGGTCATGTACTACCTCTGTTACTTAACGCTCTGGTTTTTAAGCTTGTTTTTTCACATTGCTGCTCCATGGCTTCATTAGAGTGTGTACATTGACATGCACCAAAGGGACAGTCATTTTAGCATCAAAAAGATATAGTTGCAAATAGTGAACAAATCGAACATAAGGTTGTCTCGCACCTATCCCGATCGCTAAGTATAATCATCTTTTACAGATCATAAGTATTCACAAGGCATTTGTGACGGGAAGAAAAGAAGGCCTGGGTCCTTGAGAATAAAGCATTTCAAAATCTTCTATACGTTGTCCGATAGGCCATCGATCTTTCCAAAATATATTGTTAGGTCCAATCTCCAACCTTCGACACAAATTGCTGACTTGAATACAAACATCGACCATTATGTCGGTTCAGTTTTTTTGCTGCCAGAGGCCCAGAGCCATCTCACCCTTAGGCAGAGCCCAGTGATTCAAGATCTGATATTCCAAGACCCCATCGCTCTTTATCTCGACATTTTTGACCAAGTGAGAAGTAGAAAATAGGAGGGGTCATCTAGACTTTTTATTGAGGAGAACCTTGCAAGTTTGCATGAGCCCTAACCAAGGAACTGTTTGTGCCTTGAACGAGACCACCATTTTCACAATCAATGCTATTGCTCTGACAAATTCTTCAGGGACAACACAACAATTTAGGATAGTCTTAGGTCAATGCTGGTTATCTTCCATTAATTTTCGAACATAGATGACGAGTTCCAAGAAAGTCGGAGTGGTTTGTGTTAATAACTCAAATTTTTTGCTCGATTTCTATTCAATATATGGCGAACAAGGAAATTTTTGAGGTGCCAATGCTCTTTATTGTGCACCCTACCCTTTTGTGTTCATTAAACTTATTTTTACATAATAAAAAAAGCATTCCAGCATTGGCAAATAAATAAATAAATAAATTTATTGGTCCCTCACTGTAGGAGGGGCCTTAGGCGTCTACACTTTGTATTCGAGGTGATGCTCACAAGTTTGCATGAGACCTAAATCGAAGGAAGTTGTTTGCCTCCAACAAGAGGTGTTTTTTTTTTTTTGCCATTGAGTTGTGCTTTGTTTGATAACTTAGATTTCATAGCAGGTCTCGCTCTCTGTTGCTTCAATTCTATCTTATTTTTCAATTCCTAGCCTTAATAAATCCTTGAGGATAGTTATAGATCTATGCTAGATATCTTCCATTTTCGAACAGAGATGTCAAAAATGACGACGAATTCAAAGTAAAGATGTGTCATTTTTGTATAATAACTCAAAATTTCGTGATTGCTATTCAAAATATGGTGAGGAAGGAATTTTTTTCATTGAGGTGCTAAAAGCTACATTGGATATTGATGGTTCACGCCAATCCCCTGGCACATGTCAAGTGCTAACTCGGGGCGGGGTGCCCCACGCTTTCATTGTAAGAAACATGACGGTCACACTCACCTTAGTAGAATAGAAATGTCTTAGTCATTTTTTGCAATTTCTATTTGAAGTGGTGCTTGCAACTTTGCATAAGTCTTACTCTAAGAAACTATTTGCTTCTTAACAGGAGGTGCTCTGTTCAAACAACTTATTTGGTTTCCCACATCGTCTTCTCTTCGCGCTCCAAGCGTTGCATTAGAACCAACCTTCACTTCACATTAGCCCAAGTTAGTGTTCTTAATTAGTGCAAACATGGATTCACCCCAGTCCCATCGTCAGGAAATGCGACGCATCAGAACCCCCTTATTCTCGTAAAGCATGATACCATACACCTATTAACTTCCTGTTTTCTTGCTACCTCGCTCTCAACAATAACGCTATCTGATCCTATCCTATTGCCTCAATTCTACCTTGTATTTTCAACTCATAGCCTTAATAACGATAAAACATTACTCTCTTTAATACTAACAGCTTGTTCTTCTTGAAAAAGATATACTACAAAAATACTAGAGTGTCCAAACATGTCATGGTTTATCTCAAACTACAAAAAACTCCAGTTTCTAAATACTATGGTATACATGGCTCTAGCTTTTAAAACCATAGTTTCTCAATACTATGGTCTTTGAAAACCATGACATCCAAACAGAGCCTAACTTTATAAAAAAAAAAAAAAAACCACAAATTTTTTTATCGAAAATAAAAACTCGGCCAGCCCGGACCTGAAGAAGAAAACCGTGCAGTCTTTGGCTCTTTGCCTTGCCAGCCGTAATGAAACCTCCCGAAGCCACCGAAATGGAAAAACAAAGAAGTCACTTTTTTGTTTCTTTTTTGGGGCAAAAACGAAGAGACTCCTGAGCCTCGGAACCGCCATGCCAAGGCGTCCGTCCGTCCGGTCCAGGTCAGCCGCGACGAGCCGAGCCCAACCCCTGGGCTCGACCGTCCGCCCCGTCACGCGCCGGGCCCGTGACCTACCGCGAGCCAGTGCGCCTCCTTTTCTCCTCGAGAAAAAGCGAGGCCGCCCCAACCCTCCTCCAAGTTTCCTCCCCTTTCCTCTTCACTCCCCCCAAACACAAACAACCCTCTTTCTCTCTCTCTCTCTCTCCCCTCGTCGCCGCCTCTCTCTCCTGAATCCCCGCCGCGCCCCGCCCCACGCCGGCGGCCTCCCCGCGTCCGATGTGCGTGCCTCGCCGGTCTAAATCCCCAGAGGTACTTCCGCCACTCCCCGTCCCCCCCCCCCCCCGCGCCGCCGCCGCCGCCGCGCCCCCCGGCGGCGATCGGGCTAGGGTTTTCGCCGGGTTCCGAGCGGGGTTCTGTCCGTCTTCTCACGATTCGGTGGTCGGTTTCGCAGGTGACGCGCAGGTGAGGGGCCCCCGTCGCAGATGGCGGGCATGGCGGCGCACAGGGCCAGCTTCCCGCTGCGCCTGCAGCAGATCCTGTCCGGGAGCCGCGCCGTCAACCCCGTGATCAAGGTGGTCGAGACCGAGCCGGTGAGTCCCCGTCCCCCTCCCTCCCCCCCTCGTCGGGGCAGCTTGGCCCGTTCCTAGGGTTTTGATCGGGGTAGATGCGATGCGGCACTGCCGGCGGTGCTGTTGAGGCACGCGCGCGGCCTCGGGCTAGGGTTTTGATCGTGCTCGCCGCGTTGCGAGTACGTGGGGGGTTGGGTTTTAATTGTTGTTGCTGTTGTCAGCTCGGTGCTGTGATCGGTGCTGAGCGTGGGGGGATTGGTGGGGTGGTAGGTAGTTGGCCTTGTTTTAACTTGAAGAGATGCTATGTGTTGTTGTTTATTAGGGCCTGTTGCTTCAGTCCTGTGTGTGAGGTCGTTGTTTCTTGTGCTTGCTCCATTGTGCTGCAGTAGTGTGTCATCCGCACTGGTGTTAGCTAGCTGCTTAATCGGGGTATGTTTCTGCGCTTGGCACTTGGCTGCTACTGCTGCTTCAATTTCAGTTTTATCATTCCGTTCTCGCTGTGCTGACTGCAGTCTAGATTTTGGGTGCCTTATTTGGGTGGGAGCTGGGCTAGGTTTTTCAAGGTTTTTCAAGGTTTTTCAGATGTCTACTTATGTGCTTTGCCGCTTAGATCCTTCGAGGCTGTTGTTAGGCGTTTAGTACCTCTTGTTTGTCTTAATCAAGAAGTAGTTCAGGGCCCAAAAATTACAAGTCGTGGAATGTCACCCTTTTCGTTTTATTATGGTTTATTATTAGGGCTTTACTCATGTATCTTGATGAGACCGCAGAACAGTACTTAAGGTTTGTTCACAGAAAAGTTGAAAAGTACTTTGTACTATTTACACCCCTGTTCTGTTTCTTTTGTGCTGTAGCAATGTTGCATCTCCATGGGTAGGCTGATCAAATCTATCACAACCTTAATTCTTAACCGTTATGATTGTGATTTTTGGACACCTATTCTTTGAATTAACAACCAGCATTATGACATTATATCAGCAACACACCGAGTATCGCATTCAAAATCAAAGTAGTTATTGTTCGTACTTCACCTAATTTTGTGGCTGCGTGTAAATATATTTGGTCATTGCTCCGCTGATGATTATCACTTTCTTCCTGAGACTCTACTTTTGATGGGCATGTTCTTAACTTGGTTCTCGTTATATAGCTTTGCTCAGTCTTGTTAATAATTCCAATTTGAGCATTGGGTGTTGTTTGAACTTGTTTTATTGCTGATAAAATGTAAAGGAACCTTCTCGTGTTTTCTTTACCTAAAGGAACTAGCGTAGCGATAGTAGTAATGCAAATACAGTGTACTCTATGACTAATAAGTGAATTTTACATGCTATGTTTGCATGATTAAGTGGTTTCATATGATAGGAGTTTCCCTTACTAATTTTTACTCATGTACAGATGCTATTTTTTGAAACTCTTGTCTGATTCTTCTGATAGCTGTATAAACTTTTCGCAAAATCTCATATAGCAACGCTTTGAGGACCTGTAATAATGAGCTTTTTCTGATAACTTATTCTGTATGT
The DNA here is from genome assembly GCA_012490785.1 of Eragrostis nindensis. NCBI lineage: Eukaryota > Viridiplantae > Streptophyta > Magnoliopsida > Poales > Poaceae > Eragrostis > Eragrostis nindensis. The sequence goes on from JAAXCT010000398.1 coordinate 4,542, forward strand.
GTTTGCATTGCTGCAGCCTGCAAATGTTAAAGCATTTATCGATCGAGTAATCAATATTCCGCTACATGACATCGCCATTCCACTGTCAGGCTTCCGTTGGGAGTTCAATAAGGTGACTTAATTGAGAAAAAAAAAATCCTTTATCTATATTTTTATTGGCTTACTTTCGTGTTGTCGCTTACTTCTGGCACTTGATGACAGGGAAATTTTCACCACTGGAAGCCGCTATTTATGCATTTTGACACATACTTCAAGACATACATTTCTTCTAGGAAGGATCTTCTTCTATCTGATGATATGGCCGAGGACGATCCTTTGCCAAAACATACCATCTTGAAAATTTTGAGAGTTATGCAGATTATTTTGGAGAATTGCCAGAATAAAAGTTCTTTTGCTGGCCTTGAGGGCTTTTTTTGTGTGCATTGGTACCTCTTTATGACGTTCCAAATATGGGAATTAAACCGCTCATACTAATTCATTGCATTTTTTTTCTTATCAGCATTTTAAGCTTCTTCTGGCATCCTCAGATCCTGAGATAGTTGTAGCGGCTTTGGAGACTCTTGCTGCACTGGTGAAAATAAATCCTTCAAAGTTGCATATGAATGGAAAGCTTATTAGCTGCGGTGCTATAAACAGCCATCTCCTATCATTGGCTCAAGGATGGGGTAGCAAGGAGGAAGGATTGGGCTTATATTCTTGTGTTGTGGCAAATGAGCGCAATCAGCAGGAGGGTTTGTGCTTATTCCCAGCAGACGTGGAGAATAAATATGATGGGGCACAGCATCGTCTTGGTTCAACCCTTCATTTTGAATATAACGTGGGTACCCCCCACGATTCTGACCAAACTAGTGACAGTAGCAAGTCATCCAATTTGTGTGTGATACATATTCCGGACATGCATCTTCAGAAGGACGATGACTTAAGCATACTGAAGCAATGTATTGACAAGTTCAATGTGCCTCCAGAGCACAGGTTTGCTTTGTTTACACGGATAAGATATGCACATGCCTTCAATTCAGCAAGGACATGTAGGCTCTATAGCCGCATAAGTCTCCTCTCATTCATTGTTCTGGTGCAATCAAGTGATGCTCATGACGAACTCTCATCTTTCTTTACAAATGAGCCAGAGTACATAAATGAGTTAATCAGGCTTGTTCGGTCAGAAGATTTTGTTCCTGGGCCAACTCGTGCTCTGGCTATGCTTGCGCTGGGAGCACAGCTGGCAGCATATGCATCATCTCATGAGCGTGCTAGGATACTGAGTGGCTCAAGTATCATCTCTGCTGGTGGAAATCGTATGGTCTTGCTCAGTGTTCTGCAGAAAGCTATATCATCACTCAACAGCCCTAATGATACCTCAGCTCCTCTAATTGTTGACGCCCTCCTTCAGTTTTTTCTGCTCCATGTACTGTCTTCATCAAGTTCGGGGACTACAGTTAGAGGTTCAGGAATGGTTCCTCCTCTTTTGCCCCTCCTGCAAGATAATGATCCTTCACACATGCACCTTGTCTGTTTGGCAGTGAAGACGCTCCAAAAGCTGATGGAGTACAGCAGTCCTGCTGTTTCCCTCTTTAAAGATTTAGGTGGTGTAGAGCTTTTGTCTCGGAGGTTACATGTAGAAGTCCAGCGTGTTATTGGTACTGCTGATAGTCACAATGCAATGCTTACTAGTGATGCAGTGAAATCAGAAGAGGACCACCTGTATTCCCAGAAGCGATTGATTAAGGCTTTGCTCAAGGCTCTGGGTTCTGCTACCTATTCTCCTGGAAATCCTGCTCGTTCTCAAAACTCCCAAGATAACTCGTTGCCTGTTTCACTTTCCCTTATATTTCAGAACGTGGAGAAGTTTGGAGGAGACATCTATTTTTCAGCAGTTACTGTTATGAGTGAGATAATTCATAAGGATCCTACATGCTTTCCTGCATTGAAGGAACTTGGTCTTCCAGATGCTTTTCTGTCATCAGTGAATGCTGGGGTAGTGCCATCTTGTAAAGCCCTTATCTGTGTTCCTAATGGTCTGGGTGCAATCTGCCTCAATAACCAAGGACTTGAGGCTGTCAGGGAAACTTCGGCATTACGTTTTCTTGTAGATGCCTTCACGAGCAGAAAATACTTGATTCCGATGAATGAAGGCGTTGTCCTTTTAGCTAATGCTGTGGAAGAGCTTCTTCGTCATGTGCAATCCCTGAGAAGTACTGGTGTTGACATCATCATTGAGATAATCAACAAACTTCGTTCACCTCAGCAAGATGGAAGCAATGAACCAGCTGTCTCTGAAGAAAGAACAGATATGGAGACTGATGTTGAGGGTCGTGATTTAGTAAGTACTATGGATTCCAGTATCGAGGGCAGTAATGATGAACAGTTTTCTCATTTGAGTATTTTCCATGTAATGGTATTGGTGCACCGGACAATGGAGAACTCTGAAACATGCCGGTTATTTGTTGAAAAAGGTGGTCTGCAGGCTCTTTTGTCACTCTTATTGAGGCCTAGCATCACACAGTCATCTGGAGGATGCCTATTGCTCTGCATAGCACGATGGTATTCAAGGGCTTCACTCAGCACCACTCTACTCCACTTGCACGTGCATTTTGCTCCTCCCTAAAGGAGCACCTGAAGAATGCATTGCAGGAACTTGATAAAGTTTCCGGCTCAAATGAAGTGATCAAGTTAGAAAAAGGAGACATCCCATCTCTATTTGTTGTTGAATTTCTGCTCTTCCTTGCTGCCTCAAAAGACAATCGGTGGATGAATGCTTTGCTATCAGAATTTGGAGATGCAAGCAAGGAGATCCTGGAAGATATTGGACGAGTTCACAGAGAAGTGCTTTGGCAAATTTCCCATTTTGAAGAAAAGAAAATTGATTCCGAAGCCAGTTCATCTTCAACAAATGAAGCCTGGCAACATGACTCATCTGTTAGTGAAATTGATGATAACAGATACACTAATTTCAGGCAGTATCTTGATCCACTTTTAAGGAGAAGGGGTTCTGGGTTGATAGAGTCTCAAGTGTCTGATCTCATTAACATCTACCGTGATATGGGCCGTGCAGCAAGTGAGGCTCAGAGAGCTGGTACTGATAGATATTCGAGTCCTGGGCTGCCCTCGAGTTCCCAGGATCAATCTTCCAGTTCATCTGATGCAAATGTGAGCACAAAATCAGAGGAGGACAAGAAAAGATCTGAGCATTCATCCTGTTGTGACATGATGAGATCACTCTCATACCATATCAACCATCTTTTTATGGAGCTTGGAAAAGCTATGCTGCTCACATCGCGTCGAGAAAACAGTCCTGTAAATTTGTCCCCATCTGTTATATCTGTTGCTGGTAATATTGCTTCTATTGTGTTGGACCATCTCAATTTTGAAGGGCACACAATCAATTCTGAGAGGGAGATTACTGTTTCCACAAAGTGCCGATACCTTGGGAAAGTGGTTGAGTTCATTGATGGCATATTATTGGACAGGCCAGAATCTTGTAATCCAATTATGTTGAATTCTTTTTATTGCCGTGGCGTCATTCAGGCCATCCTAACCACGTTTCAGGCTACAAGTGAGTTGCTTTTCACCATGAACAGGCCACCATCTTCACCTATGGAGACGGACAGTAAAACTGGGAAGGAAGGAAATGAGGCGGATTCTGCATGGATTTATGGTCCCCTCTCCAGCTATGGGGCTATCATGGACCATCTTGTGACCTCATCATTTATTCTATCTTCATCATCTAGACAATTACTTGAGCAGCCTATTTTCAATGGAACTGTCAGGTTTCCACAAGACGCCGAGAGGTTGATGAAGTTGCTTCAGTCAATGGTGTTGAAGACAGTTCTTCCCATCTGGGCCCATCCCCAGTTTCCAGAATGCAATATTGAATTGATCAGTTCAGTCACATCCATCATGAGGCATGTTTGCTCTGGGGTGGATGTGAAGAACAGTGTTGGTAATGGTAGTGCTCGTTTAGCTGGCCCACCTCCTGATGAGAATGCAATTTCCCTGATTGTAGAGATGGGGTTTTCTCGTGCCAGGGCTGAAGAAGCATTAAGGCAAGTTGGAACAAACAGTGTTGAAATAGCAACTGATTGGTTATTCTCACACCCAGAGGAACCTCAAGAAGAGGATGATGAACTTGCTCGGGCTCTTGCAATGTCCCTTGGGAATTCTGATTCATCTGCGCAAGAGGAAGAAAGTAAGCCTGTCGACCTTGAGTTGGAAGAAGAAACAGTACAGCTTCCTCCAATAGATGAAATACTGTGTTCATGTCTTCGACTGCTTCAGACAAAGGAAACATTAGCTTTTCCGGTCCGGGACATGCTTGTGACTATCAGCTCGCAGAATGATGGCCAAAATCGAGAAAAGGTGCTTACATATTTGATTGATAACTTGAAACAGTGTGTGATGGCCACTGATCCTCAAAAAGGTACTGCATTATCTGCGCTTTTCCATGTGATTGCTCTTGATTCTCCATGGAGATACTGCTGCTCGTGAAGTTGCCTCAAAGGAAGGTCTTGTGAAGGTTGCTTTGGATCTGCTTAGCAGCTGGGACATGGAACCTAGGGAAGGTGAGATGACTGAGATTCCAAATTGGGTAGCTTCCTGCTTTCTTTCTGTGGATAGGATGCTTCAGTTGGACCCAAAGTTGCCAGACGTTACAGAGCTGGATTTCTTGAGAAAGGATGATTCAAGCGTGAAAACATCACTTGTGATTGATGACAGTAAGAAAAAAGAATCAGAATCCTTGCCAAGTGTAGGGCTATTGGACTTGGAGGACCAGAAGCAACTTGTGAAGATTTGTTGCAATTGCATTCAGAAGCAGTTGCCATCTGCTACCATGCACGCAATTCTTCAGCTCTGTGCTACACTGACGAAAGTTCATGCAGCAGCTATTTCTTTTCTTGAGTCTGGTGGTCTCAACGCCTTGCTATCCTTGCCGACAAATAGCTTATTTTCTGGATTCAACAATGTGGCTTCAACAATAATTCGTCATATTTTGGAGGATCCTCACACTCTTCAGCAAGCAATGGAATTAGAGATACGTCACAGTCTTGTCACAGCTGCCAATCGACATGCAAATCCCAGGGTTACCCCACGTAACTTTGTCCAGAATTTGGCATTTGTTGTATACAGGGACCCATTGATATTTATGAAAGCGGCCCAAGCTGTATGCCAGATTGAGATGGTTGGTGATAGGCCATATGTTGTTCTGTTGAAGGACCGTGAAAAAGAAAGAGGCAAGGAGAAAGAGAAGGACAAATCAGCTGATAAGGATAAAGCAACTGGTGCTGTCACGAAGGTAACATCAGACGCGGCTGCAGGATCTCCTGCTGGTGCTCATGGGAAACAGTCTGATTTGAATGCAAGGACTGTGAAATCTCACCGCAAGCCTCCACAGAGTTTTGTCACCGTTATCGAGCATCTCTTGGATCTTGTTATATCCTTTGTTCCACCACCCCGAGCAGAGGATCAACCTGATGTCGCTGGTGGTTCCTCATCTTCAGACATGGATATTGACAGCAGTTCTGCAAAAGGGAAAGGGAAAGCTGTGGCTGTTGAAGAGAATAATCAAGGAAGCCAAGACACTACTGCATCCCTTGCTAAAAGTGCATTCGTGCTTAAGCTGTTGACAGATGTACTTTTGACTTATGCTTCATCCATTCAAGTTGTTCTTCGTCATGTGTTGAGTTGAGCAGCATGCATGGTCCCAACCGGACAAGTACAGGTCTTAGTGGAGGTGGAATCTTTAATCATATCTTGCATCATTTTCTTCCACATGCTACAAAGCAAAGAAAGAGAGGAAACTGATGGAGATTGGAGGTACAAGTTGGCAACAAGGGCTAATCAGTTCTTGGTGGCTTCATCTATTCGTTCTGCAGAAGGTCGAAAAAGAATTCTTTCTGAAATCTGCAGTATATTTGTGGACTTTACCAACTCTTCTACAGCTAATATAGCCCCGATATCTAGGATGAATGCTTATGTTGATTTGCTGAATGACATTCTGTCAGCCCGGTCACCAACTGGCTCCTCGCTTTCCGCAGAATCTGCGGTTACATTTGTTGAAGTTGGTCTTGTTCAATCTCTGTCGAAAACCCTTCAAGCTCTTGATTTGGATCACCCTGATTCGGCAAAGCTTGTTACTGCTATTGTAAAGGCATTGGAGGTGGTCACCAAGGAACATGTTCATTCAGCAGATCAGAGTGCCAAAGAGAGAACTCATCAAAAACTGCCTCTGAGAACAATAATTTGGAGCCATCATCTAATAGGTTCCAGGCTCTTGACACTACTACTCAGCCTACTGAAATGGTCACCGATCACAGGGAATCTTTCAGTGCCGTTCAAACTTCACAAAGTTCTGATTCAGTGGCTGATGAGATGGATCATGATCGTGACATGGATGGAGGCTTTGCTCGTGATGGTGAAGATGATTTTATGCATGAGATGGCAGAAGATGGAACTGGAAATGAATCTACAATGGAAATCAGATTTGAAATTCCACGGAACAGAGAGGATGATATGGCTGATGATGATGAAGACAGTGATGAAGATATGTCAGGAGATGATGGTGAGGAGGTTGATGAAGATGAAGATGATGATGATGAAGACGAGGATAATAACAATCTGGAGGAAGATGATGCCCATCAGATGTCTCATGCTGACACAGATCAGGATGACCGTGAAATGGATGAAGAAGAATTTGATGAGGATCTGTTGGAAGAAGATGAGGATGAGGATGAAGATGAGGAAGGAGTCATCCTTCGTCTGGAGGAGGGGATTAATGGAATTAATGTGTTTGACCACATTGAAGTATTTGGGAGCAACAATTTAACTGGTGATACACTGCGTGTGATGCCCTTGGACATTTTTGGTACAAGGCGACAAGGCCGTAGTACATCCATATACAATCTTCTTGGAAGAGCAAGTGATCATGGTGTCCTGGATCATCCACTTTTGGAAGAGCCTTCAATGCTGCACATTCCACATCAAGGGCAACCAGGTATCTCTTACCTCCCTACTCCTTTCCACAAAAGTTTCTTACCTGCTTGATTTTTTATGCACTAATCCTTTGGTCTGTTATGGATAGTGGTACGTATATGGTGTCAAAGTCTGATGTGCATGACTAAATTTTTTTTTTCTCGTCTTTTTTTTTTGTCAGAAAATATAGTTGAGATGGCTTTCTCTGATCGGAATAATGACAGTAGCTCGTCCCGTTTGGATGCTATATTCCGTAGCTTGCGGAGTACACGGAATGGACACCGTTTTAACATGTGGTTAGATGACAGCCCACAGCGCAGTGGATCTGCTGCCCCTGCAGTACCTGAAGGCATTGAAGAGTTGCTGATTTCTCATCTGAGGCGGCCCACTGCTGAACAACCTGATGGCCAGAGAACTACTGATGGTAGTGCTCAAGAAAATGACCGGCCCAACAATGTGTCAGAAGCTGAGGGAAGAGACACTGCACCAGCAGAAACAAATGAGAACAATGAAACTGCGGTTAACCCTGTGGCAAGTTCTGAGCTAGATGCCTCAGAAAGTGCTGGTCCTGCACCTCCTAACGGTGATGCACTTCAGAGAGATGTTTCCAATGCAAGTGAGCATGCTACAGAGATGCAGTATGAACGTAGTGATGCTGTTGCACGAGATGTAGAAGCAGTCAGCCAAGCGAGCAGTGGAAGTGGCGCTACTTTGGGTGAGAGCCTCCGAAGTTTGGAGGTCGAAATTGGAAGTGTTGAAGGGCATGACGATGTTGACCGGCATGGGGCTTCAGACCGATTACAATTAGGTGATATTCAAGCAGCTGCCCGATCACGGCGGCCGTCTGGAAGTGGTGTGCCAATAAGCAGCAGAGATGTATCTCTGGAGAGTGTTAGTGAGGTTCCGCAAAATCCGAACCAAGAATCCGATCAGAATGCTAACGATGGGAATCAGGAGCCTACTAGGGCTCCTGACACTGACTCAATCGATCCTACATTTTTGGAGGCTCTTCCAGAGGACTTGCGAGCTGAAGTTCTTTCTTCACGTCAAAATCAAGTAGCTCCTACTTCCAATGAGCAACCTCAGAATGATGGTGATATTGATCCTGAGTTCCTTGCTGCACTTCCGCCTGATATACGGGAGGAGGTTCTAGCTCAACAACGTGCCCAGAGGTTGCAACAATCACAAGAACTAGAAGGACAACCTGTGGAAATGGATGCTGTTTCAATTATAGCAACATTCCCCTCAGAAATTCGTGAAGAGGTATGGTCTGTTTCAATATCTGTTTTTATTCCTGAGTCATTTGCTTGAACTGTCTCTCATGATCTCCTTTTTTTATTGATCCTCACTAAAGGTGCTTTTGACATCACCGGACACTCTGTTAGCTACACTGACACCTGCACTAGTTGCTGAAGCCAACATGTTGAGGGAGAGATTCGCTCATCGGTATCATAGTGGTTCACTTTTTGGCATGAACTCCAGAAACAGGAGGGGCGAGTCCTCTCGACGTGGTGACATCATTGGATCAAGCCTTGATAGAAATGCTGGTGATTCCTCCCGATCAACTGGCAGGCCTATTGAGACAGAAGGTGCTCCTCTTGTTGACAAGGATGCCCTTAATGCTCTTATTCGGTTGCTTCGAGTTGTTCAGGTAATATCGTTGTTATATCTATGGGTTCTATTATATTTGGAATATTGGGAACACATTTGGTAATAGCGTTTCTTGTATTATTTTTACAGCCTTTATACAAGGGTCAACTTCAAAGGCTTCTATTTAACCTTTGCGCTCATCGGGAAAGCAGAAAGTCCTTGGTTCAAATTCTGGTGGATATGCTTATGCTTGATCTGCAGGGTTCGTCAAAAAAATCAACAGATGCAACCGAGCAGCCATTTAGGTTATATGGATGCCATGCAAATATCACATATTCTCGTCCTCAATCTTCAGATGGTAAATAAGTTCTTGAACCTATTTTAAGTTTATTGAATGGTACTCTTGCTGTCGTTACATATTCCATGCTTGAAATTGCATGTAAATTGTGTATTGAATGATGTTGCTTTGTCACTGTGACTAGGTGTTCCTCCATTAGTCTCACGTCGTGTGCTTGAAACTCTGACATACTTGGCAAAAAGTCATCCAAATGTTGCTAAACTCTTGCTTTTTCTGGAGTTCCCTCGCCCACCAAAATACCGCACTGAGCAATTTGATCAGGGGCGTGGAAAGGCTGTTCTTGTAGAAGGTGGTGACGAGCAGAAAGCCTTTGCGCTTGTTCTACTGCTAACTCTGTTGAATCAGCCTCTTTATATGAGGAGTGTAGCTCATCTTGAACAGGTAGACAATTTTTCCTTTTCTTCGTTATGCATATTTAATTTAATTTTTGAATCTTATTTTTATGAACCTTCTGTACCTGTGCAGTTACTTAGCCTTCTTGAAGTTGTCATGCTTAATGCTGAGAATGAGCTTAATCAAGCTAAGTTGGAGGCATCATCTGAGAAACCAGCTGGGCCCGAGAATGCGGTTGAAGATGCCCAAGCTGATGCCAATGTTTCTGGATCATCTGGATCAAAGTCCAATGCTGAGGATAATAGTAAACCCCTGATGCTGATAATGAAACTAACTTACAAGCAGTTTTGCGATGTCTCCCCCAAGCAGAGCTCCGGCTTCTATGTTCCTTGCTTGCACATGATGGGTATGAACTTTGGTGAATTTTCTTCAGTGATTTCATATCTTTTCCTTATTGGCTGCTACACGACCATTCTAAATTTATGCTTATCCATGAAATATATGAGAACCTGCTGCTACTTTTCATTTTTCTTCTGTTATATTTTACTTTCTTGAATACCCCAGAACTACATGTTCTATTGAATGTCTTCTGCCAGTTATTTGTTCGTAAGTTGTCTTTGTAACCTAATGTTGCAAAAAATGATCTTTTGATTTGCAGGTTGTCAGATAATGCATATCACCTTGTAGCAGAAGTTCTGAAAAAGATTGTAGCTCTGGCCCCTTTCTTCTGTTTCCATTTCATAAATGAGCTTGCCCGTTCAATGCAAAATTTGACAGTGTGTGCAATGAAAGAGCTTCGCTTGTATGAGGATTCTGAAAAGGCTCTTCTTAGCTCTTCCTCGGCCAATGGGACTGCAATTCTTCGAGTTGTGCAGGCCTTGAGTTCTCTTGTTACGACTCTGCAAGAGAAAAAGGATACAGAGCATCCTGCTGAGAAGGACCATTCAGATGCAATTTCCCAGATTTCCGAGATCAACACAGCATTGGATGCATTATGGTTGGAGCTGAGCAACTCCATAAGCAAAATAGAAAGCTCTTCAGAATACGCGTCAAACCTAAGCCCGGCTTCTGCAAACACAGCTGGATTAGCGACAGGTGTAGCACCTCCACTGCCCGCTGGAACCCAGAACATATTACCATATATAGAATCGTTTTTTGTGACATGTGAGAAGTTGCGTCCTGGACAACCTGATTCTGTACAGGAGGCATCAACGTCTGATATGGAAGATGCTTCAACGTCTAGTGGTGGGCAGAAACCATCTGGCAGTCACGCCAGTCTTGATGAGAAGCACAATGCTTTTGTCAAGTTCTCTGAGAAACACAGAAGATTGTTGAATGCATTCATCCGCCAAAACCCTGGGTTGCTGGAAAAATCTTTCTCTCTTATGTTGAAAATTCCTCGCTTGATTGATTTCGACAACAAGCGCGCATATTTTCGGTCTAAAATCAAGCATCAGCATGATCATCACCACAGTCCTGTGAGAATTTCGGTGCGCCGTGCTTACATTCTTGAGGACTCATATAATCAGCTCAGAATGCGCTCACCTCAGGACTTGAAGGGTAGGCTAACTGTTCACTTTCAAGGTGAAGAAGGAATTGATGCTGGTGGGCTCACAAGAGAGTGGTATCAGTCGCTATCACGAGTAATTTTCGACAAGGGTGCCCTCCTATTTACCACTGTGGGGAATGACTTGACATTTCAACCAAATCCTAACTCTGTATATCAAACGGAGCACCTTTCATATTTCAAATTTGTTGGACGGGTGGTGAGTTACGATGCACCTAGCTCTATAGTTTTGTTTGTGTGAATATTTTTGTTCTTGTTTCTAAAGTTTGTTTACAACTAGGTTGGGAAGGCTCTCTTCGATGGTCAGCTTTTGGATGCCCATTTTACTAGATCATTTTACAAACACATACTTGGTGTCAAGGTCACCTACCATGACATTGAAGCCATTGATCCTGCATACTACAAGAATTTGAAATGGATGCTTGAGGTATCCTTTTTGCTTCCTCATAGTTATCAACAGTTGACTGATCAGACTGTTCTGATGTAACATGTTCTATGTTTGCTCTGTACAGAACGACATAAGTGACGTTCTGGATCTTACCTTCAGCATGGATGCAGACGAAGAGAAGCTGATATTGTATGAGAAAGCAGAGGTATTGACTTCTCATTCCCTCTGTATGTATGCTAATCGTACTGAAATGAAAATATTGATTGAGGGCCCCAGTGCCCTAGGTGCCAAAGGTTTCTGAAACTTCTGTTGAGAAATATGACCAACATGTTAACAAATCTATATTTGTTCAAAGTCGAATGCTCAACGCCCAGCCATGAGCTAGTAAGTCTGACTTTTTCTTTTATCTAAGCCCCAAGTCGTCTTTGCAGGTCACTGATTGTGAATTGATACCTGGAGGCCGAAACATTAGGGTCACTGAGGAGAATAAACATGAATACGTGGACCGAGTAGCGGAACATCGTTTGACCACTGCAATTAGGCCTCAGATTAATGCATTCCTGGAAGGATTTAATGAGCTCATTCCACGAGAGCTGATATCTATATTTAATGACAAAGAGCTTGAGCTGCTAATCAGCGGTCTTCCAGATATTGATTGTGAGTTTATTACTATACTTTAGAGTTGTTAAATAATGTGTTTTTTGTTCTGTTTGTAATTTACTTATTTTTTTATCCTTTGCTTTCAGTGGACGATTTAAAATCAAATACAGAATATTCTGGCTACAGCATAGCTTCTCCGGTCATTCAGTGGTTCTGGGAAATCGTCCAAGGGTTGAGCAAGGAAGACAAAGCACGGTTCCTTCAGTTCGTAACGGGAACTTCAAAGGTATTGCTGATAGCACCTTCCTTGATTGCTTGCCGTGAGGCGCTGATACTGTTTCAGAAATTATGATTCCAGATTTGGTGACTGCCAAATGTTGTAATTACCTAACAAAAGTATATCAGCATCCATTATCTTGTTCTTGTTATGTTGCTGACCCTTTGAGTGGAAACTGTAGGTACCTCTGGAGGGTTTCAGTGCACTCCAGGGAATTTCTGGGCCACAAAGATTCCAGATACATAAGGCATATGGCAGCACCAACCATCTACCTTCAGCTCATACATGGTAATCCTTCTGCTCTTTTGTTTCGTTTTTGGGAAAGAAAAGACTCAGCAAGCGCCATTATTTGTCCACTTTGCTGACTTTAGCTCTGGTATGTCGAACTGCCATTTCTCACTGCAGCTTTAACCAACTAGACTTACCTGAGTACACATCCAAGGAGCAGCTCCAGGAGAGGTTGCTGTTGGCTATCCATGAAGCAAACGAAGGTTTTGGATTCGGCTAATCTGTGATTGTTGCGTGTATCCATGCCCTTTTGGGTGGTTTGTACAGATACTGTGAGTTGCAATAGGCAAGCAGGACGTGCACTGACAGCCTCATTCTGGATTCCACTAGCTGCCAACACAAAGGGTTGGCGCAAGGCACTAATGATGGTGGTGGAGCATGCCCAGGATGTTTTCACAGTTCAATCTGGTTCTTTGAAGAATGTGCAGGGAGGAGCGGCGGTGCTGAAAGATGGCAAATATTTCATGTTCATAGTATTGATTTTCCCTCTTTTTTTTTGGGTCGTCTGAGGCCGTTGCCCCATTGATAGTTTTTGCATGTTACATTAGCCTTGGCAGCAAAGATTTTTGTTTTGCCTTGAATTTTCCAAGTTTGTCCTGGGGCCATAGACATGTGCAACTTTGACATTGTGTCGAATGCTATCAGTTCTCAAGCTGGCAATCGATGTGCCATGTTCGGTTAGACTGTCGCTGTACCTTTGCCTGTGCAAGTTCTGTTTGTGGTGGACGTGGGCATTACCTGAGCTGTTTACTGTAGATACCACCCATGTGGCTTGCAGTTCCGATTACATATGTCGTCTCTCTGCATTCTTCATTGAAGGTAGAGTTTTGGTGCGTTCCTTTATGAAGGTGAGAGTGGGCTAGATGCTCAAAAAGGTAGAGTTGCACTGCGGCTGTTGTGGCTGAAACTCTGCATATGTTTTTAGAAGCAGTGAGGGCCGAGGGGCCACACCATTTTCAAACTATAGAAATTGGCATCCCTGGTTAGCGCCGCGTTTGTTGTACATGGCTGGGTCTTCAAGTGATCCAATTCGATCTATATTATTGGTTATGACTATCATTACACACGAGCTTGAAAATGATTGTAAGATCGGAATAGCAACGAACAAAATTTGGTCAGAGCAGTGAGGGCTGTTGGAACGTGATTGCGCCGGTGATTTTACTTTTATGGAACCGGATCGGTAAGTCTGTTGGAGTTGCTCTCGGGACGTTGTGTGTAGGGAGCCTGGCTAAATTTTATCATGAGGCGAGGCATGGCTAGCTCAATTCCATGGCTCACGCATGACTAGCTAAGATGAGACGGCTACGGCGGTGTAGGAACATACATCCTGCACCCGGACTGAAGATGAGACCGCAGTGTGGGGGACGAAGCTCTTGACGGCGGTGGGTGAGAGCATGCCATAATGATGTTGCATGTGACGTGGCAAAACCATCCCAAAACCGGCATGAGGACCTAAGTTACACTGGTTTTAAGAGTTGGAGGAACCAAATGTATACTTATTCCATAACTTCCCCGCTTCTCCTTTCCAGTCCTCTTCTTGTAAAAGACATTTATTATAAGAAGGTTATCTTTACATATTTTGGGTGCAACGAAACAGACCACATAACAACGCAGGAACATGGTGCACGGCTAGTCTGCCCCCTGCGGAGCTGTAGAAATTGCTCACTCCCACCTTTAGCTCTTTCATGACGAAATTACAGAATCCTGATCACATATCATCTCGAGGTCCTTTGGTAGCTGCTGGTGCGGAACACTCAGCCTGAACAGCCAAATCCTTCACGACTCTTGGGCACGGGTCACCAAATACATCGTTGGTGACACTAATTGCACATTTGTCCTTGCCGACACAGGCCTGGAAAGTCAGCAAACATAATATTACCATTTCTGTGATTGGTGGATATTTGAAGGGAAATATAGTCGCTCATTTTAGGTTAGTGCACATATACGCATCTCCTAGTTAAAAACCTGATCATGCAAAGGAAATATAGCTTAGTTGCTGGGAACATATAAAGGTGCAACCCTGACATCCAACAAAAGATAGGCAAACGAAACAGAAGGTTTTCCTAGTAGGTTGATACTTGGAACAGGATTTTTACTAGATGTAGGTTGACACTTGTCAGTTTACCTCTGTTACCAAGTCCAGAGTACTTGATGCATGGCAGTTCCCAACAGAGAAGTTCTGGCAACCACCTGAAGGGGTTCCGTAACTGGCAAATGTAATGTTTGAGATCACGTGCCCATCGTCGCACTGCAAATGAAGTTCTGGGGCTACTGCATTTACTGAGGCACGGCCATTGGCCAAACGTGACCAGGCTGAAAGAGGAGGATAGTAATTTTCAGATATTCTTGAGCAGACAGTTTTGGTGTAATGAACCTCCAGTGATATCTGATACGGGTCTCCCCCTGTTTCCTCAAAGAGTACCAACAGATTATCTGACTCTTGCAACCATTCTCTTGGTATGTGGTACCTGGACAGAAAAGGTATCACTTACTATGTTATTGCACAAGCACATCGAAAGATTATTGAACTGCACAAAAGGCGTCTGACATCTCAGCAAACTCTGCACAATAAAACTGTCTGTTCTCATACAGAAGGTCTTCATTCAAATTCCACGTGAATTTAGGAGCTTAAAAAAGGGTACAATATTTACCAATTTCATGATTCTTTGCTATTTTCCGTAAATAACATGGTCATTATATTCTTTTGTTATGGTTGGCTAGTCCGTTGTTTTTGCACTGTCCACTCATGTGGGACAAATTAATAAATTTTCATAAGAAAAAAAATCCAAATTTTGTTTTGTTTGCATGCAACAAATATAAATGATAGCCAAGCATCAATGGCTACAATGGAAACAGGTACACTATAAGTTATTATCCTTAATATACCAGCTTTGTGTAGGCATTCCACAGTTTGAACGGCATTTGCTGTCACTGTAAGCTCCTGCGTAGTTGCATGAGGATGGGCACCCAGAATCTGGCGCTACTATTGACCAGTAGCGCCCAATGAGATGCCCGTTCACCCAAGCCTGGCCCTTTCCCATGCTCCCAAGACCAATGGCAACAGGGTCTGTACCTTTGGGTGCATCAAACATTGTCTGCATAGACAGAATAGTTGTGTCGACATGATATAAGATGTAGACTGAATATCCTCACCGTCGCCGTACCAAAAAAAATTCTTGTCAATTTTCGCAAGCGACAAATGAAAGCAGTCATACTACGAGCGGTCATGTTAATAGACACCATGACACCATCAAGTTTAGAGTAGCATCTTTATGTAGAGAAAAAATAATTTACCTTGTACCATGTGAAGGGAGACTGTATGTCGTCCTTCTGCATGCTACTCCACTCAGAAGATCCTTGCTTTTCAGGAGAATAGATCATGGAAAACTCACCTTTCAGCCCAACCTACATTTTGTAAAGACAGTAATCCTTATTAGATTGTCCAGTTAACTTATACATGATTATGTACTAAAGTTATCATTAAGTGATTCAAGCATGTACGTCTTAGGTCCTGGATCAAATATGCTAGTGAAGCAAACATAATGCTCCCCCCACTACCTTTTTATTGAGATGGAGTGCAAATCGCACTAATTAAGCTGTCCTAACATCAAACAAATGAAAAATGGAGAGAGTAAAATTCTTAATGGTGTAGAACAAGGTACAGGAAGTTAGATAGTGAAAAATTCAGGAAGTTATGCATCTCAATAAAAATAAAGCACAAGTACAACAGTGTGAATAACAGTATGAATCTGCATGACAGAAACAGAATTTGGGGTGCAACAACCAACACAAACAGATGTTCCCTATTCAGAGATTTATGTTGTCCGAGGTACAAAAAAGAAAATTGATAACTATGCAAAAGGTAATTGTTTTTACCTGATATGTCCAAAGCGAATTAGTGAGATCAATATCCCCACTTGACAGGCCAGTGAGTTTTATTTGACCTTTAAATCCGGCTCCATCCTTCTCCAAGAAAGCACCATAGTTCTTTGCCAATGTCCAATACAGAACAAAACAAGATAATATTTTACCTCTCACGCCTGATGATCATGCATGCAAATATTGGAAAGGAAAAACTGACTCCAAATGAAGACCATGCATCACATACAACAAGGAAAACTATATGTACTGAATAATTTTATGACGTTCAACGGAAAGAACCAAAATAATGTACTTTATTCATTCATTCTAGAGACCATAATGATTGCTAAATCCAATTAACTTAATGCGTCCAGTAAAGAAGTAAATATTCATGATCATAACGGTCTTTTGCTTTAATACTTGTGTTGAAACCAACAGTTTCAACTTGGATGTAATTTGACCCCATTGCGTTCACAAAACTTCAAAGAGTGTAATATCTGCAACACAAGAAGTCCCAGAAGCAAATAACCTACTGTGCTCACTAAAGCTACCTAAAGAGCAAATACTCCCTATGTATAAACGTCATAGCTATCAACAACCTATGACAGTTCAAGTGAATGCCTAGACGCTTGAGTAGTTATTATGTCCCTCTTGCACACAATAAACTTTACCATTCATGTAGAAAGACATAAAAGGAATTAGGAATACCTGCAAGCCAACAATCTCAGATAGCAATGTCAACTCATTATCTCCTTGATCCAATTGAATTGGTTGATTCAATGAGACCCACTTTCCAACTTTACTGCCTTCATATTGGAAGATACATTACTGAATAACAGAATATTCCATATACTGTTTAATTGAATAAACGTAACACATGAGCACAAAACAATGTTTTTTAGTTCCAAAAATCATAACAGATCAGTTATTGTCTACTGATACACCTTCTCATCTACTCCCTCTGTCCCAAAATAATTGACGTTTTAGCTCTCGGCACGGAGACTAAGGAAAGTTGGTAAAGGTAGGTGCGCAGAAAACGAGGAGCGAGATAGAGATAGAGGTGTATTGGGAAGAGAGAAAGGTGCATCGGGAAGTGAGAATGCCAATTATTTTGGGAAAACTAGATGAGGCTAGGATGCCAAGTAAACTGGGACGGAGGGAGTATTTATTAAATGGGTACAGTACTATGGAGCAAAGTAGTATGGAAATTAATCAAGCTGACTTGTACTCAAACCATTAAACAATTGAGGGAGAAAAGTCAATTTGGTCCCTGAAGTTCCACCTGAGGCTCAATTTAGTCCCTGACATTTTGATTCGTCCATTTAGGGTCCCTAAACTCTACTTTTTGGTCCAAGCTAATCCCTGGGAAGACATGGAGTGTGTGAAATGACTCAGCGCCTTGTCAGATCTGTGATTGCTTAGGCTGCAAGCCTTGCGGATGAGGTCTGTATTTATTTACACTTCGATTGTACGTCCTCCATGAAGTTTAAGCCAGACATGTACACAGTTTGTATCGTGAACAATCGGAAGAAGTGAAAGGACAGCATATATATACTAATAACACACAAATATGAATGACCATGTCGTGCAAGTTTTCCTTTGTCTCCCTGCATTACCTAATGGGCAATGGCAGAAGGGAAATTTCTCATGGTTGGTGACAGGGTGGTAAGTGGCTTAACACATATTGAGCTCCATGTCACCCCATGGACTACTTCGGACTAACGGATAGCACTTAGGGATTCAAGTGGATAAACACGAACGCAAGGACCCAAATCGATTAATTGGAGTATGAATGAAGCTGCATCCCCAAAAAAATTATGTCAAACTTTACCTGCACAATATGAAATCCTAAAATAGTTTACTTACAATATATAACGACAAAATATTCCCATACAACAGTTCACTTACAATAAATAACTTAATAACACCAAAAGAAAAATATGGAGGAAATTTATTGCAAAGGGGTAGGCAGGTAGTATATTTTCTCAGGGATATGATTATAAAGTAAGAGACAAATTACTGCTAGGATTTTAAGAGTTAAAAATAAATACCTGCAAGCTTCCCATTCACAAATACACGCGCTACATCACGAATTTGGTCTATGGTTAGTGATGGAAGAACACCTTTGGAACCCCAAAGTGCCACATCCTCATCCGAAATGTTTACCCTGATGAATAAAAAAAGTGTGTGGTAGACCCATACTACTGAGCAGTTAAGCAAAAAAACAAAAGAATACAGTTGAACACTAGACTAATCAAGGTCAGAACTGGTGCAAAATGCCAACTAACATTGGGTGCACCCAAATAATTACTTCATTTCAGATTATATCATCAGGATAACGAGAAATTATTCAAATGGTTGCTTTCAAATATATAGATTTTTTTTGAGGGAAGGTTGCTTTCAAATATTAATACGCAATCATGGTAAAGGTAGAAATGCAATTATGAGACCAGCAGCTCATGCATTTACCAAGGAAGCATTTGCAAATTAAGATGGTCCAACAACTTTTCCACTTGTGTATCACTTCACGTGATATCACAGGTACTAGAGAAGGATTGTTTGTATTTATGTTTTTAGCTAAGCAACTAATCTACTACTTCCTATTTCTTTTTCATTTTCGCACAGTCATTTACTCCTCAGTCAAACTCACTTATTGATGCAAAGCTGTTAAGGAGCTTTCCACACTGCCAGGGTGTTTGTCATTAAAATTAAGGGCTGGGGACAACTTGATTTAGCCATTGAACAATGCTTGGTCAGAGTCCTTCAGATGAATTGACTGGTGTAGCAATGTATTTGTACATTTCATTTTTTTGGGCTCATGGATGAAAGCATGCATGCACATTTCAGTTTTGAAACTACTCGTGCACGAATTAAATGTTACCGCAATGCATGATTGAACCTTCCCCTTAAAAAAAAAATACAAGATTGAACCAAATACAAATGGACCTACAATAGCAGCATTTGGCTAAGCTTGGAGTGTCCAATCAACAAATCGTCAGATACTTAAAGGAGAAATATAAGCAACCAATATTTGAAGGAAAATATAAACATAAGTAATCATTAAGTCTTCTGTAACATTTAGGTGCTCTAATATTCACCTGGTAGTGTACCAGAGGTAGTCAGAGATATCTTTTGTAACATTTAGGTGCTCTAATATTCCCTCAGCAGAAAAGTTGTCATCACCCCATGTGCCAATAGGTTCTTTAGATGTCCACCAAGTACTTGAGAGATATGGGCTTTTACCGACAAGGGAAAGAATACTAGGCGTTTGTCTACTTGAATAAGCTGGGGACCCAGATTCGACACTAAAAACCGAAGTCTGTGTACCAACCTGAAAGTACATGTAAAATTAAAACAAGGAACATATATTGAATGATAAGCTTCTAGTTTAATAAGAAGTACTCAAATTTCTCATTTTCATGTAGATATTTGGGCTCAACTGTAAAAACTAACATTTTTATTTTGTAATGGCAATTCCCTTGCATCGTGCACGACTTCAGTATAGGAATGGGTTCAATCAGAGTGCGTTGCTAATATCACAATTACAGTATATAAGATCTTAGGTGGATTCCATTGGTTAAAACTGTTGGGTGATTTTGAAAAATAGTTAAGAAAATACCTCATCACAAAATAAAGACCCATATTAGCACGTCCATTCTTTTTAACAGTAATATCCCGGTATATAACTTAAAACTTATTGAGTATATGTAATTCATAAGAAGAATAATTCTGTGTGCAGTTAAGATTTCTCACCCTAGCTGTATTGAAAGCCACATTTTCACAGTCTGGTAGTATGCTCACAGACCATGGTGGTAGACTATAAGATTTTCCAAAGATCCATACTGACACGTATTTATGTTCATCTATGTTAGCAAGAAAAGCTGAGCAGATCTGTGCATTCCTTGAAATGCTTCCATTTGTGTGAACCTTTCTGTTGGAATATATATGTGCCTGAAACAAAAGAGAGGTAAGAAAATCATCAGCCTCAAATGCAAATTTATAGGAAAATTAAGAAGACATACAGCCAAAGTACAATTCTTTTCCGGCTCATGAGTTGTAATTGAAAACTCAAGCAACTTCCATGCCAAAAATCTACTTTTGAAACTTAAAACTGGGAGCGAGCAGAGTTGCCCGGAAACAGGCCATTAAAGAGACCAGAGAGATTTGTCATTGCTCAACAGAAGGATGGCGATGTCTGATTTTGGTGTGGTTAGGTTCAATCCAAAGAGATTAAAGATACATCAGCATAATTTCAATAAAAGGGAAAATCAGAAAGCTATGAAATTGATTGGAAATATGGGAAAACTAAAATTTCAAATAAATCAGAAACTAGGGTGGCATAGTCCTAATTTCATGAATCTTGTTGGCATTTGCAATTGGAGAAAAGTCAGGAGACCCAAAAATTTGTGCAGAACAAGTATTCTGACATGCTTACATGAATAAGCTAACTCAGTAGAACAGACATCTCAGCTGAATGTCTTGTAGGAATACCTAAGGAACAAACTCTTATAATGCAGGAACTAATAGTGCAGGAAAATAAAAGAATGGCCAACCTTGTTACTATCTTTACTTACACAGTACTAACAGAGCGCACGGATAAAGTATCTGAGAAAAAAGCGTATGTCCCATAAACATATAGAAGAGGCTTTGGATAGACAACAAAGTTTATAAAACAAAACATAAAAAAGGAAACAAACCTCTTGCATTGATCCCAATTTTACGTACTGAGGCGAACCATCTACGGCAGTAAGAGCTGGTTCACAAAGTTTAATAGCTGCATGTAGATCTTTTAGATGCCCCCACTTAGGCTGCCTTAAGATACCTGCAGGCACCATGTCATGGACCCTAGTCAATATCTCTAATATACTGAAACAAGAAAGCCCAAATAAACATTTTCACAAGAATATATGATATAAAGCACTTCTCCAGAACTTTTTACCTACCATATTCGGTGATTGGAGCATCATAATCATAGCTTGTTATCTGAAGTGGACCACCAGCGGTTCGCTCAAAATTTGTACCACCAAAAAACTGCCAGGAAATGAAATACAATCAGATCTAAATATTAAGAACCATTAGAAAGGCATTTAAAATACACCCAGATATAGATATTAAAGGATTGAAATGTAATTTAGCCCAGCTCGCATGGGGGGCTAACAAGATGGTGAATGCAGACTTTATATCACAGTCTAAGGATAATTTTCTCATGCCTAAATCAATCTGAATCCTGAACAACTTGTAGCTATTTGTTCTTTACATAACAACAGAGGAATAGGAAGTAACAATAGTTTTGACTAATGTATGTTCGACAGTGGTTTGATTGATGGAACATGGAAATACTTTTTTGCCCCAGTCAGTACGCACTACGTATGCACTTGCTTTGTGAATCCTAAACAAATAATCCGGGCTAATGGGTGTCATCAATAAAATAACGGAGGAAGTATAAGATCGACCAAAATTTTTGTCTTGAGTATGAAAATTATAATTTAAATGCTAACAAAGAAATTAAAGTTTTTAAGTTGACAGATCCATTGGTAGTTTGAAAAGATAGAAAAGATCTTTCTTAATTTCATCTCAGTTCTTACCATGTAATAATTTTGCAAGCTTCCACCACGTTGGTAAAAACGAGCAACTGCAAAAGCATTGTCTTGAGCAGGTCTATGAGGCAAGCTTTCCCCCCAGTCTGCGTACCTTTACAAGTGATTCACTCAGGTTCTATTTTGCAGATAATAGAAATACTGAACAGTATTGTAAGAAGACGAGGCAAAAATACAAATCAGCAACGCAGAAGGCCAACCCAGACATCATGCACTCCTAGAAATGCTAGTCATTATGATCAATACAATCCCATTTTCCGAGCATATATATATCCCCATCGCATGGAGCAAAATAACCCTTTTCTACTTTTTTTTTGACGAAAACGCCCTTTTCTACTTGGTTGACCCCTCCTATCAAGAGTAAGGACGCTTAGCTCAACTTGGCTGAGGCCATTTAAGCTTAGTTCCTCAGATCAAAGCTGTCATGGAGAAGCAGAGGCCAGTGGCAATAAGAGCAACCACAAACCTGCCACCCCTCAACAGAAGCCTCCTCCACCAATGCAACACCCCATAATGCCGCGCTGCCTGTCCTCATGGCCCTCCACCATGCCCTTTTTGCCTTTTGAAGCATCCCCTACAATGCTCCATCACTCCATTCTCTAGTTCTGTTCAAGGGCAATGCTCTAGTAGTTTTCTTACGAATGGGATTTGCTTTGTGCAAGCATAAGTCATGAACTTTTGCCTTACTTTTCTTGAACACACAGGAGAGCTGTGTTTGTATTAGAAGAGAGAAAAATGGACCAAGTACAGAACTATACCTATACAGTAAGGATTTAAATCTACCATAATTGTTCATTAAATTTCACATTCTTAATTACAACTTTTTTAGGTTCCGTCCTCTTTGTGGCAGCAATAGGCCAGGATGCCCTCACAGTAACCAGATTTTTTGTAACCAATTGCATGGCATTATAAAGATATGGGAAAATTTTGTCTACGGATCTAATCCTTTTTTGAGGCAAACAATGATTCATCTTTCTGGCAAATCCATATTAGTTTGCCTGCTCAAATTGTTAGAAACAAAAACACACAGTCAAGCATATCACCCGTGGGTGCTAATATTATGGGTCAAAATGATTAACATTCCCATCCATTATGGAAGAAGGAAAGAAACATGCATGAAACTCATATGCATCTCAAACAAATTAAACAAAATCATGATTCTCAAGACAATCACCTGAGCCAATCCATGCAAGGAATTATATCCGTTTAAACAAAATCATGATTCTAACCCAGTTTAAGATTTTCAGGACAGTTCAAGGGATAGTTTCTGAATGAATCAAGGAACCACGTACCATCCATCCCAATCCTCAGTCCATATTGTTGGCTTATCGTAAGAATTTGGTTTGAATCCATCACAGTAAAAGGCATTACAAGTATCGAGCTGCGCAGAAATAAATATCAATAAAATTCCCTTTTTGCAAAAAAAATTCAATTATATTATAGAATTAGCTAATAGTAAAGAACAAAAAAAAAAAAAAAATCCCACGAGGGTTTGAGGTCACCTACAATTGGTTTTGGAGCATCAGTCTGCCTACACATGACCCAAGGGACACCAGTATCAAGCTCAAGTGCCATTCGAGCAGCCCATTGCATGTATCTCTTCCCTGCTTGACCATAGCGGCCTTGTATATTACCATATTCATTTTCAATCTGTCATATATTATCCAGGGAAGTTAAAGCACCATTTCAAAATTATATGTAACTCAAGTGATGGATTAAACACGAACCTGAAAAGAATCTATTAGCGTGTCTTGCAAAAGAATATGCCGTCATTCATTTCTAAGTACAAAATCCTATGTTGTATATCATGATCGCAACTTGCAAGGATGCAGATTTCCGAGTT
This sequence comes from Eragrostis nindensis, assembly GCA_012490785.1. NCBI lineage: Eukaryota > Viridiplantae > Streptophyta > Magnoliopsida > Poales > Poaceae > Eragrostis > Eragrostis nindensis. The sequence goes on from JAAXCT010000398.1 coordinate 28,210, forward strand.
TTAACTAGTTTTCACATCATCAACTTGTGTAATGGTCTAAGGGGAGATCAGCAGAGCTTAAGTTGGTAATTTCCTTTGCAAACAAATCATGTTTATTACTTTTATTTTGATATTAACTTTTTTCCTTGGAAAAAATGTTAAGCCTTTAACAAGAATGCTGTGTGCCATCTAGAAGATGAAGATGATTCCTCTGAGAAAAGAAAATATTGAAACTTTTTGCACTCATGATAATGCTGTTAGATCCTCTGGCACGTCCAAGTAATTGGAAGTGGTTTGTAAGAATAACTGTAAAAAAGTGGAATAATGTAATGGAAGAACTACAGATGTAACAAAATATGACTGCGCTTTGTTTTTCAGACCTGCTGTAGTATAATAGGACCACCTTGCCAAGAATAAAGCTTCTCCTCTTTCATGATATCTACGATTTTTGTCACAAAAGTCTGCATTTCAGCCTGCAAACATAGCGATTTTACTGAGTCTAAAGAACGATTCAAGAGTGATTCTCACAATGAAATTAAGATCCGGTATTTTCTTTACCTTGAACGGTTCATTATCTGTACGGAATTCTATCCCAGGGATGTCGCGCAACCAAACTGGAAAACCACTGCAGAAAAGGATGAAAAAAACAACAGAAAATAAATAAACAGAGAAAGAACAGGTATACTCAAGTATTCCTCAATAGGATATATTTCAACAAATAAAACAATTAAGATAAATATGCACACTACATAATCACAAGATAAAAAAAAAACAGAACGGAAATTCTAAGAAAGTGTTTCTCAAAAGGTCAAGAATCATATACTGTAAATTTGCTGATATGTAATCACATAAAACATGATAGATTCGATGTAAAAAAATGTTTTTGCAGGGTACACTAAATATGTAAGGAAAATATCCACGAACAAAAACGCAGTGCATATAAAATGAGTCTCAAAGTGTGTCAAAGCTTTGATTACAAGTACATTAATAATCACGCATTATGAGGAAAACATATGTTCATCATATCAAGAGTGCAAACAAAGCATTAAAACGGCATGAGATATACATAAACGAAAATAGATTTTCAGAAATGGCCAATAGCATGTACTCCCTCTATTTCATAATATAGACAATTTTGGGTTTGGGCACAATAACTTTTTTTTTTGGTCTCTCAAACACGTAGGAGAGCTGCGTATCATTGCCATCCAGGTAGAGAATCTTATTTCCGTTATTAGAATATAATATAATATAATATAATATCCATGCCATCCAGGTAGAGAATCTTAAAAGGAATAACTTAGCAAGCAGTTGTTATGAAGATTATTAACAAAGCTTGAAATGCGCATTAATTTTTTTCGTAGCTTATTAAAAGGAATACCTTAGTCAACAGCTATCAAATGATGTGCATCACTCGCACAAGTCAAAACAAGTGATTTGCACATATAGAAAACTAAACACTAGAGTGGTTGACATTTGAAATAACGAATATGTTGCACAATTTGAAATGCTAAGAAATAAACAGACCCGAAGTTCCATTCAGCACAAGCATATGGGCCGATGCGCAGAAAGAGATATAGACCCTCAGCAGCAACCAGCTTCGCGAACTTGACAATATCAAATCTTCCTTCAAAGTAATACTGGGACAAGAACAAACCAGAAGGAGCATAAGTCACAACCCACATTCAAGGACTGTACAGCTGAAGCTGGTAAAAATGTAAAATGAGATGCTATATATGTTACCTGACCTTTGGCCGGTTCATGCCCATTCCAGAAGACATATGTCTCGATTACGTCCGCGCCGCCCTCCTTGCACTTTGCAATCAGGCTCGGCCACATCTGGAACAAATTTCATGTCAGTTAGCCACATGGAACTAACCACTGCTAGCTTGCCACCAACTGCATTGCAAACAGTCAGCAATTGTCGAAAGAGTGATGAAGTGAAGAAAATAAAAATTAGCTAGAAGAATTCAATAGAAAAATCAATTGAACTAGATGGATTCAAGTGATTTTTGGAGTTTTGTTATGGATTGAACAAGATGGAGACGAAACATGCACGGGACGAGGTCGCACTTCCCCAACGATTCAGCTCTGCTCAACCGCAGCAGCACCAGCACCTCACCCCAACCAACCACCCCGTGAATAAGTAAAAAAAAGTCAAAACCAGCCATCGCTCACATCGGGCGTGGCGCGCGGGTAGTGGAGCCCCGCGGAGACGAGCATCCTCCGCTCCCCGCCGATGCGCACCGCGCGGTGGTCGTAGGTCACGTTGAAGGGCTCGAAGAAGGGCCCGTCGTCGGTCACCTGCCTCAGCAGCTCCCCCGCCGCGGCGGCGGCCTGTGGCGGAGCCGAGGACGCGAAGCAGCCGAGGAGGAGCAGGAAGGCCAGCGGGAACGCCAGAGGCTGTTGCGGCCGCCGCAACGGAGAGGCTGCGGCCCTCGGCGGCGGCGGCGGCGACGGCGAGGCGGCCATGGCGGAGGGAGGCGGAGTGAGGTGAGCAGAGTCAGTGGAAGGCGAGGAAACAGAGGGAGGGGGCGGGGGCGGTTGGCTTTTTTAGCCCGAGGCGGCAGCTTTTCTTTCTTTTTCTTTTTGGTTTTATGTTATTATTATCTTTCTTTCTTTTGTTTTTTTTGGCTTTGGTGTCCTGTTGCTGTGTGATGTGGTACCGGATTAGGAGAAGAGTGTCCATTACTTCACGCAACACCTAATGATTCACCTGAGAGTGACGTTCTCCGTCGTCCGGATAGAGGCGCCGGCTTATCTTTAAAGCATCCACGTCATCCAAAGACCGTGCAAGGGACAAATGCACACGGACGGGGATCCCGTGCGTGGGCAGGGCTTGCTGACACGCGAGCTGAGACGCCGGGCGACCTAGGTGTCTGACGATCAGCACTCACTCAGCAAGTGTAATACATCCTAATCAACATGTTATGACCTGTTTTACGTCATCAAAATCCTAGCAGGATGAAAGCTTGTTTCATGACATGAAAATCACTGTGGCTGAGACGCATTAATTGTTCGTAACTTTTTTAGAAGTCAAAGCCATTGCGACGGTAACTTTCACGAGAGTCAAAGCCGAGAATTAATACAATCTTTTCATTATCTAAAAAAATGTCATAGAATAACAGCCAGATGAGAGAGAGGATATGAGAGAGAACCGAGCAAGCTGAAAACGCCTGCACAACGAGGAACATGAGAGCATATTTCATACTACCTCCATACCAAAATATTTGACGTTTTGGAGGTCAGCACAGATATTAAGGAAAAGAGGAAACAACATTAAATAGAAAGGGCAGAAACTTGTCGGCGGATCCCGTCCTCCATACGCCCCATCCCTCTCTTCCTCCTAGCTCACCCTCGGCTCACCGCCGCTCCATCTCCCTCTCGCCTCAGGCCACTCCCTCTCCCTCGCGCATCAGGCCTCTCCCTCTCCCTCGCGCCTCAGGCCGTGCATGAGATCTACCCCGGCGACCCGTACGCGGAGACCGCGGTGGAGGTCATCCCGAACTCGCATCGGCGCCCTTCTTCCTCGAGCTACAAGGCCCCAGCAGATCCACGCAGTGGCGGCCTTCCTCAACCTTCACGCTTCGAATAGATCCCCGCGGCGGCGCCCTTTCGCAAGCTCGCGGCTCGAGCGGATCCGCGCGGTGGTGCCCTGTTCCAATCGAGCTCGCGTCCCCGCCCGCCATGCCGCCGACGCGCTGGCTGCGGCCCAAGCTGCGCCGCGCGGTGCTGTAGGCGCTGGTGTGGGAGGCGATGGGCGTGCAGATGGAGAAACCAGAGCAGATCCTCGCGGCGGCGGTTGGAGTTGGCGCCGATGCGACAGCTGCCGGGAGGACTCCGTGTCCACGCGAGAGGGCACATGCCGGGGGAGCGGATGCTCGAGGTGCTCGCCGAGGAGCTAGGGTCCGACAGCTGCACGCGTGGGAGCCGGCGTCGTGGACGACTGGACGGCCGCTGGCAAACACGCAGAGCTCGGGGCGGGTGGTGGTTGGCGAGGGGAGAGGAGGGGGAGGGGAGGTGCTGCTCGAGTGCGAGGAGAATGGGGAGAGGACGGCGTAGGGACTTGTGCCTTCACGAGGCGTACTATGCATCGGGACCTTAAAACGTCAAGTAAATTGGCAAAAGTTGGTGTGGCTAGGATGTCAACTAATTTAAGGAGGAGGGAGTATTAGAGCAACAACCGGAGCTTGTTACCACTAACTAATAGAATACTCCATGACTCTTTTTCAAACCAATAGAGTAAAATATTCACAAGCATGCATTAAATGTCTTGATATTCAATTGAGAAAACTAATAACCATTCTTGTCGCCGGCTTATTATATGAATGCATACCATGAAGGAATTATTTGGCCTCAGCTGGCTGTGGCTGACATGTCAGGTGCAACGAGCTTATCAGATCTTAGCAAGTAGATATTAAAAATTGTAAGTATAAATAATAAAAATAAGGCAAAATTGTCTGTAACACACTAAAAAATGATTGCTATATCCCTAACACACTGACAAAAACGTTTTTGGCTGAGACACACTAGGATTCTGTAAAATTCATCTGTTACACACTATTTGCAATAAAACAATTATTTCTAATATTTTTATCTCAATACATAAAATAGATTAAACCTTACTCTGCATAAAGATACATAGTCACATCCTCTATCAATGTACTTTTCGATGGATTTTTTTCAATTGTTTGCATTGTATTTTCTCCCCCAAATTAAATATTAAAACAATGAGAAACTACACAAACACTTTGACAAAAAAATATCAAAAATATATATTGATAGAGGATGTCACAATGTATCTTTGTACAAAGTTTCAAGTACTAATGTATTTTTTTATTGAGATAAAAATGTTAAAAATAATTGTTTCATCGCTAATAGTGTCACAGACGAATTTCATAGAATCATAGCGTGTCTTGGATTAAATCGTCTTTTTCAGTATGTTGAGGACGAAGCCATCATTTCTCGGTTATCACGCTCAAGCGATCATCTCCCATAATTTTGCTTAAAAATAACTAGATGAATATCACGATCGTTGTTGCGGGGATTTTTGGTTGTGTTGCGAGATGGTGAGCATATGTCGGGTAAGACACAGGGACTATTAAATTATAGTCAAAGAATACGTAATGATTTCACTGACAACCTGCTGAAGAAAGACGTTCATGACATTAGACTTTGGAATTATGGTGTCACATTCTGTTGCACAGTCACGGTATATATGCTGTTTTGAAACTATAGTTGAATATGTTATTTTTACATGTAACAAGGGTGCCGTCATTCTCTAAGCTCAAAATAAGAAACCAGAATTGCGTGAACCATTAGTTCTAGTTGTAAGCGTTCAACTACTTATGATTCAGAGAAAAGTTCATGGCAAATTGAATTATGGGAGAATGGTGCAATCCTCCAAATAAAACCGTGAGGAAAGAAACAATATAGGAAAATAAAGTGCATTGATAGTGTAATTCAGTGGGAAGAATGATGAAATGGGCCTTTCATCTATTCAATTACCACGAACCTGTATACAGTTGATTACAAACTTGATCCAACATGGTACGTAGCCATTTATGCTTGTGCATTTCCTTCATGTAACTGTATCAAACACAAATGATGAATCAACTGATCAGAACCTGTGGTGGCTGGAGAGGAAGGTGATTAACAGAGAAGAAGAGGTAACAGCCTGGCCTACAGGCCTTGTATCAGGTAAATGAATGCTTTGCAAGGGTCAACCAAATGACACCATTCTTCTGCCATGATCCATACATTGCCATTTAGTGAAAAAAAAAGATACCATATTATCAGTGAAACATAACTCACATCCACATGAACGACAGCAGGTCGTCTGATCAGAGACGTTATTTCCCATAACGAAGCACTACGACTTGCTACACAATTCATCATAGCAAACCTTAGCAAAAAAAAAAAATCATCATCATAAGAAAAAGATTGGCGCCTGCACGACCAATGGATATCGATTTTGCCTTTTTATTTCTTCTCGTTGTTACGGCGAGCGAGCGATGGATCGACAACTGGTCGACATAATGCATATACTTTGAAGTTTGGGCGTCGCCTCGCTCATTTTCTCCCAACAGGGCTAATTAATTGCCCCCGCATTCGTCGCATCTGCCGGGCGCCAGTAGCGAGTGCGAGTAGCAGCAACTCTTGTAGCACACTCTGGTTGGTGGTCGATGGATTCGCAACATTTGCATCTCTGGCACACCAATTCCGCCGCGTTTGGTGTTCGCCGCCAGCTTGGGCGTGCTGGGCTCCTGCACCGACGCACCACCGCCTTCCCTCACGGCTACAGGACCATTTAAGAGTTCATCGTGAAGAAGATGCTGTCATGAGCACAACACAACCGAACTGACACTCCAGCGCGCGCGCACACATGCCTACCTTGGGCCTGGAGATGCAGGGTGACAGAGAGGATTAGGGCCACGAGAGCCATGGTGAGAGGGATTGCCATCGCTGGTTTTTAGCCATGGCTTTCTTCCTGTTTCTTCTTCTTCTATGCTAATAGGTACGAACGGGCATGGTGTGCCTGAGCACATCAGCTCTGTATATGTATATACAGATATATACCCCTATTATCTTCTATACTATAAAGATCACCCATCTACCCACCCTCTAATCTACCATTGATCTAAATCCCCTTCCACCTCCCTAAGGCCTAGTTTGGCAACACAGGGGAGGGCGCCCCAGACATACGCATCCCCAAGGGGAAATCCCTGCCCACTTCCACCCCGGGGCGCGCACTCCCCGCAGCCCGCTGATCTCCCGCATGTATTTGGGAGCACATGGATCGCTTATCCAGAGGAAAATATTAGGAAATTCAAGAAAATACTAAAATAATCAAACAAATTAAAATTTGCTATGAAAATTTAGGGAAAAACCCCATAAAATGCTTGAGAAATCCATAAAATCAGAAAAATTGTTGGCACCAATACATGCGTAATTTTGGCAAGAAAATATTCTAGTTCCGCTATTACGTGCCTCATTTGACAAGAAGATAAACAATCCAGTAGTAGATGCATCATTTTCACAAGCAAAATAAACAATCCAAAGCTCGTAGATGCATACAACAGGTGACTGACAGCACAATCACAAGTTTACAGATCATCACATAATCTCTGAACAGCTAGTTTTTAAGTTATAGGAGATTGCTCAATGAACATCCAAAGCTCAACAAGCTAGCACAAACAAGACTTGTCTCTTTGTTCTTCCAACAATGATGTATCTGCAAGTTTCCCATCTCTCAAATATCAAATGCTGATAAGCAAGGTTTAATTTTTCTTAAAGAAAAAAACTTAAGTGAATCTCTGACTTTATTGGTAGTTGAACTTTCAACTACTAAGTTTCCGATCTCTCAAGTATCTGCAAGCCTCCTGCAAGTAACACAAGAAACATACTTGAAGTAATCTTTGGCAATAAGATTTAAAATTCAGAGCTAATGTCGTCGTAGATGTCATGGCAAATTTCGGTCTGTTGAGCACTGAACTAACTGGTCAGGTAAAGAGAAGTTCTTGTTCTTGGGTAAAAGTGAAGTTGACAAAAAGTAATTATTTAAATCTATATTGTTAGTCAAAGTTCAACGAAAAGTCAACGGTATCATATAATTAAAAACGGAGAGAGTACTATTTTGCAAACAAAATCGTCTAAATTTCGTTAAAAAATCACCATAGCTGGTCAAGATAATACGATATAAGGATGGATTAATTATTTGGGATTGGAATTGCTAATTTACCGGTGCAAGAAAACTCCCATTTCAATGAGTCAATATATCAACCCTCATATTACAATCCAACAGAAGACCTACGACCACCTCCTGCATCCCTGGTGGCTTCACGTTTGCCGGGTCCGCCATCATGGTCCCTTGTCGTGCTAATCCGTTAAATGATGCCTCCATCCTAGTATTTGCCAAACCAGTGATGTTCTACGGCCCATGGTCCATGGAACCATCGCCGCCTCTCCGCTAAAGCCCCTCATTCATCCGAGCAAGGTCATTGTAGAATTTTCTCAATTTTCAAGCAAATGGTATGTAGGAGATGCTATATTAATATTTGGTAGCTTAGCACGAGCGCAAAACAAAGGAAATAAAATGAAATGCGGATCCATCAATGCATCTTTGAACTTGTGGTTCAGTTGATGGAGAACACATGGTGGAGGACGTAATAAAATCAAGGGTGGCAAAGTTATATGTGAGGTTGTGGCCGAGATGTGCAATTGTGCATGGTGTCTCTATCCATTGAATCACCCATTCAAGCAACTCAGCAGATGGAATCACATATACGTAGTAAAATATCATGGAATTTGTTGTCCCTCTTCTAGCCACCAGAATCATAAATCTGAACTAAGCATATTACTAGAAGGGCACGACCAAACTAAGTTGAAACCAGCAAGGGTGAAGGTCACTACCATAAAATCAAGGTATGGCAGTTGCCATATTTTGCCGTACCAGGTCCTGCACTATTTTACACGTCGGCGATGATGTTCTACATACTTGTAGACATATCAAGAGATTGGATCTCGTTTAATAACCAATCTAGGGTATGGCACACACATCATGCAGGGAGAAAAGACTTATATGTGGGATCCATCCATCTATCCAGTTCACCTGGAACAAGACAACTAACTACTCAAGAGAATCGATTGCACAAGCCATAGATTCATCTTCGACAGAACTACCTAGCTCATTAAGCAGGGAGGATATCATACTGGGGGAAGCTAATAAGAAGTTGACCAATTGCCTGCTGTGTTGGGGTTGGTCCTGGTGTTGGTGAGCAGATGCGGCATTGCTGCTGGCCTGCTTGGGGATCGTCATCATGTCCATGAATCCACCACCAAAAGCGTAATCACTACTTCACCTCTAATGGCAAAAGGATAGCAAAGCAAAATTTCATAGACTAAAAAAGAAACCCATGGCTTAGTCTTATCATGTTTACCATATGGAATGAAGAGGAGAGCTTAGCTAGTACTACACGACGGACTACAATTACCTCTCTCTCCTCACTGCACCAGTGACTCTGCCGGGATCGGAGCCTTGGCCTCCTTGGGCCCCGGAGCTGAGTGTTGTCGCTCCGCCGCCGTCGTACTTAGATCCAGGGAGATACGGATGGGGAAGGGGGACAAACGGGGAGGATGCGGGGCTGTGGCGGCTGTAGACGGGAGGGCGAGGATGGGGCGGATCGGCTACGGTTGCGGGTTACTAGCTCATGTATTGTGGCACCATGGGCTGGGCCTTTTTCCCTGTGTGGCTGTGGGCTAGAAACCCATGCTAAAATTAGTTTTTTTTGTAGGTTACCATTAAACCCTCTCACTAAAATTCTATTTTTCTATGGGTTAAACACTCTTACAAAAATTGAATTTTCTGTGGGTAATACAAGAAGACCAGCTCGTGCACCTATAAGGAAAAGGCCCAGCTCGTAAAACAAAAAAGACTCAGTCATACATCTCTCCGGGGCACTCTTTGGAAGCCAAATGGCCCATCAATTGTTGCACCTTTGAGCAAACAATCAAATAAATAGAAAGGAGTTGAAACAAAAATACTATATTGTGAAAAGAAAATTTGAGGTAGCTAGAACAAATAAGATGTCCCATGAAATAAATTATTTAGAAAGACAACACATCATCCGCATGCTTGGAACAAACAAGTTCTCTTCGTGAACAAAATATTTATTGCTGTGGAACAAATTATCTGCATTCTTGGAACACATGTTGTATTCGTGGGACAAATTATTTATTGGTGATGAAACAATTTATTCTAATTCCTGGAACAAATTGTTAGCTTATTGGAAATAATTTGTATGCCTAGAAAAAATCAGTGTCTATGTGAAATATACTTTTGAAAACCTAGTAGAATTAATAAAACATAGAAGCGTCCGTCATCGATTTATTCCACCTATAGTTAATAATGGCTTACCATGTAACCCTAGCCCTTACGGATATATAAGGAGGAGCAGAGACCTCCCCCCCCCCCCCCACGTAGAGTTATTATCTTCCGGGAGGCTCGAATCTGTCTAAATCTCCTGTGTTCACCATCGCATTCTAGGTCTTCCTTCGACAACTAGATTCAAGTTTTGTTAATAACTAATTCAACATTTAACTATACTATTTCAACATTTTTGGAAAAGGTTTGTAATAGTACAAGAAAAGTGTTGAGCCAATATAACAATAATGTTGGAATGATACATTCAAAATGTTGATTTTTTAAAATTCAAGAAAGAAAATATGTCTATTTGGGATCTTGTTTTGTTGATTACTTCTAATAAACACAATGGTTTTAAATGGAAGTCTCTATAAGAGAAAAATTAATTTGAAGTTTGGAATCCAATTGAAATAGTGCGCACTCCACTCCCTATGCGGACACATATCGCTTGTTCTCTCCTATTGCTAGTTCCTGCTCCTCCGTCCATTCGCTTGTTGCATGAATCTCCGCGCGCTGCACTAGGGTAGCGCGGTATGTATAGGAATCCCAGGGGAAATGACCGAATGGAGGATGGGCTGTCGTTTAGGATTCATGTGATAGAGCAGGAAAGGTCCTTCCATGCATGCTTACTGAAATGAACAAAAGGCATGCTTGTTGTAATGAAATTGTTAAGTTGTATGCACCAATCAACTCACGCAAAAGCCTAAGCTGAGGAGAAAAAGTAGACAAGTCACTTATAGTTCAACACTCTCCCTCACATGGAATGTTGGAGAGAATACATTGTGTATAATCATAGACGGTATTATATTAAGCCTCTCAGTCGGTATATATGAGAATACATGACTTGGAGGTCAAGACACGACCAGAGATACATATGACAGTCTGTGATATATAATATCTAGCTTACTAAATATACTATAACAAAAATGTTCCTTTGATTTGCTAGTCTATCTTGCCTTTTTTTTTCGCGAGGGAGTCTATCTTGCCTCATTCAATGACTCATCCTTAATTTGGATTGATGGCGGTCTGGTCATGTCTTTAATTTGCTCCCATATCTCTTCTCTCCTCGATCTTTCTACTCTGCGCTCGCTTCAACTTTGAACCAGTCCATCTTCAGTCTTATTAAACACACCAGTCCTTTCTACGTACTCTGTCGTCGTCTACAAAAGCTCCCTTCTGCTGTTGCCTGAAGCAACAAGAACTCAACTCAAGACGATAAGATTGCGGCTTTTCCTTTTCTGGAATCCATTCGGCGAAGCTAATTGATATGGCTGGGCAAAGGAGGCGTCAGGAAATGCAGATACGCAGTGGGCATAGCTGACCGAACAAGTTAAAGAATTTCACCGCGGGATGTAATTTCGTTACAGCTTTGTGGTACCGTGTTGCCACCAGATACAACAAGTTTGCTTACAGGGGTGAGCACATTTTGGCGCTGTGGAGTGAAAGTGGCGCCTAGAAGATCTGTTTGAGTCGTCACAACAACCTGATTCGTCTAAGTTCTTGAAGAGGTTAACACATTTTCACGCTGTGGAGTGAAAGTGGCGCCTCGAGGATATATTTGAGTCGTCACAATTACTTCACTGACGTTAGTTTCGACATAGTGGGTGGTAGGAGAAATCAATATGGGTGTGTTTGGTTTCCAGGCTAGCTCAAAACAGTGTAGCACAATACATGAACCAGAAATGAGTACATGTTTGATTGGCTGGATAGAAAACTTTTGGCTAGTGCAAGCTTATGTTTGATGGATTATTTTAACTAAATGAGATCACCTTACATATGTGGTGAGTGTTAAACTCTCTCACTTCCATCTCCTTTCCCAATTATGTTCACAGTGCAAAATATAAGGTATTTTTCCGTGCACAAGATGGATGAAAATTTGTTGAAGGGTAACATTGTGCAAAATAATTATAGAATAAAATCAGTTCTACGATCCATTCAGAATTAGTTTGAGAAGATAATAAACTCAGTTCGAGGACCTGAGAAACAAGATACCAGGGCGTGCATGACTTTAGCTCCTCGTTGTGGCGGCCGGCAAGCGTGTGGGCGGTACACCACCGTTCTTTTAAAATCAATCTGCCGGTCAGTTCCAATCCATTGACATCGGAATGTCGGTCCCAGATGCATTTTGTACACACATCCTGACTGTTTCGTCAAGCAAGAAAAAAAAATCCCTAGTATACATTCCTAAACTCAACCTAGCATTTTTTTTTAGAGTTCCCTCAACCTAGCATTCTCAAATAGAAGTTGCAGCTGCCCAAAAGGAAGGTAATATTGTTTGAGAAAGAGCAAAGCAATACTGGGCTTAAAAATATTGTGGTTCTTGCAGCTTCCTACCCCCCCCCCCCCCCCCCCCCCCCCCCCCCCCCCCCCCCCCCCCCCCCCCCCCAACCAACCACACACACACACACACACACATCAAACCCCCGGCGTTGTCTTTATTGAAGGCCCTACCGTATCAAGGCTGAGCTTCCACGCCTTATATATGCATGTCGCCTTCACACACTTCATTTCTAGGGGTGCTACATCATACTTCGACCACAAAAGATTAATGTGCTGTGGGTTTTGAGTTTCTTTATGTTATAGGTTCCTTACAACCACAAGAAAGGTGTGTTAACCAAAAATAAAAATAAAATCGTGGGCAATGGATGCAGTTTTGAATTGATCCACCACTCAGATCGGGCGTTTGCCCGTTTCCGTTTTCTTTTATGTTTAGTTTCACTGGCACTATTATTGGATCATCGGCATGGGAGGTACGGGGACAAGCAAAAGTGCAACTCTGTAATGTTCAGCAAGACTTATCTGTAGGTCGAGTGCTTCTTGCACTTGCGAAGCTACACAAGTTGCAACACATAGCTGATGACGTCGGGCGTTGTACCTGACCAAGTCTGTAGAAATAGGCTAGACGTGAAGGCAGCACAGCAGGGCTTTGTAATGCTAGAAGGAACTCAACACAGCCCGTCCGTGGAAGTAAGCTGGCTCAAGTCTTCCACGATCGCATATCCTCCAGGAAACCTCGTAGATCCATCGAAGAGGAGGTGGGGCTGCCTGAGCCGAATGAACTTACAGAAATGATATACAAAAAGAGAAAATCTTTCCTCCCTGAGGAGCTGAGTTGTTCTATATTCCGTCTGGGTTCAGTAAAAGTTTCCAAATATTTCCTTGCACTCTTCTAGCATAAGTTCACAACACCGCGACGTGCAGCGAGATGCATGCGGGACAATTAACTCATTGAAACTTGCGGTCGATTTTACTGTAGAAACTGAAATACAGTTGGGATCCAGCCCTTGTCGTTGTAGTGGCTATAGCTGCAGGCAATACTGGTAGCGTGAGAAGGAGCGGTACGTGCGATTCCTCCGGTCTTTGCATATCGTGTCCAGCCATCCACCTGTCTCTGTCCATCTAGTATTACCCTCTGTTTTGATCTGTATGTTATCAACTGACTCTACGCACCATGCGGTCACTTTAGTCTGCACTGTTGCACCATTGCAGAGTTGGTGAGTGCAGCACTCGTCTTTACAGTAGTCCACTATACTCCCCATACATAGTTGGGTTCCTGGTCGCGTCTCCTATCTCATATGCTCCCCTGATTTTTAGTTCGCAGGGAGTGCTAGCTGGCAACCTAGTTTGTGGATTTTTTTTTGGGTCGATTGCAAAGAATATGAAAATAATGGTGGCATCTTTTATCTCATTGCATTGACTGTTAGCTGGCACGGGAGGTATTGGGACGTGCAAAGGTGCATGGTTCGGAAGAAATGCTGCCTAGCGGAGTTAGGTGCTTTCTCTTTCAGGGAGACAAATCGGAATCCGAATAATCAAGAAGTGAGATTGGCGAGACAGAAGGTTGGAAAAACATCTTGGTCGCTCCAGAAGGATAGCACTACGCAGGCGTGCCTCTACTGCAAGTGTGCCATTCATTTTTGTCGCTAGTCTTATGTATCCCGCATAAAGAAACATCATCATAATGACTTTGTAACATTTTCCGCTGAAAATTAACAGATTTGTATGAGACACATCTGCAGAGACTTGAAGTCTTAAGCGGTCAGAACAACAATCAATATGACATTAATGAGATTTCTCATGTCTCATGATTTCACAGGCCGATAATGGTTCCGAGTGGGAGGTACAAGCAGGGTTCATATCGTCGTTGCAACCGTTCCAACATCTCGAACCCGTTTTAGTGGTTTTCGCGGTTACTGTTAAAACCACTAAAACGATGGTTTTTGAATTTTGTCGAAACAGAAATGGTAAAACGAGGGGGTTTTATCGGTTTTAGATGATAAGGTTGGTTTCGTTTCTCTCTTCTTGTCACACCCCGAAAATTCAAACAGTATAAAAAGGAATAAAAATCACTCCAAATTTAAATTTTTGTCCAATCTTACCTTACCATGAATTTTCCAAAATAAAATTGACTAAGATAATTCAAACCTAGTTTGAATTTGGAATTTTGAAATGTAAAATAGGTGCTCAAGTGTTTGCTTCATTTAAAATTTCACTAAAAGTTGACCCTTTCGAAATTTACAACAAATTAAAATAAAGTAGGTCAAGTCCCAAATCAAATTTCAAAAGTTTGAATTTGAAATTGCATTGTAAAACTCATCTTATGCATTTCAGGTTTTCTTCTCTTTTGTCTTGAGTTCTTGTTCAGTTTTACCCTTGTTCGAATCTGAAACTCCTTTCAAATTCGAAATCCAGAAAATCCAGGAAAATAGCAAAGCCTTACCTTTCCTTTCAGGCCGCCCTCTCCCTTTCACTCTCCAGCCGGCCCAGTCATCTTTTCCTCTTTTTCTTTTTCTTCTCCTTTCCTCCCTGCACCAGCCCGGTCCGGCCCAACTCGCAGCCCCGCTCCTCCCATTTCCTTTCTCCCTCCCGGGCCGCGCGCCTCCCTCGGCCCAACAGACCCGCACGCCAACCCGCACCCTCCTCCTCCCTCCCCTCGGCCCAGTACCGCCGGACCAGTCCTCCAGCCCGCCTCCCTTCTCCCTGCCTCACTGCCACGCGGGACCCACCCCGGTCGCCCCCGACCTCCGTCCGGTCGCATCACCAGGTCGTCGCCATCCCGCGCTGCCGGCTGCCACCGCCATCGTCACATCCACTCACCAGTAGCACCACGCGGAGCACGTGCCTGCGACCCGCCGCCTCTCTCTTCCGTGGCCGCCCCGCCAAGTCATGCGGGCCCCGTCCCTTCTCCGGCCGGTCTTGTCACACGCCACCGCCTATACCGCCGTGACGCGCCCGCCAAGGTACCGGCCGCCGCCTGCCTGTGCGCGCCGCCTCACTGTGGCGCACCGCCTTCGCCGCCATTAAAAGGAGTCGAGCCCCTCCTCTCGGGCCACTCTCCCTCACTCCTCCCTCATCTTCCTCTCCGAGCTCTCCGTCGACCGCGCCCATTGCCGTGAGAGCAACCCATCGTCAATCTTCATCTTTAGCACCTCCGTCCCGTGCCTATCCTCATCCCCTCCTACGCTCACACGGCCAAGCACCGAGGGGCAAGCTCGACGAAGGCTCGCCCGCCGCCGTCTTTTTCCTCCTTCCTCCGGCGAGCTCCCCGTCCGTTGCGGACGAGCTTCCGGCTTCCTTCCTCTTCACCAAGCTCCCGCGAGCGGTGCTCTCCCCCGGCGTACCCTCCTCCCGCGCAGCCGCGGCCTAGAGGGCGAGATCGACGGCACCCTAGCTGTCGCCGCCGCCTTCCCCTCCTGCTCCGACCACCTTCCGTGGTCCTCCGGCTCCGTCGAGCTCGCGGTGAGCCTCGCTGACCCTCTCTCCCTTTCCTGCGCACTTCTTCTTCTTCATTCCCCCACATGCGCGAGCCCCTTTAACGAGCACCACCGCCCCGCCATGTCTTACCTCGCCGCCGGCCACCCTCCCGGCCGAGTCCGGCCTCGACGCGATGCGCATTGCCTTCGCCGTTCTCCCGCGCTCAAGCCTGTCCACTCACACGAGCCCCGTGCATGCTTCCCGGCTTTTCCCCTTCGCTCACCGGAGCGCCGCTCACCTCCGGCGAGGCTGCGTTGCCTCTCCACTGCGTCCCGACGACGAGATCAGGCACGCCTATCTTCCCCATCGCGCGTAGGGCCGAGCCAACCCTTTCCCTTCGCCTTCCGTCGCCCACAACCGCCTCCGGCGAGGATTCCGGCACCCCGCCGCCGCGCGCCGCCCATCTCCGGCCCTCCTGGACCAGCCGCGCCGCCGCCTACGTGGCAAGCCACGTGGCCACGTGGGGCCCGCCTTGACCCGGTCACCTGCCCAGTCAACCACTCTCTCCCCCTTCGTCTTCGTAGACCCGGTTCACGTGAACCATGGACTCATGAGACCCCTGGCTCACGGTGGACCTGGTCCATCATCTTATCCCATAAGAAAATAAATCCGTTAATTCCAGAAAATCCCCGGCTCTGTAGTTTTGCAGATAAGCCCTCAATCTTTTCAATAATTCTGTTTAGGCCCTGTCCTTTTACATAAAACCCCTCAGACTTTTCTGAATTTATCTTTCAGCCCCTATCATTTTACACCGAGGCCCCTATACTTTATAAAATTACAGATAGGTCCCCGACATCTTTCTGTATTTTACCAAAAAGTCCCCGGAACCTTTCTACTCTTGCAAATAAGCCCTCAGATTTCCTGGACCCATCTGTCAGCCTCTCTTTCTCTCAAGAAAATGCTAAGTACACCAGCTAGTGTACACGTATTTCTTTGCGAGCACATTTCTGATGTCAGAAAAATCCCACAAAATTCCTAAAAATATGTTGAGCCATTCTAAACATCTTCCAACCATTGTCCATCTCAAAATAATTAGGATTATATCAATGCTTAATTTATTAAGCTTAATCCTAATTAATCCTTTTCTCGGCAAACTTTCAAAATTCATATCTTTTCCGTTCGAACTCCGAGTTTGGCGATTCTTCCGCCATAATTCACCAAAAATCATCCTCTATTCAATACTACCTGATCTACAAACCACCCATATCCAAAGTTCCTCTCTCATCCAATAAATCTCCATATCGACCAACCATACGACATCGATATCGCATATCACCAATGCCCTTTTCATCTCGTAGCATAAAACCTACCCTAATCTTGTCACCAACCTCTACCAATCCGACTTATTCTATCACTTGTCTTTCATTTGGAATTTATTGGAATTTCCTGTTAGTTCCTATTTATTTGGTCGTGGTTTTCCGTTTGAGCCAATGCATTCATGTCACGCATGCTCACGTACACGTACCACCGTCATGTGCTTAGCTCATGATAAATAATTAGTAGCTTAGTCTTAGTAACTAATGCAGTAGGTAAAATACTAGTTAATCACCATTAGCTATAGGTAAATAAATGACACACTTTACACTTCGTACGCTTATTGCATTAACCTTTATATAGGTGACAACCTATATAAAGCCTTAGTGCCGCAAGTGTACAAAGAACACGTACACACGTCATATTCACCCTCACATGCAAGCATGATTTTTCTCATGGCTTAGCATCCCTCATTCACATTAAAAGCCCTAGTGCTCAATGCATACCTAATAGCCTTTTAAGATGATAAAACCCCTCTTAAAATAAAACTTACCGCACCATACATGATTTGTGTCTCCGATTCTTCATTGGTGTTCTATTGGTTCTTTTTGGAGTTAATTGGATCTTTTTGGCTCTTTTGGTCTTTATTTTCTTTTGCGGTAGTTTGTTTACGTGGTGTGTTTTCATGCGCTAGCTTTCGCAAGTTTCGAGAACAAGCTGAAGAATCCAAGCTTAAATACAAGTCAGAGGAACCGAGCTTTGAGGAAAGGACTTGAAGATATCAATCTCAACTGAAGAATCTAAAGAGCAAGAACTTGAAGATTAAGGATATTGTTTTGCAGGCAAGCTCTACTTCTCCTTGATCATGATTGATCCTACTGTTTTCGCAAATGCACCTATAGAGCTTACTCTTGTATTATGCATTGCTTGTTATTTTACTGCTTGTGTAGCTATGGTCCTACTTGCTTACCGGTATTGATGCCCTTCGGCATTAATATACGGATCCTTGTTTACCCTTGATTACCCATCACCTTGATAAACCTAGGATGGTTCCATCATTTCTATGATGGCACAGTTACCTTGCTACTAGAATGCTTAGGACCCCCGCAATGTTTCTACATTGCCACACCTTACTCATATACTTGCTTTCAAATGTGTTAAATGAGTTTGGTGGTGTGTGTGATACTTGAGTTTGGGGTAGCACAACTGTGTTAGGTGATGAAGATGATGGGATGGGTTGGACTGCGGGCAAGGCCACTAGTGTGGTGATGGTGGTGTGATAGACCCCCAGTGTGGGATTTGGTGCTTGCCCGGCCATATAAGGACCGGTTCTCTCGCTCGTAAGCATAACGATTTCCGTACAACCACGGAACCCGAAAGGGACTTACCCTACCTTCCTGGTACTCTTACACTTTCCATCGGAGGCCAGTAGAGGCAACGGAAGCTCAGGAAAAGACCTGGGAAACGTACCCGTGGTCCGGTTGCGGAATCCGTTATCAGTTACGGAAATCCCGGTATCAGTTACGGGAATACCGCCTGTCCTGGTATCTGTTACAGGATCCTGCAACTCCTTGCAGGAGCGCGATGTACCTCACAGGTGCATTGTGCCGATGTGTGACTTTTCAAGTCACAGGCCCCTGAGTGTGATTCCGTGGTGGATTTGTGAGACTACTCGGAGAAGATGGAATAAGCGTTACGTACCCCCTTGTAAAGGGTGCGTGACTCGTGGGGAAAGCTGTACAACCTCTGCAGAGGATAACAATTCATCCGGATGGACGTGGTCACGGCACATGACCCGTTATAGTTTTGCGCCCTTGAGATTAGCCACCTCTTTTCTCTCCTTGGCGTGTGAGTGGGTTGTAGTCAACCCGTGTTTTGGAAGTGTTGGCATGGATGCCGGGTCGGTATGGCCCTTGAGGTCAGAAGGCCCAACTAAAACTTTAGGAACTGGCGGGAAGGCTTCATACTCCCCCAGGGCCAACCAACTAAAATACTGACAAACAATTCTCTGTTTTATCTATGACTCCTTCACTTGCTTTAGTGAACCCTGCATAAAGTTTGCTTTCAGCAAATGAGCCATTCAGCCTCCTCCTTGCTAGAACCAAATATGCATGTATATATACCCTTGTGTAGTGTAGGGCTTGCTGAGTACCTTATGTACTCACGCGTTTGCATTTGTTGGTTTAGTGGGAGAAGACCTCGTAGGAGACGACGACGATTTGGTTTTCGGTTCTGCTTCTCAAGTCTGCTTGTGGCTTGGGCCAAGGTTTCCGCTGTCTGCTTCGCCTAGTTGGTCGGATGGACTTGGATGGTTTTGAATCCTTGTCTTACCACCACTAGGTTTTATTATCAGGTATCCTTCCTAATCGAAGTATGCTTTTGTATATCACTTCTGTGTTCTTGTGCGTATCAGCTACTGATCCAGGGACTGATACTTGATGCACAACATACTCTCTTAAGTAGGGTATGACAGAGTGGTATCAGAGCAATACTTGACCGTAGAACGAAAACCTAGGACTTGTTACGCTCGAAAAACGACTATTTTCAAAACTAGTTACAAAATCTTCCATAACACCTCCCTGTCTGTTTAAAAACCCCTTGCTTCCTCCTCGCCAACCCGAAGAACTATCTCATGGAGACGTCTGTGTACAGAAACGTTTAACACAATGGACAATGCCATGAGTTACCTTCAAGTGAAAATGGAATGCAAAGTTCAGAAACTCAACCCTGGTGGAATGCAATGATCAGGAATATATGTGCTTGAGTAATGCTAAACGTCAAACCAGCGAAGCACTTCCAATGCAAGAAATGTGAGCAATGGTTTTCTTTTTCCGACCAAGTCACATGACCCTCCCGAATCTTTTTGGTCAACGGACTGTTGGTCGAGTACTGTTGGCAACCAGAAATCGATAGTCAGCTTACCCATAAGTCTTAAGCCCCGTTCATAGCACGCATACACTTGAGGCCACAACAAATAAATCACGTTGTTTGTGTGATTCGATGCTTTTGTTGATTTTGGCTCTTTATTTCTCTGATTGCGTGCTCCCAAATCTAAAGCAAGTAAACAGTGTGACGACAATGACAGCAGTTTAATAGCTTTAGTCGCAGCTTAACAACAGCTTAAGGCTAAAGCCTTCCCTAACCCTACCTAATCCCTGTTGGTGAGATCAGGATGCCGCCGAAGAAGTCCGCTCGAGATCAGACCCGCCAGAAACGCACGGCAAAAGCACCTGAAGATCAGGCCACTGCTGGACAAACTGCAAAAGATAGAACTACCAAAAGGAAGAAGCCAGCAACTCAGCAACGTCGTACGGCAAATCAAAAGAGAGTCACCGCAGCCCATGACCAGGAAGTTGAAGTAAGTCAGCACAATGAAGAACAAGCCAACCAAGAGACACAGAGTAATAACAACCAGGATAGTAATGAGACTCCAGAAGCACCACCGGTCAACCTGGCAGAAGTAATGGCCAAACAGACTCAACTCCTGGAAATAATTTCTCGGGAACAACAGAGCAGTCATGAAATCAGTTCTAAGATAACAGAGTTTATGAAACTCAAGCCACCTGTCTACGCCAGCACTGATGACGATCCATTAGCTGCCGATGATTGGCTCAAAAATGTTATCAAGAAGCTCGATGTAATCGCAGCTAATGATCAAGAAAGAGTAATGTTGTCCACCCACCAACTAGTTGGAGTTGCTGCAGAATGGTGGGATAATTTCAAGGAAACAGTTGCAGAACAGGTTGGTATTACTTGGGATGAATTTCAGAAAGCCTTTCGTGAATACCACATCCCAGAAGGAATTATGGACATAAAAGCAGATGAATTCCGTGCTCTTAAGCAAGAAACTATGACAATGAGTGAGTACATCCGAAAGTTTGTGAAGTTGGCCCGGTATGCACCAGATGAGGTCAACACTGATAAGAAGAAGCAAGACCGTTTCAGAAAAGGTCTTAATCATAATTTGAGAGTGCATCTGGTCACTCACAACTATCCAGACTTCAACACACTGATGAATAAAGCCATCTTGCTTGAAGGAGCACTGATAGATCAAGAAAATGACAAGATCCATGAAACCCAGCCATGTGAGCTGAAAAAGAAGTGTGAAGTACATGAATGGGAATTTCCCCAGAAGCAAGAAAATCAGAAGAAGAGCAGAAAGAAGAAGAACAAAAAGAAGAGGAACGCGCTACGCGTAAGATCTTCTGGTTTAAAAGGCCAAGCACTCAAAGACAAAGCAGTAAAGGCAAACCACAGGGAAAGAAGTTACCGCGAGCAAATCAGAAATGCTACTTGTGCCGGAATCATGGGCATTTTGCAGCAGATTGCCCAGAATCTGTCGGACAAAGAAAGATGAGTGATAACCCCGTTTGAGGAACAAACCAACCATATCCCAAGTTGGGCATCGAGGATTACAAACTCTATGTAAGAGTATTGTAATATAAATAACCCGATGTACTCCGTGCTTTGGAATATCAATAAAGCTCTGTATCAAGAGTTGTTTGGTGAAATAAATGGTTTGCTAGTCCCGGTCAAGAACAGATTTCAAGTAACATCAATGGAGATGCTTTTACCTCCAGAGTCGAGTAAAAGTCTTGGTAAACCCACCTTTGAGGATAATTTGAAAATAAAGGCATTTGGATAAGATGAGAAAAGCCTAAATCCTTTGGATAAGATAAGCAGAGCAGCAATTAAGCATAACCTTCGATACCCCGAGTTCAAATCTTTTAAGTGGGGTAGGACCCCTCCTATAACCTACAGAGAGAACCTCCGCTACATCAATCTGCAGTACCGAAGGTCAAAAAAAAAAAAAATCAATCAACCATCAAGGCTCTCGACATTGCGAAGTCCCCGACAAAATGTTTGGATGTTACCACCATCAAGTAAGAAGACCCGAAATAAGTTCTACACCATCCGAAGCTCGTTCGAATCTCGAGGACGAGATTCCTTTTAAGTGGGGTAGCCTTGTCACACCCCGAAAATTTAAACAGTATAAAAAGGAATAAAAATCACTCCAAATTTAATTTTGTCCAATCTTACCTTACCATGAATTTTCCAAAATAAAATTCACTAAGATAATTCAAACCTAGTTTGAATTTGGAATTTTGAAATGTAAAATAGGTGCTCGAGTGTTTGCTTCATTTAAAATTTCACTAAAAGTTGACCCTTTCGAAATTTACAATAAATTAAATAAAGTAGGTCAAGTCCCAAATCAAATTTCAAAAGTTTGAATTTGAAATTGCATTGTAAAACTCATCTTATGCATTTCAGGTTTTCTTCTCTTTTGTTTTGAGTTCTTGTTCAGTTTTACCCTTGTTCGAATCTGAAACTCCTTTCAAATTCGAAATCCAGAAAATCCAGGAAAATAGCAAAGCCTTACCTTTCCTTTCAGGCCGCCCTCTCCCTTTCACTCTCCAGCCGGCCCAGTCATCTTTTCCTCTTTTTCTTTTCTTCTCCTTTCCTCCCTGCACCAGTCCGGTCCGGCCCAACTCGCAGCCCCGCTCCTCCCATTTCCTTTCTCCCTCCCGGGCCGCGCGCCTCCCTCGGCCCAACAGACCCGCACGCCAACCCGCACCCTCCTCCTCCCTCCCCTCGGCCCAGTACCGCCGGACCAGTCCTCCAGCCCGCCTCCCTTCTCCCTGCCTCACTGCCACGCGGGACCCACCCCGGTCGTCCCCGACCTCCGTCCTGTCGCATCACCAGGTCGTCGCCATCCCGCGCTGCCGGCTGCCACCGCCATCGTCACATCCACTCACCAGTAGCAACACGCGGAGCACGTGCCTGCGACCCGCCGTCTCTCTCTTCCGTGGCCGCCCCGCCAAGTCATGCGGGCCCTGCCCCTTCTCCGGCCGGTCTTGTCACACGCCACTGCCTATACCGCCGTGACGCGCCCGCCAAGGTACCGGCCGCCGCCTGCCTGTGCGCGCCACCTCACTGTGGCGCACCGCCTTCGCCGCCATTAAAAGGAGTCGAGCCCCTCCTCTCGGGCCACTCTCCCTCACTCCTCCCTCATCTTCCTCTCCGAGCTCTCCGTCGACCGCGCCCATTGCCGTGAGTGCAACCCATCGTCAATCTTCATCTTTAGCACCTCCGTCCGTGCCTATCCTCATCCCCTCCTACGCTCACACGGCCAAGCACCGAGGGGCAAGCTCGACGAAGGCTCGCCCGCCGCCGTCTTTTTCCTCCTTCCTCCGGCGAGCTCCCCGTCCGTTGCGGACGAGCTTCCGGCTTCCTTCCTCTTCACCAAGCTCCCGTGAGCGGTGCTCTCCCCCGGCGTACCCTCCTCCCGCGCAGCCGCGGCCTAGAGGGCGAGATCGACGGCACCCTAGCTGTCGCCGCCGCCTTCCCCTCCTGCTCCGACCACCTTCCGTGGTCCTCCGGCTCCGTCGAGCTCGCGGTGAGCCTCGCTGACCCTCTCTCCCTTCCTGCGCACTTCTTCTTCTTCATTCCCCCACATGCGCGAGCCCCTTTAACGAGCACCACCGCCCCGCCATGTCTTACCTCGCCGCCGGCCACCTTCCCGGCCGAGTCCGGCCTCGACGCGATGCGCATTGCCTTCACCGTTCTCCCGCGCTCAAGCCTGTCCACTCACACGAGCCCCGTGCATGCTTCCCGGCTTTTCCCCTTCGCTCACCGGAGCGCCGCTCACCTCCGGCGAGGCTGCGTTGCCTCTCCACTGCGTCCCGACGACGAGATCAGGCACGCCTATCTTCCCCATCGCGCGTAGGGCCGAGCCAACCCTTTCCCTTCGCCTTCCGTCGCCCACAACCGCCTCCGGCGAGGATTCCGGCACCCCGCCGCCGCGCGCCGCCCATCTCCGGCCCTCCTGGACCAGCCGCGCCGCCGCCTACGTGGCAAGCCACGTGGCCACGTGGGGCCCGCCTTGACCCGGTCACCTGCCCAGTCAACCACTCTCTCCCCCTTCGTCTTCGTAGACCCGGTTCACGTGAACCATGGACTCATGAGACCCCTGGCTCACGGTGGACCTGGTCCATCATCTTATCCCATAAGAAAATAAATCCGTTAATTCCAGAAAATCCCCGGCTCTGTAGTTTTGCAGATAAGCCCTCAATCTTTTCAATAATTCTGTTTAGGCCCTGTCCTTTACATAAAACCCCTCAGACTTTTCTGAATTTATCTTTCAGCCCCTATCATTTTACACCGAGGCCCCTATACTTTATAAAATTACAGATAGGTCCCCAACATCTTTCTGTATTTTACCAAAAAGTCCCCGGAACCTTTCTACTCTTGCAAATAAGCCCTCAGATTTCCTGGACCCATCTGTCAGCCTCTCTTTCTCTCAGGAAAATGCTAAGTGCACCGGCTAGTGTACACGTATTTCTTTGCGAGCACATTTCTGATGCCAGAAAAATCCCACAAAATTCCTAAAAATATGTTGAGCCATTCTAAACATCTTCCAACCATTGTCCATCTCAAAATAATTAGGATTATATCAATGCTTAATTTATTAAGCTTAATCCTAATTAATCCTTTTCTCGGCAAACTTTCAAAATTCATATCTTTTCCGTTCGAACTCCGAGTTTGGCGATTCTTCCGCCGTAATTCACCAAAAAATCATCCTCTATTCAATACTACCTGATCTACAAACCACCCATACCCAAAGTTCCTCTCTCATCCAATAAATCTCCATATCGACCAACCATACGACATCGATATCGCATATCACCAATGCCCTTTTCATCTCGTAGCATAAAACCTACCCTAATCTTGTCACCAATCTCTACCAATCCGACTTATTCTATCACTTGTCTTTCATTTGGAATTTATTGGAATTTCCTGTTAGTTCCTATTTATTTGGTCGTGGTTTTCCGTTTGAGCCAATGCATTCATGTCACGCATGCTCACGTACACGTACCACCGTCATGTGCTTAGCTCATGATAAATAATTAGTAGCTTAGTCTTAGTAACTAATGCAGTAGGTAAAATACTAGTTAATCACCATTAGCTATAGGTAAATAAATGACACACTTTACACTTCGTACGCTTATTGCATTAACCTTTATATAGGTGACAACCTATATAAAGCCTTAGTGCCGCAAGTGTACAAAGAACACGTACACACGCCATATTCACCCTCACATGCAAGCATGATTTTTCTCATGGCTTAGCATCCCTCATTCACATTAAAAGCCCTAGTGCTCAATGCATACCTAATAGCCTTTTAAGATGATAAAACCTCTCTTAAAATAAAACTTACCGCACCATACATGATTTGTGTCTCCGATTCTTCATTGGTGTTCTATTGGTTCTTTTTGGAGTTAATTGGATCTTTTTGGCTCTTTTGGTCTTTATTTTCTTTTGCGGTAGTTTGTTTACGTGGTGTGTTTTCATGCGCTAGCTTTCGCAAGTTTCGAGAACAAGCTGAAGAATCCAAGCTTAAATACAAGACAGAGGAACCGAGCTTTGAGGAAAGGACTTGAAGATATCAATCTCAACGGAAGAATCTAAAGAGCAAGAACTTGAAGATTAAGGATATTGTTTTGCAGGCAAGCTCTACTTCTCCTTGATCATGATTGATCCTACTGTTTTCGCAAATGCACCTATAGAGCTTACTCTTGTATTATGCATTGCTTGTTATTTTACTGCTTGTGTAGCTATGGTCCTACTTGCTTACCGGTATTGATGCCCTTAGGCATTAATATACGGATCCTTGTTTACCCTTGATTACCCATCACCTTGATAAACCTAGGATGGTTCCATCATTTCTATGATGGCACAGTTACCTTGCTACTAGAATGCTTAGGACCCCCGCAATGTTTCTACATTGCCACACCTTACTCATATACTTGCTTTCAAATGTGTTAAATGAGTTTGGTGGTGTGTGTGATACTTGAGTTTGGGGGTAGCACAACTGTGTTAGGTGATGAAGATGATGGGATGGGTTGGACTGCGGGCAAGGCCACTAGTGTGGTGATGGTGGTGTGATAGACCCCCAGTGTGGGATTTGGTGCTTGCCCGGCCATATAAGGACCGGTTCTCTCGCTCGTAAGCATAACGATTTCCGTACAACCACGGAACCCGAAAGGGACTTACCCTACCTTCCTGGTACTCTTACACTTTCCATCGGAGGCCAGTAGAGGCAACGGAAGCTCAGGAAAAGACCTGGGAAACGTACCCGTGGTCCGGTTGCGGAATCCGTTATCAGTTACGGAAATCCCGGTATCAGTTACGGGAATACCGCCTGTCCTGGTATTTGTTACAGGATCCTGCAACTCCTTGCAGGAGCGCGATGTACCTCACAGGTGCATTGTGCCGATGTGTGACTTTTCAAGTCACAGGCCCCTGAGTGTGATTCCGTGGTGGATTTGTGAGACTACTCGGAAAAGATGGAATAAGCGTTACGTACCCCCTTGCAAAGGGTGCGTGACTCGTGGGGAAAGCTGTACAACCTCTGCAGAGGATAACAATTCATCCGGATGGACGTGGTCACGGCACATGACCCGTTATAGTTTTGCGCCCTTGAGATTAGCCACCTCTTTCTCTCCTTGGCGTGTGAGTGGGTTGTAGTCAACCCGTGTTTTGGAAGTGTTGGCATGGATGCCGGGTCGGTATGGCCCTTGAGGTCAGAAGGCCCAACTAAAACTTTAGGAACTGGCGGGAAGGCTTCATACTCCCCCAGGGCCAACCAACTAAAATACTGACAAACAATTCTCTGTTTTATCTATGACTCCTTCACTTGCTTTAGTGAACCCTGCATAAAGTTTGCTTTCAGCAAATGAGCCATTCAGCCTCCTCCTTGCTAGAACCAAATATGCATGTATATATACCCTTGTGTAGTGTAGGGCTTGCTGAGTACCTTATGTACTCACGCGTTTGCATTTGTTGGTTTAGTGGGAGAAGACCTCGTAGGAGACGACGACGATTTGGTTTTCGGTTCTGCTTCTCAAGTCTGCTTGTGGCTTGGGCCAAGGTTTCCGCTGTCTGCTTCGCCTAGTTGGTCGGATGGACTCGGATGGTTTCGAATCCTTGTCTTACCACTACTAGGTTTTATTATCAGGTATCCTTCCTAATCGAAGTATGCTTTTGTATATCACTTCTGTGTTCTTGTGCGTATCAGCTACTGATCCAGGGACTGATACTTGATGCACAACATACTCTCTTAAGTAGGGTATGACACTTCTTTTTTTTCATTTTTTCTTTATGCTTTACTTCATTTTTTTTGGCCAGCCAAACATACTAGTTTTCATCAAAGTTTTTCCACCAGTGTGCTAAATAATATGTCTACTAAAGGTACAAGTTTTGGTCCTAAATTTTCAAATTTACAGTCCGGTATACGGTCGACCGCTACCGAGCTGGAGCGGTTTGTGCAGTTTTCGCGACCCCCTCCCCCCTTCTCCTGGTTTCTAGTGGTTTTGCAAACCATTGGTACAAGGAGATGCAAAGGTGTGAGCTTTTGGCTAGCATGAAGAAAAGGAGGAAGTATTGTTTGTGGATTTTTTTCAATAGCATGTATAATATATAGTACCCCACATCGAATTGATGCCATAAGAAATTTCTTCCTGGCAGTATATACATGGATCGTGGAGTAGTTCACATTGCGATCAACGGTAAGAGTAAGGAGAACTGTGATGTGAATCGAAAGCTTTTATGCTGAATGCATGTGTGAGCAGAGCTTATAACAAAAGAATTATCCATCTGATAAAATTGTGTGATCAATCAAGATAAGGTCTTCAATTGATTGCATATGTGTGATCAATCTGATAAAATTACGCTCTAACATATGCTTTAAGGTATATTCTAACCATCCATTAATTATTTAGCTTAAAATAAAACATTGTCTTTCACAAATCCACAGAAAAAATATTCATTTGCGTGCTTTTCATTTGTTAACTCAAGCATCTATGCTTTGAAAAAGAAAAAAAACACTCAAGCATCTATGCTGGAAATCAAGAGTTGCAGCTGCCAGAAAGAAGGCAATGTTGGATCAGAAAATGTTGGTTTGTGCAGCTACTGGCTTTTAGGATAGTTGTACCTGACCACATATGTTGGAAATCAGCTAGCCGTGAAGGCACAACTGCGCAACAGGGTTCTGGAACATGGATGATAGACAAACACAACACAGCCATTTCATAGCAGCACATCCTCCTTGAAGACTTGGGAAATTCATTGGGGAGGAGGTGGGTTTGCCTGAGCCGAATGTGCAGACGGAGCTGATATAATAAAGTTTTGCTTTCTTTAATTGTCCTTGGTTCTAGCATAACATTGCAATAGCGTGATGCGGGATAAACTTGTTGAAACCACAGATTTAACCGGTATGTATGGTCTGAATCCATCGAGTGACGTTATTGCGGCTAGAGCTGCAGGCAATGCCGGCCCTTTGTGCGCAGGGCTTAACAAACAAAATATCCATATGATAACATTATAAGATCTTCAAGTGATTTCACATTATGTTTTACAGATATAAGAGTTATGATATATTTTAAGTATTTCTTAATAATAGTCACATTAGCTTGAACTTTTTTTTTTTGCTTCTTCCAATAAATCCATGTAGCAACATAAAGAGGGAACAACCTTGTGCGTGCTTTTTCATCTGTAAAATCAAGAATCAATGCTTCAATCAAGGGTTGCAGCTGGCCACCAAGCATGCTTTTAAAGCCCCTAGCTAACATCTAAACATTATATATACAACGCCTTCTGCCTCTGTCATGCAGCCTCCTTCTGGTTCCCTCCATTGCCAGCGGTGCAACCAAAAGGTGTAAGTTGAATCAAAGGTTTGGAGGTTTCTTCTATGTAGGTTCTTTTCATACATAAGAGAGCCGCATATTGTGCATAGACGCCGTTTTGAATGAGGTCCACATCGATGCATCATTCATGCACCGAAACACAGTTTGAATGTAGTTCCAGTAGCACAATCGTTGGATCGACATGGGAGGTATCTGGACGTGCAAAGGTGCATCTACCATTTCTGATGCGAGCCCCAGGAGGGCAAGCAGCACTGGTTCTGTCACACCCTGGTTGGCTGCCCACGGCTCCGAAACCTTACAAGCTGACCAACAAGCTGACGGGACGGCTGCTCTGCACGACCAAATTTGCTTGTAATAACAGGCTGGTTGTGAAGAGCCAGGGGCGCTGGAAGCTAAGCTACAACACCACAGTCCGGATGTACCACATGTATGGTAGCTGGGACGAAAAAGAATCATCTTATCCTCCACAGCTAACTACCGTCCGACAGGCCTCAGAAGCAATTCATTGGGGAGGAAGTTGCAATCTACGCCGAAGGAGTGTCGGACAAAGATAGGAGAGCCATCGTCTGTGAAGTGTTGTTATTTAGAGGCAGTTCAATTAATGTACTGCGTCATGTTTAGTTGAGGTTTTCAGGGTTCTGCAAGCTTTCTAATTTATTGTTAGCAAAAGGTCGCAACAGTTGTTCGGCTGAAGATACTTGAGAAAAACAATTCCCGCAGCGTATGATGCGTGATGAGATGCGGGGCAAACTTGCGTAGTCGGAATCAAGTACTTTCCGTGGTAGAGTCGGCAAGGTTGGGACATGCGCTCGATATCTGCGTCTTCATGCATACATCTGTCGGGCATGGAGTCATAATTGGCGTTTTCCCCTCGTTCAACTTCTGTTTGCAGCTCTGTCCTGCCCTCTTGTAGATTTGTACTCTGTTTTCATCTGCTGATTATGAACTGAATCCACCTATAGCTTGCCTTCACTTTAATCGGCATTACTTTTGCCATTAATTGCAGGGTTGTTGCATGCAGCGATCGTCTTTACTGCTCCTTTTAACTCTGGGTTCTTGCTCTAGTCTTCTTTCCCATATATACTCCCATCATTTCAGGTTTGCATGGAGTGCTCCCTAGTTGCTAGCAACCTAGTTTAAAGAATTGGGTAAACATCTTTGTCGCTCACTCGCTCTTGGAGTCTGGGTGCGTGCATATCGTTTGGTAACCGTTTAGGCGCGACTGAAATGTACGGATGCATGACCGTGCTTAAATTACTTATCATTATTCGCTAGTTTTTATGTATCGCGCTCAAAGAAAAAAGCCTGTCGTCACATGACATGTCGATACGCCTGCTGGACCTGGAACCGTAAGTTTGGAGGATGCTGGAGAGATTTCTTCTGCCTCCCATAATCTCACTGGCCTTATCATGGATGCGAATAGGAGGTACCAGGGAGATGCTGCATTCTGAGCTTCGACATACTGAAGAAAACATGCTCGCGAGTCTTTTCACAGATGCTAGAGGTAAGAAAATAATCTGACAAGTGCAGACAGCATACCAGTAACGCTTTGTTGTTGTACAAATATGATTATACGCTGATAGCTATAAACAAATTACTAATTTCAAGAATAGATGACCTTACAAGGTAAAAAAATAACATAGCATCAGCGATGGGTTTTGAACTATTCTGAATTAGATTGTGCCAACAGCTCAAAGTCCCAAACTGGACTCAGCCCTTCAAATAAACCATAATGCAAAAGCATAAAACAAATCTGAAAATTTGAAGTATCCTGTGGCATCGATCGTAAGAAGCACAATGCTTGTTCATGGTACAAATTGAAAAGTAGCATCCTATGCTATTCAATGAGAAACTCCGTCAATGTATATATACACACTTTCGTGGGTCAGCACAAAAAAACTCACTGTTCTGGAGTGTATCTATTTATCTGCAGGTTCACTGCAAATTAAACATGCAGAACACAACCTTGATCTCATTAAAGAAACGAATTCACAAACATCAGCAATCATCAATTCATGATTAAGGCCCAACTTTCAGCTACTTGAACTCTTCTGCAGAATTATTTGTTGCTTGCGTTCAAGATGATTTAACTTCTTCTTTATTTTACTCTCATGTTCTGTAGAAGCATAATAAGGCAGGCTCCCCTGAAAGGACGGATGCAAGCAGGGGTTCAGATCACATGCCGACGCCAGATAGAGATTAGATGTTCATGAGGTTTCTTCAATGCACGGTGGCAGTCAATTTCTTACATTTTGCAGCAACATACGAATGAACGAGTTTATGCTAACACCATCCTATAATTAACCCACACCACACTTGCTCCGCCTTTGGGTGCCTGCGTCACTTTTTCACGGTGGTGCAGTTTTCGCTAGAGGACCTACTAATAACTAACGGCTTTTACTTATAAAAATACAATATACATGCTAGCAATATTCTGAGGTCAAAAAATATTGTTCAAATTAGACCTGAGCATTATTGGCCTGGTCCGAGCCCGATCGGACAGGCATGGTAAGGGAAAACCAAGCTCGAAAAAACTCGGTCCGGCCGACGCCGCCCGGACGATTTATTTCATTTATTTTTCAACTAAAAAAGAGCGGGAAGCCTGAGCCCGACACGGCCCCGCCCTAAGGCCGGCCCAAAAACTCGGCCCGATCTTGCCCATGGGATTTGTGTGGGCACCAAGTTTCAACCTGAAAAAAACGGTGCTGTTTCCTGACCCGGCCCGCAAAATGCTCAGGTCTAGTTCAAATTAAATAAAACATTTCTTTATGCAAACTTAAAGCACATAAATAGTCATAAATCAAGCTTATAATGTTTCATAGAAATTGTTTGTTATGTCCTACTTATAGGGACAAAATATCTCTTATTTTCTAATGTGAATATATTTTTTTGAATTTCAAAATAAAGGTTCTTGTCTTGGATAAATATATAGTCATTGCAACGCGAATATCAATGGCCATGTAATGGTCAATTTTTTGTTTCGATCCAAATATACCATGTCTTTGGTATCCACCGTGGCCAAATATACGTCAATGTAACATTTGGAATGTGCTTGCACTATTTTGCCAAGTTGTTACACTAAGTTGAGTATTTTACAAGTTGTTGGACCAATCCGCATCCACATATCAAATTGTTGCACTAAATTGAGCATTTTACAAGTTAGTAGACCCATTGGCACGTACCTGACAAGTTGTTTTGCATGGTGGCTGCAATTTTCTCATTTCTTATTGTTCCTTAAGAAAGGAGAGGAAAATGAAAGGAAATCCGAATCCCGGAGACTGGGAGTGGCACGTTGTCAGTATTGTTCCTTAAGAAAAGAGAGGAAACTGAAAGGGAATATGAATCTGGAGGCGGATCGAATTGCATGTCGTTGTCCCTCCAGCACTCTACGTGGACAGCTGACTTTGAGATAGATGAATCAGTTCACCACAAAGAGGGCCCCATCACTTTAGCGCCAAGTAGAAAGTGAGGAGGAATATTTCATGTACACTTCACAGTGTGTGGAGTCAGACGAATGTAGAGGAAGAAACGAAATATCCTATCCCTGCACACACACACACACACACACACACACGAGATCTTTCCATCTTCATAATTCAGAAAGAGTCTCGTCAGCTTGGTCCCAAAAAACTAGTACCTACTTGTTAAACCCCCCCCCCCCCCCCCCCCCCCCCCCCCCCCCTCTCTTCCTTTCTTATGTATGTTAATTAGATTAGGAGTAAATGGTATAGCTCCTACATAAGAGGGGTCTATTATTTCGGAAAAATATTCAATGGAAACCATCTATTCGGTGGAATCGTGAAAACCCTCTCGAAAAAACCCATTTAGAAGCTTTCAAAAATTATGAACTTAGCATGCGTGTAGAGGACATGGTGGGAAACATGCACACAAAATTTCAGCGGATGGATCATGTGAGCTTCTGATCAGCATGGTGGCACACAAAATTTAGGAAACATAACAAAATGCAAACGGGATGATCGATCATAATATCGTGATATCGATTCTTCTTATTATAATATAACGGCAGTTTTCAGCGGATGGATCATGTGAGCTTCTGATCAGCTCAGGCGAACTCACCGGGGCGCGCAACGATGTTCTCCTCCACCTTCTTCATGAGGCCGACGTAGCCCTTTATCAGCTTGGCCTCGTCCGCTGGTGAAAGCGGCGTGCCGTCGAGGCTCTCGTACTCCACGGCGATCTTGGTCACACAGCCGCCAGCGATGGCAGGCACCACCTTATACTGGACCACCTGCGACTTTAACTGTGGCGCCGCCTTCTCGCCACCCTCTACTGTCACCTCGTCATAGCTAATCACGCGCGCCGCATTGTCGCGTGCCGCCAGCCGGCTCTTGAGAACCGTCGCTGCGCCGACGCCTGTATACAGAGATTAATTATAGGCCGATCAATCCCGGCGACACGCCGTCGTAATTAACACGCGCCTTGCTGCGCTAAGTTTTTTTTTTTTGCGAGTGGTTGCTGCACTAAGTTAGTTACTGTACCTGGGTTTAGGGGTGAAAGTGGTGTGGATAATTATCCGATCCGATTCGGTCCGGATACGATTTTTGAGGATTTGGGGTGGCATTTTAGATATCCCAGTGGATCCGATCCGATCCGACTCCAATTGCATGCGGATGCGGATTAGGATATAGGATTAGCAAAATCCGACGGATATAGATTATCCGATATATTAAAGCGGATTATCCGAAGCTTAAAATAGGATTATCCGACAATATTAAAGGCTCAACAAACATATATGCAAATATGTTTCTAGTTATTCATCAAATATATAATAATTATCAATATTGTTAGAAAAATAAGTGTCTTGTTATGATGAGGCTTGACAATGACGTAACAGCAAAGTTTGGAGCGGAGAATAAATAAAATTAGAAGAAGTTTGCTTGATAGTTTTTATTTTGTTTTACGTTCTTACATGATATTATTAACTGTGAACTTGTAGTTTATCGTTACTTCTTTGACTATTGTATGGTCGCTCTTAACTATTCTATATGCTTTGATAAATTATTAGTCAACATATATATAATTCTCTACTAAAAGACATTATATCCGATATTTGAAGTTCTGCTTCCGATCCGCTTCCGATCCGAATCCGCTCCATTTCCGACATCCGAAAAAATCCGTATCCAGATCCATATCCGCCCATTATCTGCTCCGCTCCGAATCCGATAAAGAAAAGTGGATTAGGATGTGGGGAAGGTATTATCCGCTCCGATCCGATCCGTTTTCATCCCTACCTGGGTTGAACTTCAGCGTGTAGCGGCTCCCGGGCCCGCCGTCGCCATCAACCTTCACGGCGAGATCGCTCAAGCCGGTCAACACGTTGCGCATGGAGGACTCGTCACCTGTCGCGAAGGCCGCCTTCCACAGAAGATCGGGCGGCACGGCCATCGCCAACTCCTCGGTGATGCTGCCGGCGACCATCGTGTTAGTCAGTCGGTGCAGATGTTTAGAAGTTATTTTGCCACGAAGATGGTTGCATGTGTGGGGAGCGATCAAGGGGTACTTATAGATGCAGTGTGCTCAGCGGGAATTTGAGGACCGAGACCTGTGAGGTGCATTATGCTGATGAGGTTGAGAGATCGAGTGGCTGAGAAATTAATGGGCGCATGGAATTGGATTCTTTTTTTATTTTTTTTGGGGGGGGGGGGGGGGGCACGGAATTGGATTCCGACAGCACTATTTATCACATTTTAGGGTGAATAGGAATACTGTATTGATCTTCTCGAATATGAAAACAAAACAGATGGTTTGAATATGGATTCGTATTTAGACGTCTCCTTGATTTAAAAGAAAGCAGGTATCAAGTTGCTTTTTGTCCATGGTTTTAGTAGAATAAAATCATTGTACAAGTACAAATTAGGTAGAAGTATTTAACACAAACATGAAAAGATAGATCATCTAAAATCACACATTATCAATAAGTCTCTACCCGAAGGCCACCTGTGACACCCTGACGCGCCATCGTGGTTTCACCGCTCCTACGCCTGTCATCACGCCCTCTCATCATGTAACACCCTACTTTTTACAATTTCTAAAATTTGCCTAACTATAGTGTAAATATGTTGCATGCACAATACAAAAAGAGAATAAAAGTCTTTTCATAAAAATAAATTGCTTAAGGTTGCATTACATTCATGCATGGCATAGCATATTTTAATTTTGTGCATCAGCCTTGCTCCTGCTTGAATTTAAAAGCCGTAGGATTTTTTTTTTATTTTCTAAAGCTAACCAGACCCGAACCCAACCCCAGGCCTTCGGCCTATTTTTCTTTTCCCCGCCTGGGCTAAGCCCATCTCTCTTTTCTTTCTCTTCCTGCACGTGCAAGCCACGAACCAGCTTTTCTTCCCCAACGCGAACGCACGCCCACATAGCCGCCGCCGCCGTTCGACGCCGCACCGGAAACTGCCACCGCCGCCTTGATGCCGCATACCACTCCCGATTAAAACCCATCCCGCTGCTCCTCTTCCACTTCCCGTCCGTTTCCCCAACTCATTCGCCCCTTAATCGCCCAATTGAAACGGCTCCGGCCATTGATGGCCATCATCGCCGGCGCTCCGCGCCCGGCCGTCTCCCCTCGCCCGCGGCCTATAAAAAGGTACCCCGAGCCTCACCTCGACCCCTTCGTCGCTCCGGCAGTGCCGCCACCCATTCCGCTGCCGCGCCGTCGCCGGCGTCTTCTTCCCCGGGTCCGGTGAGAGGCGCCGATACGCGCCACCACACGCCGTTCTGTTGATTCCGGCCGTCGTCGTCTCGCTGACCCCTCTCCCTTGCGCGCAGGTGCACGAGGAGTGCGCCCGGACCATCCTCGACGAGCTCCGGCCGCTGGAACACCTTTCCCGCCGAATTCCGACGACCACCGCCGCCAACCTCCGTCGCCGACCATCTTACCGACCATCCTCGAGCCGTGCAGCACTCTCGGTGAGCTCGCCTCGCCTATCTCTCTCTGTTTCGCCCTTCGCGGCGAGCCTCCGGCCACGGGAGCCCTGCCGCAGCCCACTCCGGCGACCCGCCGCCGTGCCGAGTGGTGGCGCTGCCCTGAACCATTCTCAGTCCATGCGCATCCTGCTGTGTAGCTGTTGTACTTTGTATAACAGACCTGCAGTTCTTTCAGCCTTTGTCCATGCGCAGTTTGCTGTTAGCTCCTGTAACTTGTATAATCAACCATAGTGCTGCCTCTGTTATGTTGCGCCATGTTCCTGACACTTTGTTTTTATCTCTGTCCATGCGCAGATTATTGTTTAGCTCCTGTACTTTGTGTAATCAGCCTGCAAGAAATTCTTTCAGCCTCTGTTATACTGCACATATATTCCTAGCACTTAGTTGTGATCTCAGTTCATGCGTAATCTGCAGTTTAGCCTCTGTACTTTTGTCTAATCCACCTGCACCTGTCCCTGGAACTTAGTTTTTAGCACAGTTTAGCTATCAGATGCTTGGTTTTATCATATCTTTTTGCTAGTAGCTCCAAATTCAATGTTTCTTTCGCCAAAATGACTGTAGCAGTAAAACTCATATCATCAGTGCATTTTCATACTGAAATCTCTTTGTTTTGTGCACTGTACTGATTGTATTGCATATGCTTGTTTGTGTGTTTAGGAGATTACGTTCAAGAGCCGCTGTACGAGGATTTGCAGAACCAAGTGTTTGAGGAAGTCGAAGAATATCCCCAGCAAGGCAAGTGTCCTTGATGCACCTTGTTCCTAGTTTTGAAATGTTTTATTTACAAAACTGCATGCTGAGTCAATATGATACGAACCTATTTGTAGGGTATTTACTAGAAATTCCATACTTTTGATCCTTGTCGCCCAGTTGCTTCTTTCAGTTCATGGGTAGAATGTCGCTTAGCCTTGCTATGGTTTGGGTCTGGGCATATGTTAATTTTGACTAACTGAACTGTTGGCACATGAGGGATAATGGTTAACTGTTTTAGCAACATATGAAGATAGGGATTGGGTGACTGGTTGTGGGCTGTGCTGGGGTTACCGGCAAGCTCAGGGACTGTCTGGGGTTACCGGAAGTTCTATGGTTCGTTAATCACCTAAATCTAAGGACCGGTTCATGGAGCGACCACCCATGAGAACAGTACAACCATGAGCTAAGTTATGGGCGCGGCCTGGCGTATTACATAGTAGAGACCAGTTTTGTGCGTGCCAAATGGTGGTGCGAGGAAGGCGGGTTACGCCGGAATCGTCGGGAAAGAGATGTGTGGGGACAGGAGGGTTACTCCTCGGAACCATCCGGCACAAGAGGGGGCCTCTAGGTTGAAGGGTTACTTCTCCTATCGGTGGAACCTAAGTGGGCACGTACAAGCTGGAGGAAGCTGTGGAAAAGCCTTGTAGTGGTCTCCTAGCACACACCACGGCAGTGTGTAAGGGTATCCGTCCGTACAACGGCTATCCGGCAATACGGGACGACCATGACTCATGGTGAAAGTGTACAACCCCTGCAGGGAGAAAACTGTCTAGACAGCCGTGCTCGCGGTTATGAGCGGCATGGACCCTCACATGATTAGTTGGCTTTGGGATGGTTTTGGTCGGGTAATCACAGCGGGGTAGTTGTGATCGGGTGGTGTAGCCCGTATTTTGTTATGACGCGATGAGAATTGGAGAATGGAGTATTCACATAGTAACTAGGTGCTGTTTAAAAACTGATTTGAACTAAAAGCAATTTACGCAAAGAACCAATTTAGCCTTTCTTGAATTAGCCTCATGTCATCTTTTCCCTCCACTTGCTGAGTACTTTTGTACTCACGCGGACCCAAAAACGTTGTTGTTCAGTTGAAGGAGAAGCTTGGGAGAACTATGAAGATGAAGAGTCCGAGGTCTAGGCGTGCTACTCGGTCGTTGCCTGTGGAAGCTGCTTCGCTTAGTTTATTCGCTGCAATGTAATTTTCCTTTCAGACCTACGGGTCATTTTGTAATAAGAATAACGATGTACTAAAGGATATGGATATTATTCTGAATTTCTGAGTCACTGTATGTGTGTAACTTGTCCTGGGCGCACATACGGCTTACATTCAGTTCATCCTAGGAGCTGGGTGTGACACATCAATTACGTTTGTGCCCATTCAATCTCGTCTGCCCCGTCTCTCCCCTCACATCGTCATGCAATCCCCTCCGATCGCCGCACTCCTGAGGGCTCATAGTTCGCTGGCCTCCGCTGCCGTGAGGAATTGGATGTGGCGGCTGCCCTCGCCCACGCCCCTAGCCCTCCACCGCATCGCCTTCTCCATCGGCGTCCCTTCACCGTCTATCTCGCCTACGTCTCAAGCGACCGGCCACACGGCGGGCCCTAGGGGTTCCTAGATCAATACTTCTTTAGGCGTCTGTAAACAACTTGTACACCATCTAATTGGATCTGTACAACAAAGCATCTGTACCCTAACGCTTATAGCAAAGGGAGAGAAAAGAATCAGGTTCAAACGATATGTATGGTCGCAGATAAAAGTTCTTACAATTTGGGTTTAGGGTTTCATGTGTAGCCTCAAATATCACTTACTATGTATGATCAATGCTTTATGTATTTTTCCTTCTGCGCAGACTTTTGTGTACAGTCAGCAAAGAAGTTTGCAAAAAAAAAAAAAAAGAGTACATTCAGCAAAAGATGGCAGAAGGCTGTGTGGTAGCAGAGTCATGTCTGCGTAAAAATAATCCACGGAATGGAAAGCATCCGCCAAAAAAACCTTAGCGGACCGACGTGCAGCAGGCTGCAACGAACTCCAGCAACGCGTGCAGAAGGGACTGCGGGTTCATCTAAAAAAAAAAGAAAGCACTGCGGGTTAATCGTTGACACGTTAGGGGTCTTTTGTGCGAACAAATGATGCGTGGATTGCAGGTTGATTATGTAAAGTAGGACTTTTATGCAAAAACGTATATGAGGGACCGCTTGCTTATGTGATTCCATATTCTTATTGAACAAAATATGGAATATTTAATGCTGCCATCCATATTCATGAAGAACAAATGATCTAAAACTTATCTCTGTGGCTCATTAATAATAAAAATGATATTAATTTTAATGTTACTAAAGATGTATCCATTTCAACTATTTACTAAGTGTTATCATATTAATCTACTAAGTGGAATCATATTAATTTAAATATGTTAGTTTCATTTATCTATTGAAATACTTATTATTTATATATGCTAATTTATTCATCTCTTATTATTTATATATGCTAATTTATTCATCTCTTATTAAATATAATAACTCGAGAGGTGGGTGCAGATTGGTCCAACAAGTTGGAAAATGCTCAATTTAGTGCAACAACTGGCAGGTGGGTGCAGATTGGTCTAGCAACTTGTAAAATGCTCAAGTTAGTGCATCAACTTGGCAAATTAATTCCGATTTCTATCATGCCTTTTAAATTTCAAGCTCCAATGTTTTCTTATGATTTTTTCATGATACATTTTTTTATTTTTTCATCTTACCATAATGGAATTAATTTTTTAATATCAACAAAACACCAATTGTTTCATATAAATCTACTCATAACTAACGGCTTTTACTTATTTAATACAAAATACATGCTGCATTCTGAGGTCCAAAATTATAGTTCAAATGGACAAATACCTATACATAATCCTCAATTATATCGTTAGTCCTTTAATTGATTTCATCATAAATCATGGAAGACTCACTAGAGAAAGTCGGTTGATTAATGTCTTTTCTCGTATGTCACTAGCCACTGCTAGTGACTTTTTTTCGTCATAAAACACGAATTATGACCTTTTAAAGAGTCACCAGTCGAGCATGGCCAGTCATGATTTATGACATTTTTCAGACGTAGACCAGAGGATAGTGACGGTAGTTCAGTTGTCATAAACTGAGTCGAACACAGCCACTAGCCACGTCGGACGGCGATCCGACGTGGCTGCTGACATGGCATTGCTCATTTTCAGTCATAAATCGTGATTTGGTCCGCTTACGGCCCAATTTCATGTGAGCTTCCGAAACCAATGGCCCATGTTTTGTTGAGGTTTTTCGTCATAGATCGTGGTTCAGTCCGGTGATGGCCCAATTTATGGTGGGTCAGGGGAAAGTCGTGGCCTAATAGTGGAAGCCGAGGCCCACCACAAAGTGGGCCATTTCGTCATTGTTTCCTAGTGGGCTGACAGGTTTGAGCCCACATGTCAGTGCGCATTTCCTCATAGATTGTTGCTCTGCCCAAATGGAGCCCAGAAAGAGCCCAGCGTCTTATTGGGCAGTTTTGTTTATAGCCCATAAACATAATTTTTTCTGTTCCGAGTGTTGCAGGGTTGGGTTCACATTTTGCTGGCCCATTTCTTCATCCAATAATGATCCCAAAATTCATTGAAATTGGAATGGAAATTCACATAGGACAGAACAGTTATGACAGAATATCTATACTCTTCTAGTTCATGGTTCATAAACATGTGCCACCACGCAGAATCTTAAATAACAATAGACAAAGCTACATCCATCGTATGATCAAAGGGTAAGAAGAGCATACTTCAGATTTCACTGTACAGTTTGCCCGAGACACGCAAAGGGATGGAGCTTCAGCAGTTCCTCCAGGTGGGAATTGTCATCTTCAGTTAGCTTCTTCAAACATTCAATCTCTCTTTGGACTGAGTTTTCATTGCTGCATCTGTTTCTTGTGCCACCTTCTTCCACGTTGCCAACTCTTGCTGCTGTTGATCCATCATTCGTCGAAGTGCTTTCACTAGAACAGATGTGCTGATTTATGACGAAATTAAGGTGTCACGACTGCTGCTGGTGACTGTAAGATTCATGACCATTGGAGCTAGGGAAACCTCAAGGTATGAATGTTTTGGTGATAGGATGAGAACCATGAATGTGACTAACACTCTTTGTGAGATCTTATAGGTCACATATGAAGAAAGCTCCGTCCGTTGGTGGTGAACGCCAACACACCATGAACTTATTGACAAGGATGATTGGTTGCCTTCATCTACACAAGAACGGACTTGATGGAGTCGCGGAGAAGACATGGATCAAGGCTAAGGACATGCTAGATCCAAGCGGGTGTTGCTTGGTTAGATGTTAGCTTGAGTCCATAGGAAAAACCGGACTATCAAGAGGGTTCGAGGTGGTTCTCTTAGTACACACTAGTTATAGAGATCATTGGATGCATGGTGAGTCTCTCAGGGGCTAGGGTGGCAGAAGAGAGTTGAAGGAACCAAGAAGATCAAGTGTTGAAGAAGAAGATCAAGAAGAAGATCGAAGCTGCGAAGGCAGAGGAGACCGGACAGTACGGTCATAGAGACCGTACAATACGGTCTACAGAGGAGTTCCAGACAGAAGAGCTTAAGTTTCTGGATGTT
Organism: Eragrostis nindensis; assembly: GCA_012490785.1. Classification (NCBI taxonomy): domain Eukaryota; kingdom Viridiplantae; phylum Streptophyta; class Magnoliopsida; order Poales; family Poaceae; genus Eragrostis; species Eragrostis nindensis. The sequence goes on from JAAXCT010000398.1 coordinate 69,144, forward strand.
GGAGAAATAGAGACCGGACAGTTGACCGGACAGTACGGTCCTAGGGACCGGACAGTACGGTCTCTATTGGAGTGTTCCAGACAGAGAAGCTGAAGTTTCTGGAAGTTGAAGAATGAAGACCGGACAATTGACAGGATGGTACGGTCATGGAGACCGTACAATACGGTCTTACAGGAGAAGAGCAACAGAGAAGGAGAAGTTTCTGTTGGCTGAAGAAGAAGTGGAGACCGGACAATACGGTCCTAGGGACCGTACAATACGGTCTGGTTTGAGATGATGAACAGCACTCCCCGGACGCCAGTCTGGTAGAGACCGGACAATACGGTCAGATGGAGACCGGACAATACGGTCCTATTGTACGGTCCTTACGCAGACTGGGTACTTTTGGACAATGGCTAGTTTGAGGTTGGAGGCCTATATATAGTCGGTTGTTTACCTCTTTGAGGTGCTCTTGGACCCAGGAAAGAGGGGAGGTGCTGCCAAGAAGCAAAGAGGGAGATGTGTGAAGCACTTGAGAGGGATTTGGAGTGATCCTAGTGCTTGAGAAAGTAGCAAGTTGCATCCTTTGATCTCTAGGCTAGTGTGGGCTTGAGAGAGTCATCTAGGGCTGTTACTCTTGGTCTATGGCAAGGCCTAGACCGGTTAGGCGTCGGTGTTGAGCTGTCCAAGGAGATTGTGGAAGTCGACACAAGTTTGTACACGGTCTTGGAGCTTCCCGTGCGAAAGAAGCATCACTAGTGGAGCGCCCTTTGGCACGCATCAAGTGCGGAGCCTTACCTCAGGAAGAGTACCCGGGATCGAGCCCGGCGGGACGTGCCCGCGACTTCACTCGGAGGGTGAAGTGTGCTCTAGGAGGGATCGCCATCGAGCGGAGGGACGGGGTCGAGACTCCGGCGGGAGTGACCCAACGTGGAGTAGGGGAAGGCGCCATCCTTCCGAGACCACGGGAAAACATCATGAGCATTCTCTATCCCTTCTCCTTTACTACTCGCATTTACTTATCGCACTTCATATGATTGCTTGTAGTACTTGAGTTGTGCTCTTATCTTGCTTGTGTGTTTACCTTGGTACCTACTAGCTTCACTAGGTTTGCTTGATTACCTTGCTCGTGTGCTTACTTGTCATAGCCTATCTAGTAGCTCTAAGGACTCTACTTAGTGTGCCTAGTATCTTGGTTGCCTTGTCTCTAGTTATCTTGTTCCTTGCCTTGCCTAGTTTAAGTCTTCCGCTATCTATCTATCTTGTGCTAGGTTGCTAATGTGGTGTGATTGTGTTATCTATATGCACTAGCTATATAGGTTAAGGATACTCCTTAGTGTGCTTTACGTTGCTACTAGAACTACTCACTAGGAGTTGTTTGGGTGTAAGTGTTTGGAAATAGATCCTAGAGTGCACCGATTCACCCCCCCCTCTCGGTCACACGATCCTTACAAGTGGTATCAGAGCCAAGTGCTCATTATTAGGGCTTTACCGCCTTGAGTCGTGACCGGGATTGCGTGTGGGAAAATGGAGTCCACTCATGATGACGTTTCTAACACTTCCATCGCCTCTACCTTGATTGAGCCTTATGATTGTGTGCTTAATGACATTTCCTACTATGGTGTGCGTGATGAGTATGATGAGCTTGTTTTGAATGATAATGAGGATATCACTAACTTCGCATCTCGCTTGTATGTTCTTGCTAGGAAACTCATGTCACGAGGCTATCCATCTATTATGCACAAGCATGTTGTGAAGAAGCTTATCCGATCTCTACCACTCTCGCGTTTTGGTATTCTTGCTTTTGCTCGAGTGGATGAGTTTGTGAACATGCCCTATGATGAGGTGGTTGCTATTCTCTCCTCTCTTGAGGAGGATATCAAGAAGGGCAAGGATATCTCTCATGCAAGTGAAGATCAACACATTGAAGCTCAACCTCTACCTCAAGCTCAATCATCATCTCGTGTTGGTGAAGGTTCTTCTTCTCGGGATCAAGAGGATGGATATATGAAGCTATGTGATGAGTTGGACCACATCTCAATGAAGCCGAATGAAGATCTTGTTGAGTTTGCTCTTCGGATGGATTCACTCATCAAGAGGATAAATGAGAACAAGCTTTGGATAGTCACTAAGGGTCAAGGTCTTAGAAGGTTTCTTGATGCTCTCCGAAGGACAAGTATGGTGATCACATTGAGTTTGAGAGCTTTGAGCTTGAGTCATGCTCTATTGAGCAAGTCATTGAGATCGTCACAAGAAGAAGAGCTCGCTCTTTGCTCTCTAACACATTCAAGACCCCAAGTGATGATGAGGAAGAAGAAGAAGATGATAGAGTTCGGTTTTCTATTGTGATGATGACTATTCAAGTGATAGTGATGATGAGCCGAAGCCTATCAAGGAATATCCCCCGGATGGAGATCTCTTACCTCCTTTCTATGAAGACTACTACAACATGTATGAACCGGGTCTTGCCGGTGGAGCTCACTACCTTCTCCTTGACATGTATGATGAGTTCTACAAGAAAAGAGAAGAAACTTGGCTTGAGTGTTGGAAGAGACTCCTCATATTGTTTGCAAGAGTCAATTCTTTTGAAGGGAAGGAGAAGGTTAGTGATGAGAGTGCTATACGGATAATGTTGTCTCTCCTCCCCTATCATCGGAAGATCTATGTCCTAAATGATATTGGTGATGATATTGATCGGATGCCTCTCAAGGAAGCTATCTTGATTGCCTTATCCTATGAGCATCAAATGTACAACATCCTTGAGTACGCAAATGGAAGTGATGAAGTGGGAAGATTTCAAGCCTATCCTCTTGGGAACCATGTCCTACACTTGGGATATGATCGGAGCGAGTGGAGACACAATGGAGTCACCAAGGCAATGATTGACGCCTTGGATGCATTGGACTTGGACTTTCTCAATGGAGTTCCTATGGCCTACATCAAGAGCAAGCAAGAGGTAGATAACATGTCAATTGATTCTCATGATACTAACCCTCCTCTTTGCTTGATGGCTACTTCCAAGGTGAACTACAAGATTGGTGGCAAACATTGGGTGTTGGATAGTGGGTGCACTCAACACATGACCGGTACTTCATCCATCTTCACCAACTTGGAAGAAAATGAAGATCATGACAAGGTCACATTTGGCGACAACTCCAAGCACAAGGTGAGAGGTCTTGGTAAGGTGGCTATCTCAAATGACCTCTCTATCTCGAATGTATTGCTTGTTGAGTCCCTAAACTTCAATCTTCTATCCGTTGCTCAAATATGTGATCTTAGCTTTTCTTGTAACTTTGATGCTAATGGGGTGGTTCTTCATAATGATGCTATGGGTCTCACTATCAAGGGCTTTCGTCATAATAATCTATATGTTGTTGATTTTGAGACTAACATTGTTGCCCCTAGCACTTGTCTCTTCACTAAGTCCGCTCTAGGTTGGCTATGGCATCGGAGGCTTGCTCACATTGGTATGGGTCAACTCAAGCGTGTAATGAAGAACAAGCTAGTGAGAGGAGTCAAGGATATCACCTTTGAGAAAGACAAGCTATGTAGTGCATGCCAAGCCGGAAAGCAAGTGGCTTCACCTCATCCGTCCAAGAATTTCTTGTCAACTTCAAGACCTCTTGAGCTCTTACACATTGATCTCTTCGGGCCTACAACTTATGTGAGCATTGGCGGGAATCTCTATTGCTTGGTGGTAGTGGACGACTACTCAAGATATACTTGGGTATTCTTTCTTGAGAACAAGGCACAAGCAATTGGGATATTCAAGAAGTTTGCTAGAAGAGTGCAAAATGAGTATGGGCATCGCATCAAGAAGATTCGGAGTGATAATGGGACGGAGTTCAAAAACTCTATCATTGAAGACTATTGTGATGAGATTGGCATCAAGCATGAATTCTCCGCTACATACACTCCTCAACAAAATGGTGTTGTTGAGAGGAAGAACAAGACACTTATCACTCTTGCTCGTGCTATGCTTGATGAATACAACACTCCGGAGAAGTTTTGGGCGGAAGCTATCAACACCGCATGCTACACCTCTAACCGGATCTATCCTCACAAGTTGCTAAACAAGACTCCATATGAAGTGATTGTTGGGAGAAGACCGAATGTTGCCTACTTCCGAGTGTTTGGTTGCAAGTGCTATATCTACAAGAAGAGGGAAAGACTTGGCAAGTTCGAGAAGAGGACCGATGTGGGCATTCTTGTCGGTTACTCGGGCTCGGCTAAGGCTTATCGGGTTTACAACACCTCTACCGGCTTTGTGAAGAAACTTATGATGTGCAATTTGATGAATCTCACGGGTCTCAAGAAGACCCTCCTTCTTCTCATATTGTAGGTGATGAACCCGTGGAGGAAGCTTTGGAGAACATGCCCATTGGTGAAGTTATTCCTCGTGAAGATGAACCTCCGACACCTCCTCCAACAACTTCATCAAATGGAGCTTCTACGAGTACATCACAAGAGAATCCAAGCTCTCCCTCAAGTGAACAACATCAAGCACCTTCAAGTGATCCGCAACAAGCATCTTCGAGTCAAGCTACTCCAAGCGAACCGCAACAAGCATCTTCGAGTCAAGCTACTCCAAATGAACCGCAACAAGCGCCATCAAGTCTACCTCATGCATCCACGAGCCAAGCTTCACCGAGCAATCAAGAACAAGCACAATCTACTTCAACTCAAGATGATGGCTCGGGTTCACCTCTTCGACAACAAGACACTCACATCTCAAGGGAGCAAGCCGCAAGAGATGCGCAAGACACTTCGCCGGCTCCTCCTCCTCCTCGACAAGAACCTTCAAGGAAGCACAAACCCATTGCTAGGGATCATTCACGTGATCTTATCATTGGGAGTCCTTCTCAAGGGTTAAAGACTAGGAGAAGTCAATATAAGCCAAATTATGTTGATGAAGCTAACATTGTTGAGAACTTCTCTTTTGTCTCTACCCTAGAGCCGAAGACGATCGAGGAAGCCTTGAAAGACCACAAGTGGGTGCTATCCATGCAAGAGGAGCTCAACAACTTCAAGAGGAATGATGTTTGGAAGTTGGTGAAGTGGCCCAAGCGATCCAATGTCATTGGCGCTAAGTGGGTCTTCAAGAACAAGCAAGATGAGAAGGGAGCAATCGTGAGGAACAAGGCAAGACTTGTGGCGAAGGGCTACTAACAAGTTGAAGGCGTCGATTTTGACGAAACCTTTGCCCCCGTCGCTCGTCTTGAGGCTATAAGAACACTTCTTGCTTATGCTTCTCATTTTGATTTTAAACTTCACCAAATGGATGTGAAAAGTGCATTTCTCAATGGACTAATCAATGAAGAAGTTTATGTAGAGCAACCTCCCGGCTTCGAGGACCCCGAGCATCCGGACCATGTGTACAAGCTCAAGAAGGCTCTCTACGGACTCAAACAAGCACCAAGAGCATGGTATGAACGACTTCGAGATCATCTCATCACCAAGGGCTACAAGATCGGTAGTATCGACAACACTCTCTTTACTAAGCATGTTGGTGATGATCTCTTTGTTTGTCAAATCTATGTTGATGATATCATCTATGGCTCCACTAACGAAATCTATAATGATGAGTTCCGTGCTCTTATGAAGAAAGAGTTTGAGATGTCCATGATAGGTGAACTTCATGTCTTCCTCGGTTTTCAAGTCAAGCAAATGAAGGAGGGCACGTTCATCTACCAAGAGAAGTACACTCGGGATCTTCTTAAGAGATTCGGCATGGAAGACTCCAAGTCCTACGACACACCTATGGCTACAAGTGTCCCTCTTGATGTGGATGTAAAAGGTATACCGGTGGATCCTAAACTCTATCGTTCTATGATTGGTTCACTTCTTTACCTTACCGCATCAAGACCGGATATCATGTTTAGTGTGTGTCTTTGTGCACGTTATCAAGCTAACCCCAAGGAGTCCCATATGAGTGCCGTGAAAAGAATTCTTAGGTACATCAAGAGTACTCCTACAATGGGCCTATGGTATCCAAAAGGCTCGGACTTTGGACTTGTTGGCTATGCGGACTCGGACTTCGCCGGATGCAAAGTGAGTAGAAAGAGTACCTCCGGTGGATGCCAATTTCTTGGACAATCACTCATCTCATGGAGTTCCAAGAAACAAAATTGTGTGGCTATCTCTACGGCGGAGGCGGAATATTTGGCGGCCGGTGCTTGTTGTGCTCAACTCCTATACATGAAGCAAACCCTATTGGACTATGGATTATCTTATGGGCAAGTACCTCTCTATTGTGATAGCGAAAGTGCTATCAATATGGCTCTCAACAAGGGTGATCACGGCCATGCCAAGCACATTGAAGTCAAGCATCACTTCATTCGAGATCATGTGGCCAAGAAGGATATTGAATTGATTGGTGTTCGGACTCATGAACAATTGGCGGACATCTTCACCAAGCCACTTGACAAGAAGACCTTTTGTAAGCTCCGGGGAGAACTCAATGTTCTCGACCTCTCCGACTTCACTTGATATCCTTGAGCTTACATATGTATATATGTATATATACTTTGCTTGTTTTTGTTTGTGTTGTTGTTTTTGTGTGTTCTTCTTGTTTTGTAGGACCGACGACTAACCTTCTTGAGATAGCAATGAGCATGGGTTAAGCTTGGGATTGGTGGCACTTGGCTCCCGAGGCTTTGAAGAATGGCTCGTTGTGATCAAGCTCATGGAGGGCTCAAACTTGTTGTTGGTAACTTCGCTCTTAGCTTTCTCTTGTTTTACCCTTATAGCATCATGCATTGTACACTTATAGCATCATGCATTGTTTTACACTTATAGCATCATCGCGCACACTCTTAGCTTTCTCTTGTTTTACCCTTATAGCATCATGCATTGTTTTACACTTATAGCATCATGCATTGTACACTTATCAAAGTGTCTCGGCGCCGAGCACCCATCTAGGGGGAGTTGCTTATTCACAATATGAGTATATGACCTCCTATGATGAATTTATAGCAATGCTATATGAGCTTCATGCCCATTGAACCAAGATTTTTGAGCTCCAAGGTTAAATCCACTTGCGCGGCTCAAAGTCTAAGGGTTCATACATTTCCATCATCATCAACTAACCCCTATGTACTTCAAGACAATTTCTTTTGAGAATGTGTGTAGGGATAATTGTTGGGAGATGGAGAATCACGGATCAAGGGGAGCTTCACGCCAAATCAAGTAACTCATTTTCCCACTCGTCTCATACATTTACACTAACCTTTTCTCCCTTGGAAGAATTTCTTTTTGAGTGATAGATGCCAAAGGGGAGAAGAGTTGGGCTTAATGATCGAGCAAGAATATGGGGGGAGAAGAGTTCGAGCGGAGAAGAATACGGGAAGAAGAGTTCGGACTTACAATGAGTTGGAAGATGTCACCTCAAGGGGGAGTTTGTACAAGAGAAGATCAAGTGATCAAGACGATCGATCTTCGCACAATCTTGAGGTGATGAAGAAGAAGCAATGCCGCCTCAAGGGGGAGTGTGCGCGAATGAAGATCAAGTGATCAAGATGATCGATCTTCACACAATCTTGAGATTGGTGCACTTGTCAAGGGGGAGCGGAATTCTACAAAGTAGGTATGAAGGTAAACCCCTTGCAACCTTTTGCTTGTCATAGCTCCATGTGCTTTCTTTCACTTGTGATATGAGTTTTTGCTCTAACTTGTGACTTCTTTTGAGCTATGACTTGCCTCGACCTAATCAACAAGGTAACTATCTCTCTATCATATACTTGTTGTTTAGTGTCTTGATCGAGTTGCGCTTTTATCTTGGCTTTTGTCATTACATTCTTTATCTTCTCGATCATTTTTATCATGGTTGCCATCCATCACCAAAAAGGGGGAGATTGTAAGCTTCATGACCATTGGAGCTAGGGAAACCCCAAGGTATGAATGTTTTGGTGATAGGATGAGAACCATGAATGTGACTAACACTCTTTGTGAGATCTTATAGGTCACATATGAAGAAAGCTCCGTCCGTTGGTGGTGAACGCCAACACACCATGAACTTATTGACAAGGATGATTGGTTGCCTTCATCTACACAAGAACGGACTTGATGGAGTCGCGGAGAAGACATGGATCAAGGCTAAGGACATGCTAGATCCAAGCGGGTGTTGCTTGGTTAGATGTTAGCTTGAGTCCATAGGAAAAACCGGACTATCAAGAGGGTTCGAGGTGGTTCTCTTAGTACACACTAGTTATAGAGATCATTGGATGCATGGTGAGTCTCTCAGGGGCTAGGGTGGCAGAAGAGAGTTGAAGGAACCAAGAAGATCAAGTGTTGAAGAAGAAGATCAAGAAGAAGATCGAAGCTGCGAAGGCAGAGGAGACCGGACAGTACGGTCATAGAGACCGTACAATACGGTCTACAGAGGAGTTCCAGACAGAAGAGCTTAAGTTTCTGGATGTTGGAGAAATAGAGACCGGACAGTACGGTCCTAGGGACCGGACAGTACGGTCTCTGTTGGAGTGTTCCAAACAGAGAAGCTGAAGTTTCTGGAAGTTGAAGAATGAAGACCGGACAATTGACAGGATCGTACGGTCATGGAGACCGTACAATACGGTCTTACAGGAGAAGAGCAACAGAGAAGGAGAAGTTTCAGTTGGCTGAAGAATAAGTGGAGACCGGACAATACGGTCCTAGGGACCGTACAATACGGTCTGGTTTGAGATGATGAACAGCACTCCCCGGACGCCAGTCTGGTAGAGACCGGACAATACGGTCAGATGGAGACCGGACAATACGGTCCTATTGTACGGTCCTTACGCAGACTGGGTACTTTTGGACAACGGCTAGTTTGAGGTTGGAGGCCTATATATAGTCGGTTGTTTACCTCTTTGAGGTGCTCTTGGACCCAGGAAAGAGGGGAGGTGCTGCCAAGAAGCCAAGAGGGAGATGTGTGAAGCACTTGAGAGGGATTTGGAGTGATCCTAGTGCTTGAGAGAGTAGCAAGTTGCATCCTTTGATCTCTAGGCTAGTGTGGGCTTGAGAGAGTCATCTAGGGCTGTTACTCTTGGTCTATGGCAAGGCCTAGACCGGTTAGGCGTCGGTGTTGAGCTGTCCAAGGAGATTGTGGAAGTCGACACAAGTTTGTACACGGTCTTGGACCTTCCCGTGCGAAAGAAGCATCACTAGTGGAGCGCCCTTTGGCACGCATCAAGTGCGGAGCCTTACCTCCGGAAGAGTACCCGGGATCGAGCCCGGCGGGACGTGCCCGCGACTTCACTCGGAGGGTCAAGTGTGCTCTAGAGGGATCGCCATCGAGCGGAGGGACGGGGTCGAGACTCCGGCGGGAGTGACCCAACGTGGAGTAGGGGAAGGCGCCATCCTTCCGAGACCACGGGAAAACATCATGAGCATTCTCTATCCCTTCTCCTTTACTACTTGCATTTACTTATCGCACTTCATATGATTGCTTGTAGTACTTGAGTTGTGCTCTTATCTTGCTTGTGTGTTTACCTTGGTACCTACTAGCTTCACTAGGTTTGCTTGATTGCCTTGCTCGTGTGCTTACTTGTCATAGCCTATCTAGTAGCTCTAAGGACTCTACTTAGTGTGCCTAGTATCTTGGTTGCCTTGTCTCTAGTTATCTTGTTCCTTGCCTTGCCTAGCTTAAGTCTTCCGCTATCTATCTATCTTGTGCTAGGTTGCTAATGTGGTGTGATTGTGTTATCTATATGCACTAGCTATATAGGTTAAGGATACTCCTTAGTGTGCTTTACCTTGCTACTAGAACTACTCACTAGGAGTTGTTTGGGTGTAAGTGTTTGGAAATAGATTCTAGAGTGCACCGATTCACCCCCCCCCCCTCTCGGTCATACGATCCTTACAGTGACCAAAATTTCGTCATAAATCGCGATTTATGACTATTTAGGGTCCATCAGCAGTCGAGCGTAGCCAGTTGTGATTTATGACCTTTTTTAGGCTCAGACCACAGGATGGTGACGGTTCTTCATTTGTCATAAACTGAGTCGAACATAGCCACTGGCCACGTCGGATAGCGATCCGTCGTGGCTTCTGACTTGGCATCGCCCATTTTCGTCATAAATCGTGATTTAGCCCGCTTACGGCTCAATTTCAGCTAGGCTTTCGAAATCGATGGCCCGTGTTTTGTTGGGCTTTTTCGTCGTAACTCGTGGGCAAGGGGATAGTTGTGGCCCACTTCCAAGCCCAATAACGAAGGTGGGTCCGACCACAAAGTGGGACGTCTTCTTACTGTTTGTTCGTAGGCTGGCTGGGTCGGACCCACATGTCAGTGCGCATTTCGTCACAGATTGTTGCACGGTCCAAATAGAGCCCAGAAGAAGCCCAGTGTATTATTGGGCCGTCGTGTTTATAGCCCATAGACGTAAATGGTTTTAGTTCATACAGTAGCTGGGCCGGGTTCCCATTTTGCTGGCCCATTTCTTTGTCCAATTATGATCTCGAAAGTCATTTAAATTAACAGAAGTTACATAGATCACAGAACAGGAATGACAGAATATATATACAAGCTTCTTCTTGACGGTTCATAAACATGTGCAGCGAGGCATAATCCCAAATAACAACTAACACACAAACCATCGCACGACCAAATGGTAAGGAGAGTATACTTAATATTTCATTATACAATTTGTCCAGGACGCGGCAAGAGATGGAGCTTCAGCAGTTCCTCCAGGCGGGCAGTGTCAGCTTCAGTTTGCTTCGTCAAACATTCAATCTCATCAGACAGAGATTTCATTGCTGCTTCTGCTTCTTATGCCTCCTTCAATGTTGCCAACTTTTGCTGCTGCTTATCCATCAGTCGTCGAAGTGCTTTGTGGCCTTCTTTAGTTGTCAGAACTTCAGCCTGAAGCTCTGACAACTAAAGAAGGCATGAGGGTTTCTAATTGGACGTGCATTCATTCCCTGGGGAGGGAGTACCGCTTTAAGTGCCGGATTTGTACACATAGTAAAGACATGAGGGTATTCAATTTTTGAATATAACATGAAAGAAACCTCTCTCCTCTAGCTGGAGAAAGAAGGCTGGTTCTCGGTAGTCGAGGAGAGGTGGAATCTTTCTTAGAACGGAATGTTAAGACACGACCTAACATGTTTCCAGGCAGGTAACGTATAGAAGACTGAAAGTTGAAGTTCCGGTGGGTCTCGTCAATCGATTACCTTCCTTATTGCGCCTGCCCCTAATTGGAGCTCTTCTTATCTATTTCTATACCGAGAATAGCTTTATTGACGGGCTGAACGAACCCCTCACTTGGCTAACTCAACAATCATATGTCTGAGAGTCTGGTCTAACTAAGCGGATTGGAGGCGGGCATTTTCATTTCAACGTAGCAGTAGGGAAAGTGATTTCGGGGGGTTAGTACACATGGGCAGTTGGGACAGTTACAGGTAGTTAAGTTCGGTCTTATTCTTATGGGCAAGTGGTCCTAGAATCTCTCTTTCCTTCTCTAAAGTATAGCTTTACGAAACTAGAATATGAGTAAATATAGAAATAGAATAATAAGAATATCATATAGCCGTGTATTAGTAAGGATAGGTTTTGGTGAGTAGTAGTTCTTGGCATTAGTAAGCTAACTTCACTAGACTATCTATGACAGGAAATTCGGTAAATGCACAATATCTTTTCAATGAAGTGAATGAAGAAAGATTCATAGGAAATGAACAATAGAAAGAGTACTATTCTTCAGTTACTCTTTTTTCTTGTCTTAGAATAGAGAATGTGTCAATGGATTAGCTGACTTTACTATGTTCCTGTCTTCAAGTATAAGTGAGTTGGTGTCAACGAATAGTTGCTTATTGCACTACTCAGTGAATGAGATATAGCATATATAATGGATTTTTCTTTTCCTTTTACTAACATTCTTCCTTTATTCTACTTCTTTCTCGTCTGTGTCAATGAGAAGTAAGAGTATTCTCGTACTACGAAGAATAGGCAAATCTTTTATTTGGAAGAGTTTTTTACTCATATCTTTTTTTCAGGGAAATATGCCTTTAAGAGGAAATGAGTGACTTTCTGCCGGAGAATAGTAGTCATCTGTACTCGTCTTTTGTCCTTCCATACTTACTAAGCAAACTAGGTCACACCTGGACAACTAGGGAACATAAGCGGGTGATCTAATGATTCAGTGGGGAAAGCTGTTCATAAGGACCGGTGAGATGGTACTCCCCTGTGGTATCCCAATAACCGTATTCCCATGGGCATTTCCTCAAAAATAGGCTGTTTTGAGAAAGGAATCTATTAGCTGCACAAGTCCAGAGTTGTGTGTACCCCTAGTGAAAGAGTGGAGGAGTTCAGACGCATATCGATACCAAAGCGAGAAGCCTCTTAATGATGGAGAACCTGCCTCTGCCAAATGCCCAATACAAGAGGGGGAGCGGATTCCCAGAGAGAATTCCCGTGTTACTCTGATATTAGAAATAGAGGAAACTAGCACTTTAGAAAGAATGCAGAAAAATGATGGAACTAGAACGAAGCTCTACAAAGTTCACAACTCACCATTGCAACCGTAGGTGGATACGCCTGCTGGACGGAGTCAGCAAAACCCAAAGCAAGATAGAACGTAACGGAGACTTTCCGGATCCCTCAACCTCCTATCGGTATGTATGAGGCTTCGCCAACTTAGAATACTGAATTTAGGCAAGACCAACAGCTACTTCATCTCCTGATTTCAGCGTTCCGTCTTTACGTCCTGTGGTGGGGAAGTATAGTGCAATCTACGTCCAACCATGGGTTCTATCGGAATATCATCGGTCTTACCACAACATTCTCCATTCCTGAAAATTCCTCATTGGGTAGATTCTATCAAAAAATCCCAGTTCAACTTTATTAGCCTATCCTTATATGCTCCAAGGATTCAGCCTGCTACTATATCCAATCCATCCGAGTTGTCCCAATAAAGCGGATTTGACTTTAATACATCTCAGTGTACTTTCCTTATTGGTCTTACTCAGATACTTACTCGGGTTATTACAATATGGACATAGTCATTTATTGCCCAGTCCACTTATCTTTCTCCTTTTCTTTACGGTTAACTGGGTCAACTAACCAAAACCTTTGCGGTTCATCACCAGTTACGGATCGTAACAACTATCACCATCACCCCGATCACTCCGATAACTGATACCCAGTGCCGCGAGTGGAATGACAATGAAGCGAGTCTAGAGGTACCGGCAAGTTCTCCTGTGAAAAGAAGTGGAACTAAACAAGCTAGTGTTTTTAATATGCAAGGAACGCGGGTCATACCCGTACAAGTTCAGAAAGAAATCCTGGGAAAAGACGAGCAGATAAAAGTTCTCTTGCCCGTACGCTGGTAACCCAGCCCTGCCGTACGCAGGTTTCTTGAGTCCCGCCCTGCCTATCGAGAAAAGTGATTGGAATAACTATCTTCCTTCCATTGAAATCTGAGCATCGCTAATAGGAGATTTTCTTATATTTCCATGGTATTCCTCCCTTCGTCATCTTCGATTTGCAGATTTGAAACAAACGGCTATACGAGTTTTTGAGTACCAACGAAGGAGTGCCAAGGAACTAAATTAGCTCGAGTGGAGCTGGGCAACCAATTCAATGACTTTTTCGTAATGAAATGACTTGACTGCTGGTTGAGAGTCAAAAAGGTACCAAAGCCAGTGGTGGAACGGAAGTGATTAGGGGAAGGAAGGAAAGGTAAAGAAAGAAAGCTGAACGTAACGGAAGTGAAAAGAGCGATTCCCCTATCGACAAAAGTGAAAAATGGAAATTTACCTACCGCTTGCCTTCTACAGGATGGGTCCCCTCCCTCCGTAGGCTTACGGCAACAAGACCAATCCGCTCGATCCACTAAAAAAATAAGTTGGAGACTACTAATCCGCCAAATCTGCTGTAGCTTTCCCAACGCCTGGGGGCTTAGTTACGTATCATAGGTAAATCTCTCCAAAGTCGTTAGCCTATCGTCATACTATGTTATAGCCCGCCCTTGCCTAGTTGACAGCTTTTGCTTTTGTCTACGTTTGCCGGGTAAAGTACTTATACTTCTAGCAAGAAAACCAGTTCAAGGTTGCATTTTTTGTATTCACTGTTATCACACATCTTTTGCTTACTTTTTTTTCTGGTATTCTCCCAACTTCAAAACTCTTCCAACCTGGATCTGAATCATGTCGTGAAATTCCATTCTTCTTTATATCATGATTCATTAGCTTTTCCATTTTTTTTAATAATTTAGTTAACATAAAATCGTCTCCACAAAGCACAGTGGAAGTCAACTTCTCTACATTTATTATTCCTGCCCACCTCCGCTTTAATTAAGTCTCTCAAAAACAGATCTGATTGTAGCTTTTCTTGTGAAAGAAAGAGAGAAGCGTAACTCAAACTATGCCCTAGTGCTTGACTGAACAACTGACTTCACTTAAAACTACTCCTGCCCAGAAAACTTCCTTACCCGATAGAGTTGACTTACCGCTGTTTGAAACCCTGTGCTGAAACGAAAAAGTCCTGCCCAACTGCTTAACTCTGAACGAGAACAATTCCAGTTTCTTCAATTGCAGCTGGTGTTAAGGTTTCAGTATGGAAGGACGCGTCCCTAGGAACAAAGCTGAAGTAAGAAGTTTGCCTAGTATAGTATGAAAGAGGTGATAAGACTTAAGAGCAATTAGGCCTAACTCCAGAATATCCTTCTGAAAGAATATCCTGAACCAACTGTTGACTTATCCTCCCCTGCTTCAACTGCAACTTAACTCAAACCATGGCCTACTGCAACTGCAACTTGAACTGAAGTTCACAAAGCTTCTGCTCCTACTAAGGACGCTGCTGAACCGATAGGATTTGCCGAGCGAGCACTACCATAACTTATGGTATCTGACCTGTGTTAAGCATTAGCCAACCAGGGAAAGAAACTAAGCGACTACCTGCGCTGTCACACGGCTCCATTTATCGAAGAAAGGGATCAGACTGCTGCCATTAAGGCAATGAAATTGACGAGGAAGAGTAAGGAGTTTGGCAGCGCCGATGCAGAGGAACGGAGGGAAGCTGCCGCCGCAGCACGGGTCCAGCGCATTATCAAAACCTGGCAATGTAGTCAAAGAACAAAAGTTTCGTTTACCACAGGGGTTCTTCATATGCACAGTCAGCTCAGGTAACGTCCGGAGGTGTTAATACAAAGCAAGAATTGGATTCTAAGTATTGCCATTTCGTGTTCTGAAGTCTGAAGCAAAGCACTTCATTTGCGGGAAGTAGCTGCAGCAAGGAAGAAAAGCGTACCGTATTGACGGTAGTGCTGAATGATCTCCGTCACGATATCGTACGTATTTACGTACAAAAATTTGCTCTCTGGACCCATCTCCTGGTTCATCTTTTCGACCATCCTCTTCAATTTCTTGTTGTAACCTTCAGTGACTCGATTCGCAGATGCTGAACACTCCCCTGTAGGCATGAACTCCAGAGCACGAACGTACGGTATACAACCGAGTGGCCCGACGTCGGACACAACAAACTTTCGAGCACCCAGTTCATTTAGCCTCTTAATCGAGGGAAAGGAAAGAAAATAGAGGTCAGCTGCAAACAAGAGCAAGCGACACAAAACTACAGTAGGGAGAAATTGGCAGAACCTTCAGATAAAATGTCAGATTGGAAACCAACACGTCCTGAAAGTATGAAGGATCAGGCTTCTCTATGCATGGCATTTCAAGAGAGAGAACTGCAAGAAATCTCCTTTAAGAGATATGAACAGAATCAGATTTCTTCGAAGAGCTATCTGCGAATGGAATGTCTCTTCTTTTGTTTTGATATCAGAATGATTGTTGAAGAGGGCAATGAGACTGCAGTAAAGGAGGATTACTTGCATTGATATCATCATGAGTAGATTGATTAATCAATGTATTGAGAGTAGATGGAGTAGGTGATCTACGAGAAAATAAGTGCTCCAAATCTCAATAAAATTCTTCTGCTGGGGCCGCTTATTCAACTTCATAGATTGCCTTTTTCGTGAGAATCTGAGGTGAGGGAGGCCTTCCTTGACTTTGGCCTTACCCATTTAGGGCCTGCTCAGGGTCTTGGTTCACGGCTTTCTTCACCCCCTGATGTCTGCAACTTTCATTGTCGTGGCCTCGAAGCATGCAGTGATCACATAACTTAGGAACTGAACTCTCTCATAGATGATTTTCAGCCATTTTCCTCCTTCGCCCCTGATACGATTTGGCTTTTTTCTTTAAAGGAGGGGGCCAGCTGGCAGACGAGAGGCTTTTTTCCGCCATAGCTGCGTAAGATTTAGAATAAGAAGGATCTGGTGGCGGAGATGGGGGAAAAGGCGTCAGTACACCATGCTTCTTAAGCTTCTTTTCCAAGGCGCGGCTTAGAGTTATGCCGAACGGAGTGAAAGTCTTGAGTGTCTTTGGTTTTCCGTCAGACAAGATATTGACTTCACTGTTCTTGCTTGTTCCCCCCAGGTCATCAATTAGGCTTACAGTTGTAAATCCGAGTTATCGTTACTACCGAATCCGTAGAAGACTTTCAAATGAGAAAAGAAGACGAAAGGTACAGCGGAGTTGTAGAAACTTCTTAGTCTTGGGGCTTGTAAGATTATCCTTTTCGATAGTTGCTCTTCCAGGGCGCGCCTTTAAGTAAGGCCCTTTTTAAAGGGAGGGGTTCGGTTCCTCTTCCGGGCTCGGTTATGGACGAGAGGCTAGGTCCTTTTTTACTATGTTTTAAGGTCCTTTTCCGAGCGAAGGTTTAAAATGATTCAACTAAAGCTCCTAAGTAAGGTCCGATAGCCAGGGTCATTTCCAGTTTAAGAGGAAGTGAAAGGAGCGAGACCATGCGGAGTAGGTACAGAAAGGGGGGCCTCAGAAGAGGTAGTGAAAGCCCTTTATTTAAGCGAGGCAAGAGAGGTCTTTTAGGACCACATACCCTACTGGATGGAGACCCCGAGGGAAGTAAGGAAGCGAAGGATCGACCTTTAGTTTAGAGTGGCTGTCCTATTTGCTTGCCCAGAAAAACGGTGGAATAAAACTCCCACAGTAGAAGTCAGCCTAATATGAAGCAAAAACTAAACCACAGCGATTTCATTTTCTTTAATTGACTCATTCCTTCCCATTTTACTAAGTAAACTTTCATTTTACGGATCCACCCACCCACCTTCTATATTCTCCCATCCCCGAGGGAAGACCGCGCACGGCCGAGAAAGAAGTGTCTCGTATTCAGCAGCTCGCCTAAGTCCTAACGTTAGTGGAAAGAGTAAGATAAGAAAGCTTAAGCGTGGTAGCCCACAGACCAAATATGAGAAGTGATGTTTTGACGGGAAATGCACTACTAGTTAGTAAAGAAAAAGGAAAAGGTAAATTAAGTAGGGCGGTCCACAACAAAGCTACTGCTACAGTAGGTCCACAACAAGACTACTGCTACAGTACGAAACGAAAGAAATGAAAAGCGGTAAGCATCTTATAGCATACTTCACATTGCTTTTCTTCTTCCTCTAGCCAATCTACTTAACTGGAGTAACTTCTCTACTTCTACTTATTTGACGTAGTTGATATTTTTTCCAGTCTTACGGCGCGCGCATTTAGACCAGTCATTTCAGAGTGGTCCTACTTCCTTTCAATGAGGCTTCATAGCCGTATTTACCAGCCCCCAATGTGAAAAAGTAGGGCAAGCCCTATTTAGTTAGATAAGGCCTGGCGCTTTGAAGTAGTAGTTAAGGCGAGAAAAGGAAAGCTGTTCAGTAGGAGGAATTTCTACCGATTATTGAGTGGTTTGTTTCCTTTCCCCTGTAAGGTCGAATGGTTTATTTGCACCTGTAGTGGGACACCTCTCCCAGCTCCCAGCCAGGGTTCAAGCAGGAAACTATGTTAAGGAGCTGATCCGAATACAGATACAAGGCCCCACTCATCACAACGAACGGTGAGCTTTCCCACTAGCCTTCACAGCACAATCATGGCCAAAAACAAAACTAAAAAGATCGTATAGTACGAGAAAACCAATGGCATTTATCTATTCTAAGTAGTTTCTTCTTTTCTTTTTAGAGGACCTGACCTGGCCAACTCAAATTCCAATGCTGCAAAACTATTGGTTTACTGAATGAGGGTGGGTAGACCTAAACGCTGAAGTGTTGTTATTTACTTCCTTCGATAACATAGATTGTCCACTCTTATGCCCCATGCATAAAAATGGCTTGTGCTTTAGCACGTTTCGAATAAAAGAATAGAAAAAAGTAGGTGGATCGGGATCGCTATTACGAGTATTCGAGTTCTTGTTTTCCTTTCCTTGGAAAGGGAATTATTTCATGAGAAGTGCACCGGTAGAAATGTGACTAAATATGATCTTGATCTATAGCTCGGACACCTGGGACCATACTATTATGATGATGATGGAACGTATGCGATGGGACCTAGAGATCAGCATAATGGAAGAAGTTACTCCTGAGATGAGAGTATCATATCGATCTAGTATCTACTTTTTCATGGGGACCTTAATCTTTCCATCGATCCTTAGGCGAATTCATTTACTTGAGTACTATCTTTCTTTATACTACTATTCTTGATACCGCTTTTCCTTTGCATCTGGGATCCGCTTGACCACCTTCTATACGCCTTGTTCTTGGAAAGGCAAAACCATCAAAGCGTTGATTAAAGAAAAGTAACTCCCATCCTATAAGACCTCGGATCTCCCCTTCGTCTGCCAGTGCCTGGTCAATCATGGCAATAGCTAGCTCCCGAATAAGCTACTGAATAACCGACTTCACTGTTGCTATTAAATAGCTCTGCAGCGAAGGTAAACATTAATTAAACATTAATTAAAAAGAGGAGGCGCAGGTACCGTTACTGCCCCTCAAGGCTCGCCACAACCTACTTAATCAGCATTTGAAGGTGGATTGAGTCCTTTCAGAAGGTCCTACCATTAGCGAGTAGTTAAACTACGAAATTTATAGCCGGATAGGAGTAGGCGAAAGAAGTGTCTCTCTCTTGCCAAAGAATTCCCTGCCTCATCTGGGTCTTGATTGGAATCTGTTGTCATAGGAGCAAAAGGTCGGCATCCTTCATTATTAATTGCTAAAGGTGGAGGTGGAGACGAAGTCTACCTCGCTTTCCTCTACTTTCAGTGAGAAATCCTGTGAGAAGTTTTAAGAAGTCGATCGCTCATCGCTTCGGCTCGTCGTGCCGTCTCATCATCTTTGGTTTCTTACTTGTGTTCCAATAGATATATACCAGAGGCCCGTGGTTGTTGATTCGGATGGGGAGTTTTTGAAGTTTGAGAGATAGTGAAGAAGAATCCAAGGAACGATCGAATTCAGTGATGGATGGGAACTGAAGCCTTTAATGAAAAATGCTGAACTCTATCAGTTGGAAGTCCGCTTTAAGAGTAAGAGGAGGATGGTGTTTCGTGATTCATTAAGGCTACTCCCAGGTTCTTGAAGTTCTTTAGGTCAAAGTCTCTGCCCAAAGCTCGGTAGTAAAGGTGAAGTAGATCATACATACGTCTGTAGTTATGGATAATTTAGCGTCTAGGAAGAGGGAATTGGTAGAGTATATGAAGCAAGACATATATCTGCTGGGTGGTATTATGCTTCAAGCTCAAAATATCTATTTGAGTCTTTACGAGCTTGATATTACTACAAAGATTACCTTGTCTTCTCTAGCGCTAACGAGGAGGGATTATTATGATGAGATGAGTACACCTATAGCTATTCCTCATAGGACTGCTGAGGAGTTTATTCGTAGGGGATACTATGGGGGTCATGCCGATGTCTATATGCCTATAGGTGATAATTTGTTATATTATTACGTTCACTCTCTGTATCCGTTTCTAATGAACTCATCCCGCCGATAGGTGCAGCTAAATGGGATGGTAATTTACAGGGTTTCGCGCTATAGGAACTGTATGGCTTTATCGAGGCATATGTTGACTGTCCTGAAACATTGAATAAGCCTTTCCTTCCTTATCGATCAGAAAAGACTGGATTGCTAATTTTCCCACTGGGAGTTTACTATTCATAGGAACTTAAATATGCTGAGAAAATTTGATATAAAGTCAGACCTCTTCGTGGCTATCTCTATGATAAGGGTTATGGTGTATTCGATAAGTTTGTTGGAGATATGTTCTGTAATAGGAGGAAAGCTAAGAGTGAGGGACAGGATTAGCATATGTTTAGAAGATCCTAATGAATAGTCTCTACGGTCGATTTTGAATAAACCCACGAAGTTCCATATCAGAAATATGCACTGAGAAAAGATACGAGGAACTATTAAGTCTCAATGGTTTTCAGGTTGGTCATCCGTAACGAATATGGGTTGTGTTCTTAATTTTTCTTATGACACTAAAACTTCGGAGTTGTATAATCAACCAAGGAACGCAGCTGTTCAAATAGCTGCTGCCATTACAGTGAGTAGTATTTACCAGAGATAAAGATTCCTGCTTCCTAGATAACCCAGTATGGAAAAATGAGTAAAATGGATATCTTCGAACTGCTCATTCCCACAAGAAACTGTCAGAATTTTTACCACAAGCATGAGCCTCTCGGTCAATAGCGGAGAAGTAGGTTTTGGGGAGGTAGAGAATATTAGAATTCAGCAGCAAGGAGGTTTACCACCGTACGGAGATCCCACCCCGAGGAAAGAAGCGTAAGAAAAAGAAGATAATATATGAGCCCTGAGGTACGCTCGTAGCAATCAAGAAGCCCATAGCAGAGAAAGAGCCGATGCGGTTTCTTCCTTTCTTGCTCAACCAATCCATCCCTAAAATGACATAAAAGTAATGCATATCTAGGAAATAAAGGTTTCCGGGCATATCCCTACCTTCAATTCGAACGGGAAAATTCACACACCATTGATCTACCAATATCTCAGTGTCTACTGGAGTTTCCACAAGGACGAATCTAGGGGTATACAAGGGGCGTCAGCTGGTTCTTTTCAAAAGTAGATGAAAAAAAAAGAATGTGATGCACCCGAATCAAATAAAACATGGGCTTTTGCAGGTCCAACTAATGTACCTTCACGGTCTTCGATGCCTGAGCATCCTACTGCGTCATAGCATGCTACTGGCTCCGCATTTGTGGCCTTCGCCCGCCACGCTGTCCGCCAAAGTATCCTCTGAAGGATTGATAGGCAGGGGTTGCTGGGACCATTGACCTAGGTTCAATTTTCGAAACTCTGGGCGGTAGGGGCACGAAACTAGGAATCGATTGAGCGGTTTGAGTTGACCGAGGAAAATAAAGCTTCTTATGATCCTTCTGCCCACAATTTCAACAAGCACCGGTTGACCGCCTGCATTCCCAAGTACTATGTTCGCCACCACAATCAAAACACCTTTCTTGCTGGATCCCTTTCGTAGAAACTAATTTGGCCCAGCTTACCCGCTATATGAGGAACCCTCAAAAGCCCGCGACTTAGTGGGCCCCCTAGAACTCAAATTATCGTGTGCTCGAAAACCTCTCAACTGCTGTTTCTGCAACCTCCCTTTCTGATTCGACCCAGAAGTCGCCCTATAGACAGCGCCCACCGAAACGAACAGATGTTTTCCAGTACCCCTACATCTAGAGTGGCAACAGTAGACAAGTTGTTGAGGGGGAGACACTCTACTCAAATTGAAGGAAAATCTATCCCAGGCACAAGCCCGGATGAAATTCTATGCCGATAGGAAGAAAACTGAAAGAGAGTTTCAAATCGGGGAGCCACAAGAGTGCCTCCCCGATAAGTGGTTGTCTACTTCCTTGAAGCCCTACTTCCCTTGAGAATTTCTTTAAACAAGTATTGGCGTAGGAAAAGGGGATTGAATCTATAAAATTAGAAAAAAAAAGCATGTGCTTTCGCTATCCCGGTATTCGCTCGCAACGCAAGTCTCGTATTATTCGTACTTCTAGAGTAGAGCTCGTACCTCTATATATGCATTTCTCTAGCGCTAGGTTTTCATCGCCTATTTCTGGTTTAAGCATTGATTTCCCTGCTATATTAGAATAAGCTGTTCCGCTGTTCTGAGGAGAGAGATTTCGAAGCCGAGCAGAGAGTTATAAAGACAGATTTCCTAATAGTTTTTTTAGTCATGTTAGCACCACGCTTCGCTTTCCGATATCAGGTATTATGGCTTTGCGCAGACTGACCACTACCTGTTATAACATCGGCGACTCAATGTGAGTGTGTCGGTCACTGCCCAATCGAGGGCATACTTTCTAATCTTTCTTTCGGCCATTCATCGTGAGTCCTCTTGCACTGCGTATTTGGATCCGATTCGTCGTCTTTTCTTACCATACCGATTTGAAAAGGTAAACTGCCTTCAACTTCTAATCAAAAAAAGAACTGGTCCATAAAACCCCCTTTTTACCAGCACCGTAACAGACTGGAATCGCAGGAACAACTGGTTCCATGGAAGTCGAAATGGCCCTCCTCCTAGAATGCCAAGAGGAGCAATGAAAGTAGTATATACTAATAGTCAATGGCCTGATATGGTCACCCTATGGCCACTTTAACAGGGACTGCCACTAGACATAGGTATTACTCCGGGGTTGTAAAGAGCATTGGTCCCGTGCAATATACTATAGCATATCCCCAGACTGGAGAGTACACCATATCATCTAAAAAAAGAAGATTTCGAGGATCTACGCTATGGGTACTAATACTATAGATAATCGGAATCCTACACTCCCATGAGGAATGAATGCGACACCCTATAGAAAGAGTCCAGATAGAACGATTCTTTCTTACCTAAAGTCCCACTTGCTGACCTGCTTCCCTAAGGGAATAGAGTGACGTGCACTGGCACTAGATGAGCTTATTAAGATTCTCAATATACTTGCTTAAGACTTTCTTATACAATTGGCACTCCAAGGGAAGATCAAGGGATAAGCACTCACTATAATCGGGGTGAGATCTCGTAAGAGTTGGCACCCTCGCCGCTGGCTTACTAGATGTAAGAGAACTTGCGGTGAAAAGGGTACCCCCAATTGCTGTAACAGAACTCGCAGGTAGAAGAACGAACTTCCAATGCATCGAAGCTTTCTACTTCTGCTTGAATACTTGCTCTTGCTCAATGGCCGAAAGATAACTTTCTTTAGTAAAGCACTTTAAAAAGCTTTCCAAATTGGCTAACTGGATTGATTGTCCCTTGTTGGGACTGGAGAGACTTGTGCAATTGGAGGGGCACTTTCACCCACAGGCTCGTAAGGGGCAGGGACAAATACCTTTACTTGGTCTAACAGTCCAAGAGCTCTCACGGTAATTGAATAGCTGGAAAGCTGGCTTGAACCAAGCCAAAAGGCGGTGTGTCATCACCTTGAACCAATGAATTCTCAGATATACTGGCAGTAATTCGTTCATTTCAATGAAAGAGCAGGTAGCTATAAGTTTCCCCACTCTAATAGTCTTTTTTAGATTCAAGCTTATTTCCTTGAGGATCGCAACCCGAATCTTAGGATAGTCTACTTTCTGATAGTATAGGAATAGCAGTCACAGAAGGAGGATCACAAATAAGTGTATTCTTACTAGATGAGACATCTTCTCTATTCTTACTAGAAGAGACATCTTCTGAAGATTTCTTAAAAAAATGAAAAAGAATTTTTCGTTGGTCCTGTCTTCTTTCCAAAAAAAGTGAGGGGGCCCACCACACCACTTCCCTCGACCCCTTACCATAGAAGTCACTAAAGATGAGACTGACCATGATAAGGGTATGGGGCATTGATTGGCTTGGAGGATTAAGGGGAATAGATTCGGGTAGTGGAGCCACTATATTAGGTCGGCCACTGAGATTTTGCCCCTTTTTCTCCACCTGCGCTGGAGGGATTGCAGCGGGATTCAGATGCCGCTCTTGACTGAGCCCGGGTTTAGGGGCTACCTGGGTTTGTGCCCAACCTGGGGGCGCCAAGCGCAATTCGAGATCGGGATAGAGGGTTCTAGTGTAAAAGCAATCCATCCTTATAGCAAGCCCTAGAGTTAAGTATAAAAGACTTCTCGGGAGTTTGGGAGTGTGACTATAACCAGTACTCATGTAGAATATCCTCTTTCTAGTTAAAATGAGTATTACCTGCCTGCACAATCAATCTATGGCGATCTCGGTCTCACGTGCCAGTCCCTCTTGCTAAGCCTAAGTGTTAAGCATATCTTATATTAACCTATCTTAAAAGGACTTCCAGACATTGATTTTAGGAGAGTAATTTTTTAGGGCAATTCTTTTTCTCCTCGCGAGCCAGTACCCTTATTAGGAAAGTAGGGACTTATTTGAAGTTCATAGATATAGTCTATCAGGCTGGTCTCCGGGGTCGTTTCCCTAGCAGAGCAGGTTGGTTTCCGGTTCCCTACAAGCGTTCTATATAAGCGGTCCCTGCCAGTTACATCAAGTTCCATTCCAACAATCAATTAGGCTAGTATTGATAGTTCAAGCTATAAATTCTTTATTAAGAAAAATAATAGGTTAGCGGGACAAGGAGTAACTCATTATCTGATATGCACTTGCTGACGCGTCTTGGTTAGTTGGTGTTTTTAACATCATTGTATTATCATCGCAGATGCTAGTTAATATACCAGCTAATAACTGGTGGGGGTTTCTTGCCACTAATAATAATTTATGAAGATCATACTGGTTGTTGATATTTCCTAAACACTCTTCAAACCAGATGTATGCTTTGTCGTAACTATCGAATTTTTGACAATGGAAAGCTGTTGATATAGCGAAAGCACGATAGTGAAGATTTTCACTTGAACGATCAATTGGTACCTCTGAAGGTTCAATTGGTACCTCTGAAGGCTTATTTTCCTCCGGCATTTCCTTTATAGGATCCGCTAAGAGGATGAGTGATCTCACTAAATCGCGTTCGTGGAAATGAAAAGGACCTTTGCGGTAATTTCGTCCCCTGAAGTCCATATAAACAGGTAAATAAAATTTATAGCCTACCAAAGCACTAGCTAGTTCTATTAAATTTTGTTGGAAGCAGGATTCCTGAATGTTTTTTAATAATATAGTTTTCAACTCAACATAATCGTAATGTTTGCCAATTTCTTTGTCTTGATAGAAAAATATCTCAAGTTTTTTTTCAGCCTCTTTTCTATTTAGAAAAGCTAGATGCTTAGGTAAGAGTCTGGTAACTTGGCGTAACGAATCCCATTGATCTTTTAGATAGTCTAACATTCTAGTATTTATTTCAAAGGGTTGATTCTGTAACTTGTTTAGCACACTGCATATCTTATGTGACTGATCATCATCCTCCATTTTAACATTAAATCGATTTTCGTCACGGGTTGATAACACAGAAGATAACCTAGACCAAAATGAGTGCAATTTTGGGTCGGTACTTAAGTAGCCTCCTGTTAAATCAGGCAGTTTGCGCACTGTATCATTATCAATAGATTCCCAATACCTAGCACGCTTTTTCCATTCAAGAGGTTGACACACCATAGGCAAGGGTGAATAGAACGGTAGCATATTAATATCAAATAGACATTCTACATAGCTGGCCAGTTTAATCCTCATAAACTTCATAGGTTTATTTTTACCAGAACTTTTTTTCCTGACCTGGGTATCTAACTCAGAAGGTTTGACACCTACTAATTTCTTCTTTACCAGCCAGTTATACATATGTACGCCTATAGCAAACATATCTGTATCATCATTTGTCTCCTTTCTTTCATTAGTATTTTTTTTCTTAGTGCTTTTATTACTTATAGGTGGTTTCGGGTTTTCACACTCTGTGTGACTCGGTTGTTTCTGTAGATGCTGATCTCCATTCTGCTGAATATCATTGATTTCTGTTTTTTCATCTTTTGATTCCTCAACCTTTATATCCCCTTTCGATTCATCCTTCGGTAAGACAGGGTTAATGTCATCCTCCGGTAAGACAGGGTTAATGTTTTCTTCTGCAGCTTTTGCAGCTTCTGCAGCTTTTGCAGCTTTTGCAGCTCTTTCAGCTCTTTCTTTTCGTTTTCGCAGTTTTTCTTCTTCTAGCCACACGTAGTGAGCCCTTGTGCGCCGATCAAGTTCTTCTATCAAATGCGCAAGACGTACACTCCTCTCTTCCAAAGAGAATACATTAAAGTTTATGCTTAGCACCCATATTGAAAGGCCTTCAAGCGTAAAGTCACCCAGAGATCTAATTATAGCTAGATCCTCTTTTTTTTTTTAACTTATCAAGAAGGTAATCCCGAGCAGATTGCTCATCTTTGTTGTAAAACAACTTATTTAACGGACCTCCACATTCATAAATATTCCTTTCATGAAAATCTAGACTCATACCTTCTACTTTGAGTTGAATCTCTTTTAATATTTCCGGTGTAGGAGATATATGAGCAGCTCTCTGTTCTTTAAGATATTCAAAGACCCGTATCTTTCTTTCTGATAACACCGTTGTCTTACTCTCTATCTCACTGTCTGATAACTTTTTTCTTTTTTTAGGTCTGTTGTTATCGTAATTATTAAAGAACTCTTCCCAGAAAGAATACAGTTTATTCATAATTTCATCACTGATCTCAAACCTCCTTTTGTCAGGAATCCACATATCAGAGTGGAACTTGGATTTACTTTTTTCCCATTCCGAGCGAACATCCTTTTTCAATGTTACAGGTAAATATGGCTCAATACCCTTGCTTATACGTTCTTTCATATCAAAATATTCGAGTACCCTTTGCACTGAATTATATTCCTTAGGATCCCCCCCCCATGATTCCGTAACACTATCCTTAACCATGTTAATCTCGGGTTTCATTATGGCATTCTTAAATTCAAATTGATTGTGCCTAATTTTAGAAGAGATTTTCAGCTCCTTAGTCTGTGGTGTATCATACTTATGAAAAGCAAAAAGGTCGGATTCCTCTCGAGCCTCAATTTTAGCCCTCTTTTTTATCTCTTCCCTTTCTTTCATAGTAAATTTGGATAGCGCTTCCCTCGCTTGCTTAGTAATTTCAGGTCTGATCTTATTAGTCATATTGTCTTTATTAAAAAGAGTTTTGTGTTCCGTTTGGATTTTTCAATCAGTCTCTAGTTTTTTGTAAACTAATTGACTGAAGTGCTTACCTTTTGGATGTTATCCTCTAGCCTATCTGACTAGCCCGACACCGGAACACTGGGTTCAATGAGCACCCTCCCCCCGCTATTATCTTAGTTAGATGTTTGGTTCCTATCTTTGTTAGAAGGTGTGTCTAGTTTCAGATCTTCCAACCAGTTTTAGAAATCAAGACGATATAATCTAGCTAATGTAATAACAGGGTAAAAATGTGTCTTTGCCCTATAGGTGTCGTCATGCTTGTACTCTGCTTTTTTGTAAACAGTTGGAGCACACCTTGGAGGGTGACTCGATGCCCACAACTTCAACAACTGTACCGGATTGCACAACTTGAGGAACAGCTTCGTTATCGGCATCATCCTGGCAAACAAAGAGCGTCAACTCAGATTTCCATCATGCTCTAAGATTGCCTGAAGTGTACCCAATGTGCAAGATGAGATAAAATGGGACAACGCCTTACAAAAGGTGTCTGGCCATCCTCAAAAATGTCAGATTCGGTCGCCTCCGCAGCCTGATGCATCTCTTTCTTCTGGAAAGATGTGGACCAAAAAGTAAAGGGTAAGCTTGCAACAACGAATGAAATGAGCTTTCGTGATTGGTTATTGAGGCATTGTTCCTTTAGCTTCTTACTACAGAGATGTAGCACTGAGACCCTATTGATTTGACCTCCTCACTCTTATGTTGTATTTTCACACGCTTTTCCTGCACATGGTGCACTATGGTAAGATAAGGTTATCTGATACAGTATGCTTTACATAGAAAGAAAAGAAGCCAAATCAGATTTTGAAGGTTCATAAAATACAAAATTGAGGAAATTTGACGTTGTGATACCTTCTGGAACGGGCTTGACCGCATCTCCAACAGGTCTCCAGCTTGTAGGTCACCTTTAATTGTTATTCCTTCCACATGCATATAGAAGCGAAGTCAAATGAATGTAATTATCAAAGTATGTAACTGTACTAATGTGTGCAATAAGCTTTAAATAACACTCAAGTTAATACAGATTATTTCGGGTTGCAGTGCACTATGATGAATGGTACAGATGCAGTTAATCTAATCGAGATGCCATGCTGCTTGCCTCCTCGATAGGCCGGAAACAGGCCACATTTGGCACACATCCAATTCGATTGTAGCTTAAAGAATATATGTGATTACAATGAAGGAATTTAACCTACGTTTTAAGTCAAAAACAACATCAAAGTGACGATATCAGGAAACCACAGACCTTGAACCCATTCCGAGTTCCAGATCCGTAGATTTTTCTGGATCAGCAGCTCAACAAAACGGACCCAAGCTACATACTTATGAACTCAGCATTAACCTACGTTTTAAGTCAAAAACAACATCAAAGTGACGATACCAGGCAACCACAGACCTTGAACCCATTCCCCACTACAGATCCGAAGATTTTTCGAGATCTGAAGCTCAACAAAACAGACCCAAGCTACATACTCATAAACTCAGCATGGCACGGCACGTGCATAGACCAACCGAACATAGTTAAAAACAAAAAGCAAAGAGGACCGGCAATCACCATCAAACAAACAATCACGGAGAACCTAAACAAGTATCAAGTGCTACGAAACAAGGAAAACAAGTACCATCATGCTTCCGCTTCGGTCCCGCATTCCACACTGGTGTCGTCAGAGTCTGGCGAGGACGACCGGCCATTGGTGGTTCCGCTCCGGGAAGAAGGGGGCCAGAAGAAACGGCGAGGAGAGTCAGGATTGGGCGACCAGGAAGTATGGGGCGGCGATCGAGGCGGAGAAGGATTGGGGATCGCAGCAACGGTGCGACGAGAAGAAGAGATGGGGATTGGGGATGGCTATGTTTTTTTTTGTTGAAACTGGGGGATGGCTCTGTTGAGGAGAAGGATGGGGATATTTTAAGAGTTGCCCGAGGTACTTTCCCAAAATCCCCTTCGCGGAGACACGAAAGCGTTCGGGAGGACAGGCACAAAACCGACATTTCCTCGTTTCGGCCATCCGCGAACGAAATTTGAAAGCCCAGCGCGCGCTGCCTGTTGGTGTTTCTTACGCACAGAGATTAAATTCAACTTCCGCAAGCGCACGGAACACCGTTGTAGCATTTCACCCGGGAGTATTCCAAGGGTATCGTATTTATATTTCCACAGGGAAGCATGGCTAAGAATATCATTAATTAACAAAGAAATATCTATTATTTATAACTTGCAAACTAAACCAAAGCATGGGTAAAGATGAAAGATATGATGGGTGGCAAGCGAACACACACAAGTATTCGATATGAAGATAAAGAGATAGAACTAGTCAACTGGGAGGACAACGAGAAGAAGGGTATCAGCCTAGGGGTTACAAATATCTACTTAAGCTTTCATTATAGATTCGTTCCTGCATATCGGGGCACACGCATGCCAAGGTAGCAACCCGAGAATTAGGTTCAACTACCTTGGGGAACTACGTGCCATTGACCTCCCTACTAAATCCATCACCGGACGTGGTGGATTACAGAGACCGGTACGCCTGTCACACGTACTCGCGGCTACCATCCTCCGTGGGGTGTAGAGCAAACTCACGTCTAGAATAGTTCCTTGAGCCATACAAGCAAATATCCTAGATAACTTAGGGTGCGATTGGTTCCCTTCCCAACGAGGCTGGCTCGGTTCTCAGGAGCCTGGCCAGCGCTGGCCAGGAGCGCACGAGCCAGGCTGAGGAGAAACGAAATTCATCTGCGTTCCCCGTGAGCCAGGCTGAGCTCTGCTTTTTGCATCCGACGAGTCAGGGCCAGCAGCAGCAGCAAGCAACCAATCAATATGCGGTTGCACCACATGGGCCTGGCCAGCGTAGATTCATGGAACCAATCAATCGATAGTTGTATGCGGTGAGCCTGGCCGGGCCTCCTACACCTAACCAATCACGCCCTTACTCTTCGCGTAAGAGCAAGCCAACCATGCATAACAAATCTATGTGGATTGTGTAAGCATCTGCGGTGCAAACAACCCATGCAGATAGACCTACCATACACAGACGTGGAACCAACACAAGAATTTTTCTATAATTATTACTTAAATAAATAAATGTAAACTAAAAAGAAAACTAAAATAAATAAATAAGAAAATAATTATATTAAAGAATATCCAAAAAGAAAAGATACAAGAGAGCTTTACCCAATATCCGAAGAAAACTCCGGAACTTCGAGGGGAGCTCTCACTTCTACTATAACTCTCATGACCAACTAGCCTACTCTACATTGTGGCACAAGTGGAAGTGAATCCTTGAAGAGGAGTGTGTGTGAAGGTGCTGGTGCTGGTGCACTTTGGAGTGAGGGAGGGGTCCTCTATTTATAGTGGAGTTGCCTTGGGAGAGTGGAGAAGGTCTTGGAGCATTTCGTGGGATATTCCCTTCTTGCCGACGTCCCCTTGCTTGGCCAGCGCGTCAAGTGGCTTGTCACTGACTCTGGAACCGACTGGAGGAAGATTGAGGCGGTTGGAGTTTAACATGGGCCGGCCGGCCTAGAGTTTTGGCCGGCCGGCCAGCTTTTTCCTGCTTTTGCTCCATTCTTACGCGAGGCATAACTCCTGCTCCCGAACTCCGAATTGGGTGATCCAAAAGCCTATTTTGACTATCTCGACGAGGGCTTTGACATGGAGGGATCAAATTTTTAATTTGAATAATTATTCTTTGATGTCCATGTCATTCCTTATTTCTTGCTTTGAATGTCGTCGAGATGTCCGAGCAGGACCTTGTTTATCTTGTGCTTTTTGTATATTTGCTATTTTGCCATGAGCGTAAGCACAATTGCACCAATATTTCTATGTACCTTGCAAAACAAGATCACATCCAAACTTGTGGAACTTTATTAGTTTTAATGCATAAAACATTGGTGCATACCTTTTATTCGCCGATAAGTTGACGGTCATTCTATGATTTAATGGCCGTCAACACTGCCCAGCAGCCAGTTTGAGCGGGCGGCCACAATTTGGTCTGGTTTTTTTTTTTTTGAACTGGGGGATGGCTCTGTTGAGGAGAAGGACGGGGAGACACGAAAGCGTTGCCCGAGGTACTTTCCCAAAATACCCTGAGACACGAAAGCGTTCGGGAGGACAGGCACAAAACCGACATATCCTCATTTTGTCCATCCGTGAACGAAATTTGAAAGCCCAGCGCACGCTGCACAGCAGCCAGTTTGAGCGGGCGGCCACAATTTGGACCGGGCCAACGGGTCAGGGGAACCCTGCCCCAGATTTTGGGCAGATTCGCCACTTTTGGTTGACTATCCGTCCCTTCACTAGACTTTACACGTGCTATTACTGTCTTAAGACATACGCCTGGTACATACTACTGTACTACATTGGCTAACTATGGTCACGATTGCATTTCTTGTCCACACACTTTTGCTCTCGTTCTGATTCAAGGGGTAGCGCGCGCTGAAACAAAACTGTGGACCATTGCAGCAACGGACCGTCTGGTGTACAACACCTACAACACAGGATAGTCCGTTGCCTGCTGCGTTCTCGCATCAGAGGATTGTCTGTTGATTGCCTTCTCGCAAGACCGTTCGATTCTGATTGTGCGCAAGTTCTCGTTATTGAACTCAGCAGACTGAAACTGGAATGTCCTTTGCTAACATTTTTCTTCGGCATCGTTCAAGGTTTGGTAGCACGAGATGAAACAATCAAAATTTTAGCAAAGAGGATCTTCCTATGCCAGCATTCTCGCAACGGATCGTCAGGTGTTCAAACTTCAAACTCCAACAACAGAGGGGAAGACTCGTTATCTCAAACACGGGAATATTCCCTGAATTGACACCGAATACGTCGAATAAATGTTGAGCCAAGTACTAGTGTACTACGAATGAGAATATGTAGCTGTACCAACGCACCCAGTTTATTTTGTGAAACGTTTCTCCGATTGACAGTTTGGAACTGATTTAATGAAGTTATTCTCCCATCCAAACGCACTCTTATAGCACAAGCTGAAACAAAGGGACAGAGGTGAATAATCGCTATCTCAAACACCAGAACATCCCCTGTTGTATGTTGTACTTTGAGCATTTATATGTAACTACAATGTCGAATTAAAAGAGTTGAATCAGACAATCTTGTGTTCACCACTAAAAACAACGGATGTTCCTTTGATTTACAGTATGCAAAGGTAGTTCTGATATCCACATGAGCAAACAAATACTCATTTGTTAGATACGTATGCCCACAAACTTGTGGAGCCATTAAGATCGGAGTTGTGCACGGCGTTGGGCGCGTGGAAACACCTGTGAATTGATTTGACCGGGGAGCTGCTCAGTGGTCGGTCAGTATCAACGCAACGTCCGGTGAGTATCAATTCTCGTGCGACTCCCTGCCGCAATTCTCGTGAATATATAGAATTTATATGTAACTACAATATCGAATTTAAAGAGTTGTATCAGATGTTCCGGTGTTTACGACTATTCAACAACAGATCGTCTGGTCTTTAAACACCTACGACACAGGATTGTCCGTTGCCTGCGTTCTCGCATCAGAGGATTGTCCGTTGCCTGCATTCTCATTTTGATTCAAGGGGTAGCGCGCGCTGTAATAAAACCGTGGACCATTGCAGCAACGGACCGTCTGGTGTACAACACCTACAACACAGGATAGTCCGTTGCCTGCTGCGTTCTCGCATCAGAGGATTGTCCTTTGTCTGCGTTCTCGCATCAGAGGATCGCCCGGTGCATGTTCATTACAAAAGCATGGCATGACTATCCTCATCGCGCACCGTTCAGGTTACAAAATATTTCACAACCTGGAAACAGCTATTGTTTTGTGTTTACTGCTAGTGCTGTCCGCACCTGATCTACCTGACAGAAACCCTTGACTGAGAGAAATTCAAAATAATTCAGAACTTTGCCGCCATGAAATGCGTCATCGCCAACGGTGTTCACAAATCCAAAAAACCCGTTCTCCCACATATTGATTTCCCACAGCACTAGCATGAAGATTGAATGACGACAGAATTCCTTTCTTGTGTTTCAAACAATTTCACAAGTTCTTCCTGACTACACAATGAAGACACCTGAACCTGAGCACAAAAGCCAGGCTAAATCGTTACAATCATTTAAAAAATTAAAGGAATACACGACTAATGTATCAGTCCAGTTTTCTCTCTCTGAGTCAATAGCTACTATACCTCGGTAAAATCATGGTCAACTAAAGATAAACTTCCAGGAGATGGAGTCCTTTTTGGGAGAAGTGGGGGCCTCCACCGCATGAGTTGTATCAGAGATACTCTCGCCAGTTTGCTTCTCCGCCGCAGTCGCTAGAACATCGAGGTGTGCCTCACTAATGCTTGCATTAGTACCCTTCAGGAGTTGCTGCTCTGGTCCACCGACACAGAAAGGCGGCTCGTCAAACATCTTGCTGCCGATACCTATGTTACATTCAACAGCAGCAATGTCCTCCTGTACTTGGTCGTTGTTCACAGCATGCTCATAAAAGTTACCGGCCATCTGCTCTATACCATTTTGGTCTACATAACATGAATTAATCAAATTTCCTGTGTCCCGTTGAACAACGTATAATCTGCCATCGGGGTCGTAAGATGCATCGTCAACATTGTATTCATCAGTAGTAATATTGCAGTCCGTACTACCGTCTGCTGGCAATGTCAATGTTTCATGAACACCTGATTTGAAGCCCGAGCCACATGCCTCATTGTGGCATGGGTGTCCCAAAGTCAGCGGATTAACGTGGTTGCCATCACTTCCACTCGCAACATCCACCTCCTTCTTAGACAGCCTACCTGCAGCAAACTGATCAGCTGCTGCGAGCATGTGAACGGCTTCAATCTTCTTGTCCCTCGGGCCACGGCGTATGTCTTCTGGTTTAGCCGGAATGTACTGCTCGAATTCTGACGACTCATCCTCGTAGATTTTGTACTTGTCCCTGCGAATCTGACTTAGAAAGTACGAGATGATGTGAGCGTACGACTGTTGTCGGCGCAACCTAACCCATCAGTGATGACATCCTCAATCTCACAAAGTAAAAAGTTCACAATGTCGAACTGTCGAAGACCCATGAAGTGAATAAGGAGCCATTGCTGTAGATGAGTCATAACGCCAGCATTGCCCAACCGTGGTAACAAGGTCCTCCTCAGTACTTCGTGAACCACCTTCGCCTCTCTGGTAAGATCATTAGTGCTTGGAACATTTCCTGTCGGGGCCTGTGTAAAAATTAGATCCAGCTGCTTGTTTGAAGGGGATTTGCCACCCTTAGGACGGCGAGGAGGTGATTCGTTTGGATATGCTAACCGATGTATACATGCGTCCTCGTGAAGATCAACTCCGAGGTAATTTGCTAGCTGTGCTCTCCAGACTCGTAAATATTGACCCTCAAAGATGAATCCGATCCAGTTTCAGTCACAAGGAATGTAGACTGTAGCATAGAACTGTCGGACCCATCGTTCAACATATTTGCTGTGCTCTGAAACTAACTCACTCAATCCCTTGAATTGGGCAAAGTATGCGTAGATGTTGGTACCCCCACGGCTTTCTTCGGAGCAGGCCAGTGTAGTATCTTGTGTTCAAACAGCCTGATTTTCCTCTTTTTCCAGGTTTCTATTAAACTGCGATGAGTAGCAGTCAACCGATCACGCCCATCAAACCATATCTCAGGCGTTACCAAGCGTAACCTTGAGATGCTTGCTTTACGTTTATTCTTTATCACCTGCCCTTGCTTGCAAGATGGGGATTCTTCTTCCTCGGGACAGTCATCCAAAGAATCATCAGCGTCGTGATACGAAATACGGTCATGTAAGCGGTGCCGCTTCTTGGACTAACCCTCTGAAGGCATCGCCGTTCGAGGCCTCTTGTTCGTAGAACTAATCCCGCCTCGTGCACGCGCATAACCGGGACGCTGATTGGCCAAGGTACTAGCTGTCATAACCTCAGTCTGCTGTTTACTGGATCGGCCTCTCCGCCTCGTGTGAGGACCAGATGTCTGGGCTTGAGTGACCGCATTCATCTTCCCTGCACGCTGATTGTCCCCAAAAGGGACAGTAGCACCCCATCTTGGCTGTGATCGTGGATGCTTGGTACCAGCCATCTGTCACTGAACTGCAAGGAAGCAGTGGCGGAGCT
This sequence comes from Eragrostis nindensis, assembly GCA_012490785.1. NCBI lineage: Eukaryota > Viridiplantae > Streptophyta > Magnoliopsida > Poales > Poaceae > Eragrostis > Eragrostis nindensis. Next base: position 104,144 of record JAAXCT010000398.1, read on the forward strand.
TGAGCAAACACAAATCACATAAGACATTTGATAATAATCGATAATAAATCCCATGAAATTGCATACAGCGATGACAGACAAGGAATTTCAATAGCATTTATCTCAGATTTTCTATCAATAAAGGAATATAATGGCTAAAAAAAAACATGGGGGATTGCTCAGAAAAGGGGAAAAATAAGTTGGGTTCTCACCACTGCAAAAGATGAAGAGGGCGATGGGGTAGCCACCCAGCGTAGATCACCGGCAGGAGGAATCGACCTCGGAGTTGCGGAACGTGGCGGAGAAGTACGACGGCGGCGAAACGCTGGACGTAGGGTTACGCGGTCGGGTTCCGAATCTGTACAGCACGGCAGCGGTGAATCTGTATTCTCTCGTGCCTAGGTTTACAACGGCCGGAGGACAGAGAAGGTGGTTAGGCCAGCCGTCCAGTGCTCTGCATTAGCACAGGAGGCGACGAGAGGCAGCTCGGCGGCGCGGATGAGAGGCGGAGGAACGAGCACTGAACTACAGACATGGAAAAGAAGAAGGCTGTTTGCATCCATACCATTTTCTTTGGACTAAGTTTCGCTAGTCTTTTTTATTTTTAAATCTTTCCTACTTTTTTTTAATTCAATCAGGTCCTACTTGTCATTGATACATTGTGGAATTTTTCGAAGGTGCCGTTTGGCAATTGGGAAATCGAGAGTGGGATAGGGAAATGGAAATAGAGTGGTAAATCTACGCCATTTATTTATCCGTCATATTGAATCTCAACCATTCATTCTCTCAAGAACCGTTTCCTCCCTATCACACCTCTTATTTCCTATTTGCCAGAAAAGAAAACAAGGTCCGATAACGCACCGGGGAATCATCGCTATGGATCGGCTGGCCGCACGAAAAAATTCCATCCAATATTTGGGCCGCACAAATTCAGCACGATGCAGGCCGAGGAAAGTACCAGTGAGCCAGATTTCAATTGGGCTGGAAGATGACTAGTGACGAATATAGCGTGACATGTGGGTCCACAATTTTTTTTTTAGAAAATGGAAATAGTATCAGGCCTCTGCATTGCCGCACACAACATGTGTGGGTCCAGGATGCGTGTGGGTTTTTATTTTTATTTTGCAAATGGATGCGTGTCAGCGTGTGGGTTCGCCATGTGCTGATTAGGATATGCTTATGGGCATATTTCCCCATTTTAATGACGAATACTGCTTGACGTATGGGACCCTAATATGCTGACTGGGATGCGTGTGGGTCCGCCATGTGCTGACTAGGATGCCTGTGGGCATATTTCCCCATTTTAATGACGAATAGTGCCTGACGTGTGAGTCCACAATAATGCTGACTGGGATGCGTGTGCGGGAAATCCTCTAGCAAAGGACGAGTTTTGACTGACGTGTGGGTCCACAACATGCTGACTAGGATGCGGGTGGGTGAAATCCCCCCTCCGGCGATGAATATGTGGGTCCACCATGTGCTGACTAGGATGCGGGCGGGTGAAATCCTGGAATGAACGTAGTGATGCTTAGTTTTCGTCATAAACGACCCGACCCGTGGGCCCGAATGGCAACAGTGATGCCTTTTCGTCACCAAACGGGTCTGTTTTGGCATTTTTAGTGACGAAACGCGGAAATGTCATAAAAGTTGGCCGAAAACGGGGAAAACCCCCAAAATCGTGACAGATCTACAGTAATTTCGTCATAAATCAGCAGATCTGTACTAGTGCTTGTGGCCTTTTTTAGTGGTCAGAACTTCAGGCTGAATCTCTTGTCAGTGGTTAGAGTGCTTATTAGAGGGTGACTTGAAGTCCATAACTTCAATAACGATACTAGCTCGCATAACTTGAGAAACATCTTCGTTATCTACATTGTTCGGGCAAATAAATAAAGAGCTACAACTCAGATTTTCATCATGTATTAAAATTGCCTAAAATGTACCCAATGTACAAGATGAGGCAAAATGGGACAAGGACTTATGAAAGGTGTCTGGCTATCTAAAAAATGTCAGATCCGGTCACATCCGCGACCTTATTCATCTCTTTCTTCTAGAATGATGTGAAAAATATTTTAAATGGTAAGCTTGCAATGACACAAAATGAAGATTTCATGATTGGTTATCAGAGGCATTATTTTGTTAGCTTCTGACCACAGAGATTTGGCACTGAGATCCTTTGAATTGGACCTCCTCACTCTTCTGTTGTATTATTACACGCTTTTCCTGCACAAGGTGCATGAGGTTACTAGGTGACTATCCCGCGCGTTGCCGCGGAAACTTCATGTTATTTAAGGAGACAGTTGGAGATGAACCCAAAACTTTAATTGCAAATTTGTTTTATACTATGCATGAAACATGAAACGTATTAGGAAAATTTAGTGTGCTTAAGATGGTGAATGGCATGGTATGAAGAATCACAACATTATTTTGGGACAACTTACAATCATACAATGTTGAGGACAAAAAAAGTCAAGAAAATGACATGATTAAGCAACTAAAATCAGATATACGATAATAATGAAGCAAGCATAAATGATTAAATACTGATGCAATCATTTCTTGCTCGTGGCTGCACAACATCAGAAGGATGAGTTAGCTTGTGGAAATGAAAGTAGAACCCTTTTGCTTCCAAAAAAGTTTTAAAATGAATTAAAATTCATATCTTCCTACCGTATATATATGAAACTATAGTAACATGCCATGGCAATGACAAAGATGATGGATTAACGTTTGCTTTCATGCTTGCAATGACTTAATTGCCATGGCCCATTGATGACTCACGTATATTACACTCCAATATGCATACAAAAATTTATGATACAAACATATGAAGGAAATGTGGGAATTGTGTATTTTATTTCCCAGCAAATAAGAATGGACTACGTGAAGAAAACACATGCTTCGGAAAAGTACTTGTCCAAAGCACGTTAATGTTGTTTGAGGTGTAGCATCGATTCCATTTTTTTAAGGCACCAATTGATTCTTTTTACAGAGCGAGCTCTATGTTACATCTGCTTTACCATACATGCGCTTCGAGGAAGAAAAACATCCTATCCGAGCAAGCAAGGCCCCACAACGAATCAATCAAAAATTTTAGAATGATATATATACCCAATCCAAGAAAGAGGCCGAGGAGGAGGACGTCAACTAATATCGAAGGATCATCGGGCGGTGCCTGCAGGCATCATTCAGCGGCTGAAGATGCCAATTGTAAGAGCGGGCCGGGTGACGGATTGCATTTGCCTTGCTGCTTGGCAGAAACAATTCTGGAGACGAAAGGCAGCTAGTTGCTAGTGGTGTTGCGCTTGTGCATAATGCCGTCACGAATATGATAGAATGGTGGTTTATATAGGAGTTTTAGAGCTGGCTCCCCGCGATGGTTAATATGCTTTGGTGGTGGTGCATATATTAGAGCTGGCCCAACATGGCAGTTTTCAGTTTGAAAGCTAGAACGGTGGAGGCTGGTGGGCGAGAGAGAAGTAACGTCTTTTTGATGCATTTTGGGGAGGGGAAAGGAGAGGAAACGTTTGGCTTCAGGCCTGTTAAGAGTTGTTAAGAAGGCTGTTTTAGTGGATGCATGAACTGTTGAGGTCTTGGGAACAAAGATGACTAGATGAAGTAGCAAAAGTACATGTAACGGTTGTATTTTTCCGGATGATGTGGCTCAATGTGGTGCGAGCTTTATAGAAATAAATAATTTGTAGTGGGTTGCATCTATATAAGATATATAGACATGATAGAGTATGCGATACCCAGAAACAAGCCAAATCAGATTAACAGTGTTCAGCGGCACCTTATAGAACAAGCTTGACCGTATCTCCAACAGGTATCCCGCTGGTAGGTCGCTTTGCATTATTATTCCTTTCACATGCATATAGAAGTGAAGTCAAGTAAGTGTAATCATCAAAGTATGTATGTAGCTGTACTCATGGCAATAAGCTTTTAAGTACTGCTCAAGTTAATACAGATTATTTGGGGTCACAACGCATTTTGATGAATACATTCAGATGCATAATCATTAAGTATACAGTTGTACTCTGTGTGGAATAAGCTTTAAATACTACTCAAGTTATTACAGATTATTTGGGGTTGCAGTGCATTTTGATAAATACGTTTAGATACATAATCATCAAGAATTGCTGTGTTATGTGTGCAATAAGCTTTAAGTACTAATCAAATTAATACAGATTATTTGTGGTTGCAATGCATTTTGATGAATATATTCAGATGCATAATCATCATGATTCTAGCATTCGAATGAGAAAGGTATAGACACAGTTAATGTATCCATTCTAATGGAACTGCCAGGCTTCTTGCCTCCTCCGTACAGTAGTCGAAAACAGATCTCGTTAGACACACATCCAGTTTATTATAGCTTAAAAAATATATGTTATTACATGAAATACTTTAACCCATATTTTAAGTAAAAGCAACGTCAAAGTGACCATATCAGGCAACCACGGATCCTGAACCCATTCACTGCTCCACATCCGTAGATTTTTCTAGATCTGTAGCTCAACATAATTGACCCAAGCTATATACTTATGAACTCAGCATTACACGGCACATGAATAGACCAACCAAACATTGTAAAAAAGCAAGGACGACCGGCAATCATAGCATCCAACAAACAATTACAGACAACCTAAACGAGTATAAACTATCAAGTGTTTCGCTGATGCCTACGAAGCAGGGAAATTAAGTACCATCATGCTTCCGCTTCAATCCCGCCTTCCCACTGGTGTTGTCGAAGTCTTGCATGGACGACCAGCCATCAGTGGTTTCGCTCCGGGAAGAAGGGGCTGGGGAAAACGGTGAGGAGAGTCAAGAATGGGCGACCAAGGAGTAGAGAAAGATTGATGAATGCAACAATGGTGCGACGAGAAGAAGAATAGTAGGTTGGGGCTGGCTCCGTTGAGGAGAAGAATAGGGGTACTTTAAGAATTGCCCGAGGTACTTTCCTAAAAATACCCTTCGCAGCGAAAGGAAAGCGTTCGGAAAGACAGGCACAAAACAGACATTTCCTCGAGTCGCCCATCCGCGAACAAATTCGAAAGTCCTGCACGCTCTCCAGAAGTTGGTGCTCAAACGACTCTGAGAATTCTTGATGCTGAAGATTGAATGACGACTCTTGAACAGATTCTGTCCGCGTAAAAATACCGACAAACAAACAGCAAGCAATACTAAGAAAAACAGTCCAAACAGCACAATCACAGTGAAAAAAAAAACATCAACATAAAGCCTATGCCGTGACGGTCGCGTGAGCGCAAGAATCACCTAATTTGGATTCATATGAAAAAGTTATTAGGTTTTCAAGCTGTAGGGGCTTTCTGAAAAACTGTAGTTGTATACGTGATTAGCAGAAGATTAGTTTATACTGAAAACAGGTCCTACACAAGCCAAACGTCATGCTGATGCAAAGCTGATAAACTAATCTAATTAATTCTGAAAGTGCTAAGATACTGAGATTAAGCTATGCATGCAGGCGATTCTATATGAGTAAACGAAGCGGTATAAACAGCTATGGATCAACTACTGGCCGTATCTAGCTCTGTTGGATGAGATCGCAACGAGAAAATAAAAAGAGGCTGGCGGCAGCTAACTGCAGAGGCAACGCCATGGATGAACAGCAAGCTCGCCTGAAGATTCTGGCACAAAACTACGCGTTGCAGTAAACGATGAAAAAGAAAGTAAACGAACGAGGCTAGCTTGGATTCTCACCGAGAGCCTTGACAGAGGTAGCAGACGACTTGGTGATGACTTGTGATGGGCCTGATGGCGGCGATGATGGACGACGATCGTCAGCTTCCTTCGGAGATCAGGCTAGCTAGCTGCAGCGTCGGTGGTGATGATCGATGGTGGACCTTGGCGTTCGTCGGAAGCAGGCGGAAGTCGTTTGGGTCGTGGTTTCCGGTTCATCGAGACGGCGGCGATCGACTCGACCTCCTGGTTGCTCCAAAGAACGGCGGCGTGAGGTTTTCTCGGGGATAGGAAGTTTGGCAGGGTAGGTTTATTTTAGATTTTATATAGAGGAGAGGAGAGAAGCAGTTTTGTACGTGCAGGGCTTCGTATCCAATTGGATGTACGGTCGGGAAACCTCGAATGACGGTGAGAGAAAAAGAGAGTTTATGATTTAAACTTTCCTTAATTCTACTCTCGAAAATCTATCGAATTTCAAATTCATTTTACACACAAATAAAGTCCGATTGCAAATCTACCCAGCATGAATGCAACAAGAAATTTACATAGAACACATTAATTAATTTATTTTAAAAAAAGCTTTTGCATAACAAAAATGTTAACATCCTATTTAATTCTATATAAATTTTATACTTTTCCAAAATCTGAAAATCAGGGTGTTACAGCTTACTAGTGCATCAGCATTGTGTTGCTTGAACTATTGACGTAAACAAATTAAACAATCAAATAATCACTTCATCAGGTTTCATGGTACTACTACTAAAAAAGGGACCAGGTAAACTTCTCGAGAGTGAACAGAATGAGAAATGAAAAGGGAGCACAGAGTTTTCCACTAGATGCTTGGGATTTACGGTCTTATGTTGATATCACTCAAAGAAAAACTAAAACTAGGAACCTTTTGGTTTGAGATAAATGATTCAGGGTGTAAAAACAAAGCAATAAGCGAGACATACTGTGATGGTAGCATGGGAAAAATTATAAGGATAGCATCTGACCAGCATAACATAGGATGTGGGCGCTCCAAAAGTGTAACCATGACATTATCCTTTTAACCATTTATATACGGCAACGTATCCTATGAGAACCAGGTTCGTGTGAGAACTATGAGAACTTCAATTTAAGCCACATGATTTTGATCCAATGAGGCACATGAATTCAGGTGGGAGGGGGATTTGCAAATTCACCGCCCACTTAATCATACTTTTGCAAATTCTCCCTCCCACCTCTCGCTATGCGCCCCCCTTGGATCAAGATCTTGTGACCCAGATTAGAGTTCTCATAGTTCTCACACGAACCTAGTTCTCATATGATACATTGCCTTTATATACTTAGAAGATGGAGCCAAGGAATTCATTGGTTACTACAATCCAATATAGAACATCACAAATAATAATATATTGGGACGTCATGTATTGGGTTCGGCATGGACATAAACTAAACAAAGGCTCCTATTACGGTATTTCTTTTCTTGAAATTTTGCAATATGGCTGCCAATTATAGTAGTAGTTGTGAACTTCCTGATATATTATCAAAAGAATTAGTCGTCTCAACTGTTGTTTGCATAAGCAAGCATACCTTTGTTTCGACTCCAGGGGACATCTACACATTGTGACACCAACATCATCAAATACGTTAGAAATATTTTAAAATTTAGTTAATACAGCAAGGCTAACAATAACGATGTGCAAGAGCCAAGTGCCCAAGCAGTCGACACTACCAGAACACGGAGCTTTCATGAGGATTCAAAACCGTCACGAAAATATCAAATACCGCCAGAAAATAAATAGTGACAGCCAACCGTGCAAAACGACACACGAATGAGGCGCCAGGAAAAGTGTATTTTCGTGGCGGTTGACCCTCACGAAAATTCTTCCTGACGGCAATCCGTGGCGGCCACCTCATGAAAATTGGATGTCGTCAGGTTTGCAATGATATTTTCATGGCGGCCGGCCTACAGGAAAAACATTTTCATGTTGGGGTTCAACTGTCACGAAAATATGTTGACCCTCACGAAAATTCAGATGCTCAGGAACCTTATTTGCACCATATACAGTCATACTTAATTGCTCATTTGCTCACACATTAGAGAGAACAGATGTTCCAACTGACATTTTATTCTTTGCATTAGAACAATTGTTACATCTCACATACATGTCAATAAGTAGCATGTCATGACATCAAGTAATCTAGTACCAAAGAATGAAATTGTACTGCTACATGAAAACATGCTTCCTACAAGATACAAGTGCTAATTTCACCCCTCATGAGCTCGTTGATGTAGTTCTCATGGTTGCTGGCATCAACATCCTCCATGCTGTGATTCTTCTCCTTCAATCAGCTCCTTTAGTGTTGGCTTTCTTGAAATGCAGCACTAAAGTAATAATCCCTATTGGACGGTAAAGAGACAGCTACAATTCAGATTCAAATAATATTGTGTAATCACAATTAAATGACAAGTTCTAGTTCATTGACAGTTTTACTGCTGAAGAGAGTCCTCTTGTTGAGTTCCTCAAACTCTTTTCTGCATTAGTTTCTGACACCCCTCAGAATGGATGACTGAAGACAGAAAAATTAGTTTCTTATGTAAAACTAGAATAAAACAAGTAAATCTCAGTGAATCTAATGTTCTTTGACGGTGATAAATGGTACTAAATAAGACAGATCATATATATTGAAGCCCTTCTCAAGTCAAGCTAGAAAAAAAAAAGAATGAAACTTTATTCTATATTGTGCTTGTATATAGATTCTTGGAAGCATGCAGAGGAACATAAATGCGTATCTGATCCAATTATGGAGCCAGCTGGTTCCAAAAGAAGTAGATCGACGGCCAATATACACTAGTTCAACAAAACAGAATACAACCATTAGTACAAATTAGACTCCAACATATCCATTTTTTATTTATTTTATATGATAATCTCAAAATCAGAAAATTCTACGTACATTAGTGCCTACAGCTTCTTGGATATAGTTTCACAAGAGAATGCATTGTTAAGTTGTATTTTGCTAACACAAATAAGGGTCTGTAACTCACGAATCTCAGAAAATCAAGCCCCATGTTCTGAAGCAGCAACAATCAAGTGAAAATAAAGAAAGCCCAGATAGTACCGCATGAGTATGCCTCCAATCCTTGAATCCAGTTTGCCTCTCCCTGCACGGCCGGCGAATGGACTGTCAAATCCTCCTCGGATCCGGGCGGATGGATGGAAGGGCGCTAAAGGGGGAGCAGCGGGTCAGATCTGGGCAGCGATTTGGAGGGGAGGTAGGCAGCGGGATTGGCTTGATGGGGGGCAGAAGATGGAGGTGGGTTGGGCGGCGGCGGCCCGAGATCGGGGTCGCCCCTGGTGACGAACGTGTTCCAGGGTTTTATCCCTGTTTGGGAGGAAGGTCTCTTGTGGGATGAGAAGAGAATGGCTCGTGGGGACTTAGAAAATTTTCGCTCCAGATCAAACTGTAAGCGCGGTAGGAGTATTTTCGTGGCGGTGCTGGCATGCCTGTCACGAAATTACCTTTTCGTGGAGGTTTTAGACCACCCTCTCTAAAATTACTGTTTTCCACGAGGATTTGCTTTCGCCTCTCACGAAAAGCTATCACCCTCATGAAAATTCCGGATTCTGGTAGTGCGCGTGGAGGTTTGAAAAGACAAATCAACATCTTGTATATATACAATATGTATGCAGGTGGATCATACAATAGTCTGTCGCTTAATGCTAGCTGATCGGGTTTAGTAAAGGATATGTATATATATATATATGTTTAGTACTAGCGTATCCTCCATGCTTGGTTGTGGGCCACTGCGCAAGGATCGTTACTACCAATCAACAGTTTTAAACAATTTTTAACGTCTTTTAAAGAATCCTTGCTGTATTAACTAAGTTCCCATTTCAGCACGAAAGTGGGTAACTGAAGCATCTCATAAGCATGTAATTTCAGATCTTAAATATTTCATTTGAGATTGATTCGAAGACTGGTAGATTGCAGGTGACAGGACATAGCGTATATGCTATGAGGATATAATCAACCACGAAAATACGAGTCACCGTATTTCCTACAGCTTGATTGTGAGACAATAAACTGAAAAAATATAGTGAGATAATGATACAATATATTGGTAGAAAACTCCTCACCTTGGTGTAATCAATTATACATCACCATTCCCATCCCATAATCCATGCAGATTTATGGAAAAGGCGTTATTGAGATAGATCAATGAAATTTTTAAATAGATCCTCATGTCGAGCAAAAAAGTTGTAGATAGGATCCTCAATGTACAGGTATCTAACAAACGGCACTCATAATTTTTAGGTGTTACGGATTAGTTTGTATTTACTAAGAGGTAAATATAGAGTATTGAAGCTACAAGTTTTTTTATCTGCTAGATAAATGTCATGCAGAGCGGCATCCCTGCTTTGATTAACTCATTTCCATGAATATTATATATATATGGACCACAGGAATTAGGTAGTCCATGTAATTGTGCTATGGATGAAAAACAAATAGGATTGTAATGATCGGTAAAAACAAGTATGGGATAATGATGATTAATCTGCTGGAATCACGCAATATATATTTCTTACCTTTCACAAGACTTCTTTTTTGCGAACCCCCTTTCAAAAGATTTAACACCGGCATCACGATATGGTGCACGTCCGACTGTTGGCACAAACTTTTTTCTGTACATCCAAATGAGACTGATGTCACAATTCAAGATATAAAGGACGATACAAGGCACCAAGTGAAATTAAAGCATGTTACATGGTTTAGTTCTGAAAATTTTGGAACGAAGTGTGAAACTGTGCGCAGCCAAATTAAACCCAAGATTGTAGAGGCACAAAGGATGGATTGAAATCGACTCTATGATGAAAAGCGCACGTACATGCAGCACATCAACTTTTTTTTTAAGAAAGAAAAATAAACGGGATGAGCGAAGGAACAGGGGGAAAGGGCTTGAATTACCATGCCTACGCAGGTTATTACATAGGTCTGCTTGCCCGTTCTCCTCCGACTGCCCTTGGCCACCACCGACACCACACCCCGCTCTGTGATCCCATCCTGCACACGAAAAAGGACTCAGATCGAATGATGTGATGGATAGGTCGATGACCGTCAGAAAGCTTACATGAGAGGTGGCCGTCTAGATCATAACAAATCAATGTCATAACGTGATGTCGTAATTAAGCAAGATCACAATTGATTCGAACATTAACTCGTTCATTTCACTGCATCATGCATGTGTTGCGTGCAGGGCCTTGACCTCAGGTCAAAGGCGCGCCTCTTCTCCGGCACGGCGCTGGCCGGCCATCGACAAGCAGACTGTTTCTTCCTCTACCTGGACGCCTCCATGTCCACAATAAAATTAAGGAAATGTTGAAATTCAATAGATATAATAAAAAATGGTGTTTGTTATGGACATAAATTGTACCGTTTGCTATAATTTCTATCAAATGGAACACTAAGTCCCCATTAGTTTTCTCATTCCATTCACCATCGATCCTAGTGTAACCCAGTGCCTTTTTCAGGAGTAATTTAGCATGAAACCTTGTGAAGCAGCTACACGAGCGTTTAATCTGTTTGCCTGGACAAATGAAGCAACTTGATAATGAGGTACTGGTTAGATTTTGCAACATTGTAGTAAAGCTTACTAGTGCATCGGCATTGTGTTGCTTGAACTATTGATGTAAACAAATTAAACGATCAAATAGCCACTTCATTAGGTTTTATGATACCACTCCTAAAAAAGCTAATGGGTAAACTTCTCGAGAGTGAATAGAATGGGAAACCAAAAGGAAACACATAATGTAGTACCATTAGATAGAAAATAGTATGACATACAATTTATGTCCAAAACAAACAACAGCATTTTACTATATAAAATGACTTTCAACATTTACTTTGTTTCAACATCCTGATGAAACAAATAAAAAACGGCCTGAACCCAACCCACAAGGCAAATGCTCATGAAACATTGCAAACAAATGAGACTGACTGATGTCACAGTTCGTGGCACCATGGACACCTCGGTTTCCTTAAACAAGGCACCATCAAGTGAAATTAAATTATGATCCCCAAGGCCAGTAAAAACTGTGCACGACCAAACCTTATTGTAGAGGCGCAAAGGATGGAGTAATTCGACTCTGATTAAATTAAAAGGAGCACATGCAGCGCATTGACTGTTCTGCACATAAATTGTATGTAACGCTTTACTATATTTTTTTATCAAGTGGAACACTACTCACGCTTCCTTAGTTTCTCATTCCATCCACTCTCCTAGTGTCCCAGTGCCTTTTTCAGGAGACTTTATTATGAAACCGGGTGAAGCAGCTACACGGTCAATTTAATTTGCTCGCATCAACAGATCAACCAACTCAAATGATGTACTGGTTAGCTTTTGCAACGTTGTAGCAAAGCGTACTAGTGCTTCATCATTGTGTTGCTTGATGTAAACAAATTAAACGATCAAATAACCAATTCATCAGGTTTCATGATAAAACTCCTAAAAAAGGGACCAGGTAAATTTCTCGAGCGTGAACGGAATGAGAAATGAAAAGGGAGCACAGAGTTTGCCACTAGATAGGAAATAGTAAATATGACATACAATTTATGTCAAACAGCAGCCTTTTATTAATTATACAAAATGACTTTTGAGTGAAAACAAGAAAGAAAGAACGACCTTAACCCAAACCGCATGGCAAATGCACAAGAAAGCATTGCAAACAAATGAGACCGACTGATGTCACGGTTCATGGCTTCCTTAAATACAGCACCGTCAAGTGAAACTAAAACATGAATCGTGAAGCATCCCCAAAAGGCCATGAAAAACTGGGCACGACCAAACCCCAAATTATTGTAGAGGCGTAAGTCAAGGATGGAGTGGTTCGACTAGATCTGCGATGAAAAGAGCACATGCAGGATGCAGCACGCCGACTTTTCTTTCCAAAACTAAAGTACCCATGAAACTTATGTAGTCGCAAAGGGTTTTAACTACAATGCCTACGTAGGTGAGTGCCACTCTGAAAACCATGTAGTTTCGAATCAATTTTAGAAAAATGCGAAGCGTAACAAACGACAATTACATCGTGAAGATCTGGGAATTCATACGCTCTGCCAGATAACGAGAAAAAATAAGGTAATTTCCACAAATGGAAAAACAACGCTGGAGTAATTCGGATCTGCACGCGATAAAGAAGCGCACATGCATGTCGTGTGCAGAATTAACAGTTTCTTCAGAAACAAATAAGATAAGAGTACATCTGGTTGTGGGAAGAGGAGAGGAAAGGGTTCTAATTACCGTGCATGGCTACGTAGGTCTTGTCGACGGCGATGACGGAGAGATCGGATCCCGAACTGTATCCTTCCCCTGCGTGCCGTTCTCCGTCGACGACGCCACCTTGGCCAGCACTGACGGCCATCTTGCTTGCAGAGAGGCGGAGCTCCGTCGACTCGATGGGGCGGCGGCAGCTTCCTCTCGCCTGCAATCATGACGAGCCCGAGGAGGAGCCATGGAGGTTGCTGCCGGCGGCGAGGGAAGGGGCGCGTGAGGATTGGATTGGATTGGATCTGAAGGGGTTCTTGTGCGGCAACTGCAAGGCGGGGGCTCCGGGGTATATATGATGCGAATCGGTAACCGCCTCCGCGCCGGCCAAGGAGTCTTCCTCAAGTTTTGCGGAACACGCCCGAGTTCTTCGGCAGGCCAAGTCCACACGACGCGCATGACGCTCCACGATGAGTAAGCGTAGCATGTCGATCGATCGTGTCAAGATGAAACAGCAGCCTCATGGCAATATGTACACGCCTGACGCCTGGCTGGTCAGTTTGCATCCAATCAAAACATATCGTAACGTCCCATCGGCTAGCTTTACGATAACCATGCAGTCTGCTACACGCCTACACCTGTCTAATAAAAGCATCCTGTCGCGTACGTGTTTGTTACTCAAAACCTCATGTAAATGGTACTACTCCATGCCTTCAGACCAGTAAAATCAAATGGAAAGACGTGGTCATCTCCATTCCACAAATGCGCGTGCATTCTTATGCTAGTTCATCCCAATATTATATAACAAACTTACTTGTATGGTTTACATGCATCTTGGTTTAACTTTCACTACCACAAATAGGCAATTTGCCGAGTGCCCTGGCACTCGGCAAAGCCCATATAACACTAGGCAAAGACTTTGCCGATTCTAACACTCGGCAAAACGCAATCGGCAAATAAGGAACTCGGCAAAGCTATATTTGCCGAGTGTTTTTTGTCGGACACTCGGCAAACACTTTGTCGAGTGCCAAAATCAACGCTCGGCAAACATTTCCTGAAAATAATTAAAAAAAACAGAGGCCGCCGCGGCCACCTCTACTGCCGCCGGCCACCACCCCGTGCGCAGCCACACGCGCTGCCCCCGTCTTGCATCGACGCTCCACCTGCCAGCCATTAGGGATCCAGCACAGGGAGATGGAGCAGGACGGGGCCAGCGCGCCCCTGCGGGCTGCGGATCGAGCGGTGCTAATGGCGCCCCGTAGTGGAGAGGACCCCGGCTTCGTGCGGCGCCACCTCGGCTTCTTCTGCGCGAGGACGCCGGCGCCATCGTTCCTCGTCGTCCCGCACGCCCCTGCCTGCCACCATGTGCGACCCTCGCCGCCCTGGGGGCCTCTGCCGCCGCTGCCTGGGGGAGAGGGAGAGAGAGAGAGAGAGAGAGAGAGAGAGAGAGAGAGAGAGAGAGAGAGAGAGAGAGAGAGATGAGCCAGAGGTGGAAGGAGAGGCCGGTGGAGTTTATTTGGGGACGGATCCGGATTTTTTTTTTGACCAATGGGAGGCCATGATTTTGAAAGAATGGATCCCAAACGTTGCACTTGTGTTTTCTTTGTGCGTTTAATTTGAGGTATTAAACAATCTCAAATACAAAATTTGTCAACTATAAAGTTTTAGATTTCGTCGAGGTCTACAAATTTCATTTTGGTAATTTCTCCATCCGAGGTGGTTTATAAAATCTGATTTTCAAATTTAAGAAATTCAAACTTCAAATGTATTTTTCGTTAGCAAAATTAATTTAAATTAAAAAAGTATTGAACTACAAAGTTGTATAACATCTGAGGATATACAATTTTTATGTTGGTCATTTGTTCATCCGACATAGTGGTAGTAACATTGTTAACAAATCTTATATATCTCTCTTAAAGGTTTCATGAAACTATACGAGAGAAGTAGATTTTGTGAACAATTTTACTATAACTTTGTTGCATCAAAAAATGATCCAAATAAGAGTTATAGATCCTAGAAGTTATACAACTTTGTAGTTCAACACTTTTTATTTTGAATTCGTTTAGGGCTTAAAAATGTGGTTTGAATTTCGCTTTACCGAGTGTCAAAAATAATACACTCAGCAAAGATATTTTGCCGAGTGTTTTTTTTTTTTGCACTCAGCAAAGATATTTTGCCGAGTGCCCGTAAAAAACACTCGGCAAAGTTTCGAACTCTAAGCAAGTTTCGAACTCAGGTGAAATAGAAAACTAAAGGTACAGTAAAATGCCTTCGAGGTTCATGCCCACCACCAACACCACCCCCCCCCCCCCCCCCCCCAAAAAAAACTTCATAAAGGATGTACTCCTCACCGGACATATTTTAGCCCAGACCTGCAAGCAATTGAAGGTGCAGAGGCAGATCTTCCAATAGAGAAAAGTGGGGCAGCCGCCCTACCTAACTTTGGCGCGAAGGCCCCCTCCCCCCCCCCCCCCCCCCCCAGAACTTCGGCGCTCGCTCTGAACCCCGCCATGGCCATGGGTGCCAAGAAAATCTCTCTATCCAAAGGAAGAAGAGACAGACATGAAGGGGTATTGGGCCAATGGGCCAAGCAAGAAGAGCCGACTTTGTGTTTGGACCTGCTACCTGCAATCGTGTCCTTTTTTTTTCTTTTTTGCATGGATAGCTGCTACCTTTTCTCTTTTTCTTTTCATTCTTTGGTTTTTGTGTGGTCTTCTCCTGATCCATCCATCGATTACTTTGCTACTACTCGTCTATTGTCTCCAATTCTACTACTACTCGGTACCACACCGCTACCAAATTAATTAATTCGCTCATTCCCAAATATCGATTTATTTGGAACAATTGATACAAATGTAAGTAGTGTCCTTATCCCCAATTCTTGTTTCTGTTTGCCTAAAATAAAATATGTAATTCTTGGTTCTGTGGCGAGGTCAGGTTTGAGGATTGTTAGGGTTGGAGATTGGGGGCTTCCATGGCCACTGAAACTAGAAGAGGTGTTCGGGGAAGCGGGAGAGACGGTTGAGGTGGAGGGGACGGGGCGCTGCCTCGCGAACGGCGGGAGATGGCGGTTTGTAATTAGCATTCCCAACAAATTGAGTAAAAGTGGTTGAGTAAAAGCCAGTTAGTCAATCCTCTATACTCAGTGTTACTCAATGCTCTATGAGAGTCACAGTACATTGAGTAAAACTCTCTCCCCTATATGTGTCAAGATTCGTGCAACTAAAAACAACCACACACGTCGTCTCTTCCTGACGTGCCGCACAGTCCGCCTCTCCTATAACAGCCGGGCCGCGCCGCGCCGCTTCATCACGGGATCTGCCTCGCCCCTCCTCCGTGCCTTGGCAAGTGGCCGCGCCGGGCTCAGCAACAGATCCATGCACCGGAGCCGTGCCACACCGGTAAACGAGCCGGGGGAGGCGTGGCAGGGGCGGATGGCGACCGTAATCGGGGGCGGCGGGTGGTGTGGAAGAGGCGGATGGCAGTGCCGGTGCGGGGAGGGGTCGGGCAGCCAGACGGGGAGCGGGGTAGGAGGGACGGGGAGCCGAAGCCTTTACTGAAAGCGCCTCATTCCGATGGGCCTGCAAGTTTCCATCTAATCCATCCCATGCATGCATGGTAGCAGCCCTTGCCAACTATCGCAACTACGCACAAAAGAGAGAGAGAGAGAGAGAGAGAGAGAGAGCATGCTGCACGGCCGAACAAACATGGCATTCCAGATGCCACCACCGTGCTCCTTCCCCGGCACATTCTGGGAAAACGCACCGCACTGTTAAATCTCCGTCAATGTACGTACAGCCTTGCACGCCGCCCGCTGAGAGCAAGGTTAATGGTTTAGCCTGCTGCTGGCTAAATGCAATGGCCATGTCTTTTTCAGCCAACAACATAGCCATTTCATATAATAGGTTGGCTATTTAGTTGGCTAAAAGAGTGTCTGAATTAAGAAGCAAGTATTTAATGCTTATATTATACTGCAATCTGGTGTGGCTGAATCTTTGTGGCCCTCTATCAAACAAACTACCGTTTCGCCTACACTACGGGAATCCCCCGTTTTGCCGTGTGCCCTATGCACACGGCAAAGGGCAGAAAACACCTGGCAAATGGTTTGCCGGGTGTTGCTCCCGGCAAAAGCCACACGGCACACTTCTATCGTAAGGTAAAAAACACTCGGTAAATACTTCTTTGCCGAGTATTTTTTTAAGACACTAGGTAAAGACTTTTTTTGCCGTGTGTCTGAATAAATACACTCAGCAAAGAATTAAACACTCAGCAAATATCGGATTTCCCGTAGTGCTAGCTAGTTCTTCATTGCCGGCCATTGGAACCTCAAATCGCCGCCATGCGCTGGACCCATATACCGCCGCGCTGCCAGAGCGCTCGCGGCACCATTACGTGAGCCCCGCTCCTCCCGAGAGCGCGAGGTCCTTTTGCACGCCTACCACGAGCACGGCCGGCCGCAGCGCCCGTCAGCTCCCTTGGCACGCCTCCCGCGAGCGAGACCAGCTTCGAAGCGCCTTCCGCCGTCGCCGTGCCCATCACGCTGCTCCACCCGTCCCGCTCCTGCGCCGCGCCCGCCGGCTCCGCGCTCATATCGCCGCTCCGCCTGTCCCGCGCGCGAGCCGCGCCCGCCGCCGCCGCAGTCCAGGCTCGCAGCCGCGCCGCGCCCGCCGGCTCCGCGCTCATCTCATCGTTGCGGTCGCAGCCCACCACCCGCTTCCGCCCCGCGCCCATCTCGCTGTTCCGCCCGTCCCGCGCCTGCTGCCGTCGCAGCCCGTGCCGCACCCGCCTGCGCTGCGCCCGCCACCGTCTTCGTCGACGTCGACTGCTCCACCGCGACTGCCCCGCCGGCTACCTCCTCTCCGCTCGAGCAGATCTTCTGCTCTCTCGCCGCCATATTCCCCCGCGCTAGCGGGCCTCGCTCGGACGAAGAGGTCCATGACGAGCAGGAGGTAGGCGAGGCGGAGCACAGGATGGGAAGGAGAGCGATTTGGCGGGAGGGAGGCCGAGCGGAGCAGGAGATCGAAGGAAGAAATCAGTCGCCCGCTTCGTCGCTCGCAGCTGGCTGAGAGCAGGCGGTTTGCCTCGGGTCTGCCGCCTCGATCGAGCGACTCGCGAGACGCCCGCGTCGCTCTCTCTCTCTCTCTCTCCTTTTCTCTCTCTGCCAGATCGGATTTTGCTTACGTGGAGAGCTATATCGCCGGCTGAGAGCTATTTCGCCTAAACCCTGAACCCTGCCGGCTACGTGTTGCATATTGTTGGCGCGCGCGGCCGCATATATCCATTCCATTAATTCACGTCCGCCGGCAACGAACAAAGCGCTGGCGAATCGCGAGAAATCAAAACACGGCTCGATCCGATAGAGCTAATTAATTAAGCGGCTCGCAATCATGCAGGATGTGCCTGCCAGGTGACCTGCTGCAATGTACAGTGATGAGGCGCGTGCATGCATGGATCTACTCGTAGTCCAGAGGGGCAAGAGACAACGAAAACAGCTGTCGGGAGCTTAGCTAGAAGTGATGCTTGCTGCTGCTCGTGCACAGGGGAGGTGCAGGTCGTTTGAATTCCGACAAGAACACAGCAACAAGCGCGTGCACTCAAAGCCTTTGGAGAGGGAGAGGTCTCCAGACGACGATGCGAGCCCCGTGGCTGTCTCCAGACGACGATGCGCGCAGGGGCGGAGCTAAGGGGTGGGCCGGGTGGGCCGCGGCCCACCCCCAGTTTCAGCCCAGCGGTGCATTTCTATACTGTAGCATTTGCTACAGTGTAGTTTTCTTTTTTTCTTTTGGATTTTTCCCTTTACCGGCCCACCCGGCCCACCCCGGCTGGCCCAATAGCATTTCGGCCCACCCCCAGCTGTGGGCCTGGCTCTGCCACTGGATGCGCATGAGCCCTAGATTGATATAGCTAGCTTGTTGATAGAGCTAGTAGCAGTAGCTAGGAAGCAGCGGTAGTTGAATTAAGAAGACTCTGCTGGATTTCGGCATGGGGAAACAGTAAGTAGCATCTCTCTTGCTGGCTAAGCTCGAGTAATTAGTATGGAGTTATCCCCATGTTGGCCGCTGCAGCTGTGGCCGCCGCCGCGTATAGCCCTTCCTATAGAAGGCCATCCTTTCTCAGCTGATCCTAGAAAATCCAAAAACACTGATTAGTAAGTCACTACGAGTCATCGTCTATATATGCCGTAAATTACGATACATAAGTGGCCATAGAATAAGCTATTTTATATATATAGTGCTTAATTACTCCTAGTTAACAACACTTGAGCTTTAATTTGTTAGTAATTATTAATATCATATTATTTTTATAAATGCTCTTATGTGGACCGAACATACAAACAATATAAGAACAATTCCACACATTTGTAAAATATAACCATCAAAACTGCGGGTGTAAATGGAAAGTATGGCAAACGTATCAAGCTACATACAAGAACTATTCCACATATTTCTAAGATAATCCAACCCAACAGTTAACCAAAATTAGTTGGGAAAAAGTTGAATCTATAAGACGAGGACAACTTAAAATCAACAGAAAATGACAAATAACAAAGTTGCTACATGACATAAATTTGTAAATTATATAGCAAAGTGACAGCAATCATATTCTGAGCTTACTAGAAATTGGCTAATGGAACCTCAGGTTTGGATCATATAAGGATTCACCTAACAAGTTTTAAGATCAATTACTTTGAGACATTCAGGCAATGATTTGCACCTCTAGTACACGTACATTGATACTTTTTTTAAAAAAAAGAAAAAAGATGGAAGCCTGTTCTAGCATTCTGCACCTTCATATTCATGGGAACCTTATTCTTTATTGCATTATTTCATCATCCACTAAACAGAAACGGAGAAATATTGTTTGTATAGGCTACACATAATTCATTTATTACATGTTAGTCTCTATGAAATCTGGCAAATATGTGTACACCCTATGGTTTGATTTAATATTCGAATTTTTGTGGCAACTTTTGAGGTAGAATTTTACCCCCAATATTGTTTTTTAGAAACAAAACGTTGAATAGATTATATAATTTGCCTTGCTGCTTTTTCTTGAAATTATTTTCATCATTTACATTCCAAAGAACACGTGAGAAGCCAAAAATTAAAAGATCAACACCAAAATCTGTTTTCCTGTGATAAAAACCAGGTTGTGAGTTCCAAAAAAAAGGTTGAGGAAATATTTGATTTTCACAACTGAACCTTGACAAATTGGGGCATACATATTGTCAAAACTCAATGATGGTTATGAATTAACTTTCTTTCATATACTGATAAACAGTGCATTGACCATGTTTGACCGTTTAATCACCTGAGGTAGGAGGCTGGTCTTGTTGAGGCAGTGGTGATCCGGCATGAGGCCAAAGTGGATATTCGGAAAGTATGCCCACTGCAGAAACAACAAAACCACCACACCAAACAAGGGTTCAGAAAGCGCAGCGCATGAAGCCGTATCACGTGATTTTGAAAGATCAGGAAACCCTAGGAACTAGTAAAGTCGCAAGAGAAAACCCTAGATGCATGGGGATCAGATCGAGCAGAAAAATTAAGAGCGAAAGAGGAAGGTCACTGACGTTCTTGGCAGCCGTGCTGAAGGCCTCCCTGTGCGAGATGTCGGGATTGTCAGACTTGATGCGTTGGATTTCGTCCCTGCGATCGCATGCCCCACCCCCCAAGGGAGAGCGCCAGGAAAAGAAAAGGAAAAACAACAGATCAATGCAACACGACACTCTCATTATTTGACATCACCCATGAGCCATTTGCCATGTCTCATTAACTTTGCTATCAACGAGTGAGTACTTTCTGGTGCACCGGCTCTTTCTCTCTCCAAATTAAAGGGCAAGAGAGAGGGAGAGAGGGCATGAAAAAACAAAGGTCGTCTCTCTCGGCCTCTGCAAAAGCATGGAAAAAATGTACTCCTACTCACTTATCACTGCTAGTCCGTACTATGCCACTCACCTGATGAAACGGTTGTACGCCGACGGCCCGCGCTGCCTCTTCTTCGGAGCTGCATAAAATTAAACATGTAAACAAAGCTGCTGTTAGTTAATAACCACGTACATGATGATGAACGCATGCATGAACGTCGACACAACTATACAGGAGCTCACTGCTCATCATGAGCCGGCTGCTGGACCGTGACGTCACTGCACGAGGACGCCGATCGAACCGGCTACTATTTCTCACAGTGAAAAGGGCTAAGGTAGCTTGAGAACGATCCCAAAACACAGAGCGAAGTGACATTTGATTGCGTTGCATGTATGCAAGTGTAGCGCGCCGGCGCATGGGACTCACGTCTGTTGACGGCGCCGGCGTTGGTGCGCGGCGACGGCTGCTTGGCCCCTTTCCCCGCCTGCGTCGTCGGCAGCTGCTGCTGCTGCGGTGGCGCGTTCCTGCAGGCGCCGTGGATCAGGGCGTGCTGCTCCTGCTCCAGCAGCGGGGGCGGCGGCAGCGCGATGGTCGTGGTGGTGGTGGTGGTGCAGCTGGTCACAACTGGTGGTGCGGCGGTGTTCGTCGTCGGCGTGCCCGGGAAGAGGATCAGGCCCCTCATGTCGACGGTGAGCAGGGTGCCGCAGTGGCCGCACCACACCGTCACCACCGTCTTGAACAGGCTTCTCGTCGGCACGCTAACCTGCACCCAATAAACACAAACAGGCACCTCGATCAAGCTTGTAAAATCTTTTCAGACACCAAATTAAGAGTGCAGCAGGTATATATATATATATATGATCGATGAGAGGAGAATATATAGATCAAGCGCAGGGGTTCGGTCACGGACGACGAGGACGGTGTCACAGAAGTGGCAGTGCACGCAGCAGAGCTGCTCGGAGGCGGGCGCCGCCGCGGCCACCGGCGAGAGCTGGTTCAGCGGCTGCGGCAGCGGGAACACGGCGGAGGACGACATGCACGATCGCTCCATCAGCTCTTTCCTTGGCGATTATTTGGGAACTGGGAAGAGTAAACAATTGATCCTAGAGAGAGGAGAGAGAAAGCGGGTTTGGTACCTTGCCTACTCTGAGATCGAAGAGGGGAAGCGAGATATTGGCAGAGGGGAGGGAGAGTGAGTGTGCCATGGTGGGGGGCATTTCGGGAAATTCTGGTCAGCAGTGGGGGACAGTGGCTGTCGCTAGGTATAGCTAGCTAGGCGACGGACGGGCTTGTGGGGCCTTTTCCTTTCTCCCCGGCGAGCTCCTCTCTCGATCACTCCTGCCATGGCATGCATGAGAAGTTGTGAACCGGATTCTAGAATACGCTCGCAAAGATAAATTTAGGAGCAAGTTATCTTCATCCTGCAGTATTTATTTATTTAGATAAGGAAATATCTGTTATTGCAGCCTTTGCAACAAAAAAGTTGAAGCTTGAAAATCTGAAGCGGCGCCTCCACCGAGGGGGCCAACATTTGGTACCGCGTCTAATCTAGTCGTAACCCGATTATACCATCTCTTGCAAATGTGTACCGTTACAATTTTTTATACATAGTATGAATGCAATATATGTTGTGATGGGTATTAACGTGTTGATCAATCCTAAATGGTGTATGACATCATGAGAATGTCGTTCATGGTATGTAGTATATTTTATTAGCTCAATCAAAGAGGTAACTTACAGATCGGCTATACGTGCAACGACTTTTAGCTCTGTCCCCGTGAGCAACGATGGTGACGTAGCTACGGCCGCAAAATTAAGCATTTAGAACAAAATAAAAGTTCATGCAAGCCTCTAGATCCGAGGCTGTATTTGCTGATAGTACAAAGTTTTCACTAGTCTTCCATATATATATAGGAAGCACAATCCGCAGGCAAATTTAAATGAGTAGTACAAATATGATAAAAAGTTTATTTCATGAGCTTAATCTATTGCCAAACCTCTACCATGCTTAGCGAAGATGTCAACGGTCAATATTTCCTAAAGGAGGCATGCAATTTGCAAGCCAGATTAAGCTAGATAGTGATTAGAGAATCGTAAATTAAGGAACGAGAGATTGAGAAAATGTGTAAGTAAATTTGAAGGAAAAAAAATAGAGTCCCTGCTTTATGAAGAACTAGCAAATTTGCGTGCTATGCATGGGCTAGCCTTTTTTTGTTGTTAATGTTTTGCTTCATTTTAAATTATTTTTATTTGAATTACCTAGATATTCTTTTTAACCAATGGTGGAACTGAGTTGAAGAGATGGTATGTAATGGATCCTGATTTGTTTCAACTATATTGACAAACAAAATAGAATATTTCCCTTTAGCAAAGAATTTTTGTTTCCATTTGTCTTTTTTCTAAAGTTATGTTGATATTTCACTTCTTAATTTTCAGGTGGTGCTTGATACACTGTTCGACATACTGGAAATTAGACGAGTAGAAAAATATTCATGTACTTTGCACAATTGGAAGCTAGATTTGAAATATAATTTGATTCACAGCTGCCTAAGATTAAAGCATATATATTGCTCTACAAATTGATCCATATGGAATCTTCTCGCATTATAAATGAGCAATGCAATCATCTATTCATATAAAATAATTTGTAAATTTATTTTTAATTGTAAGTACATTAATCGCTTATGTTACAATTTGTACATATGTATATAAATAATTGCCATGCGTCCTCTTCCGTTTCGGATGTTCCACTTCGGAGACCGGGACTACGAGGACGACCACCTCGAAAAAATAGCCCATCCCTGCTTATTTTGTGGAATACAACTTTAGAAAATTATATCATTTTGATTATCCTGTAAGAATAGTATGCAACACCATAATACTACTAATCAAAACGTTATGTGTTTGTTAATAATCCTTTCCTCTTGATGGCATGCCCTAAAATCATCCATTGCTGTTGGCAATATGTGTGGTGCTTTCATATATTGACCATATTACTAAGCACTGATCTATGTGTCCTCTTTTTTATATGACATCAGTATGAAGTCAATAATATATATAATATTGCAGCGTTCCATTATAAATTGACCCTAAAAATTAAATTAACAAAGCTGAGTTCCGGTAACAGTAATTAATTATGTTTCCGTAAGAAAATCATAATTCATTGGGAACACTGAACAATATCCATGATTACATGGGTAGGGGAATTCAAAACCGGAAGCAGATATATGTTTCAACTATTAATTGAACTATCAAGTAGTGATTGCTTGGGTAGTTCGGTACTAAATACAGTATGGGTTAGAATTAGCACGTACCCACTTCAGGCCACTTAGTATATGGAAGTGTTCTGCTCCCGAGCACCGGCCATCAGCAAGGATGTACGTCTTTCACCGACATACATGTCTACTTATCATGAACTATTTTTCCCAGTCCAAAACGAATCTCCGATCTTTTGCCGATTAGCCAAAAAAAAATATGTTCTTCCTGATAGCCAAAACATACAAAAGGGTGGAGAGGTGATGAAAACATATAATTGCTGCTACTGACCTGACAAAACGTCAGAGCATGCTGCCCCTGGTTAGTTGGAGGAAAATTCAAAGCCACTCGACAAGAAGAGATTGGAAAAACAAAGGCTTGAGGTGGCCACGCTGGTAAAAAGTAACATAGAAGCCACGCTGCCTGCAGATGGATCCTTGTGGGGAAGTTGTTGGCTTGCTGTCGGCGACTGTGGCACAACCAGGGACGGTGATGCATCGTGATTCTTTTCCTCCTTTTGTTGCTGCTACGCGCGCTGTTTCATGTTCGCCAATACATTCACGCTAGCTACAGCTGCTTTGGCGTGGCATGCATGGTGAATTTGCATGCGGGAGCAACTAACCATCTTGATGCCACACAAAATTCTACGATCATGGTCGGGTGGTAAGTTATTAACCACCATCATGGGGCCCAATCGAACAGATCTTAGCTGCATATCCCAAAGAAAAACCACCATGGACGCATGCCGACGGTAGGAAAACTGCAGCAGCATGAGCATCTCATCCCGGATCATGGCTCACGGATGCCACGGGTCACGGCTCACGGATGACGCAGTCGGCGGCGGTGGCGGTGGCTGCTGGTTTGAGTCGAGGCCCCAAAAGAGCCGAGGTTCGGGAGGGGTCACAGGATTACCCTAGAGGATTTACGGTTGGATGTGTTGTTCAAAATACATAGATATGTAATTAAAGGCTGGATGTTTTGCTTTTTTGTGAGAATTTCTAAGATTTTTATCTCTTTTCACAGCCACCGTGGTGGGAAGGTCATTTCCTTTTATTAATAATAGATAGATGAGGAAGTATTGACGCCTTAACTTGAAAGTATATATTTTCATAAGAGAGGCTAGTAAATCTAAAAGAGATTTTTTGCAGTAAAAAATAGAGATAACAGAGGGAAGAAAAAGAGGTGCAGGCACTAGGTTATATAGGACGACCTGCAAGCTAACAATTTCCTACGAGTTTTTTTTCCAAAAAGGAAATTCATTGATATTAAAGCACGTTACATTTCCTGATTACATAAGCCACCCAAACAACTCCAACTCCATTGATGGGAGATAAGAAATCTCGAAAAAGCCGCAAATTCTACCATCTAGTACCACCATCCCAAACGGATATGACACGGACGAGAACTCCAATCTGAACGAACACGGCCATCCCACCATCCACAACCGTCATCCTCACCTTTGATGGGGAAAACTGAAACCTAACTTTTTTGCAAAAGACACTACAAGGTTTTAGGTCTAATGCCACCAATTTTTTTGCAACAATGTGATATTGGTTGCAATACATAGAGCCTATTGCGACAGTTGTCAATTTTAGTTGCAATAGAAGGACATGTTGCCACTGATTGTGTAGTGTTGCGATTTAAATTTTGATAGTTGCAATAGCTACTATATATCGCAACGAATAAATTTGTGTTGCATTTACGACATAGTTATTGCCATGTTTTTTCCAATGGTTGCAATAGTTGAGAATGTCGCAACGAATATAGAACGTTGCTATTAGTGCTATTGTGTGTTGCCAAAAGTTTATGTTATGGCAACATAAATCTGAATTGTTGCAAAAAGAGTCTTAGATATAGCATCGCAAACCTGGATCGTTGCAATAACTCTTAGATATAGCAACAAAAACCAAAATCGTTGCCACTGATTGTGTAGTGTTGCAATTTAGTTTGAAAGAGTTCAAATTTGAAATTCAAAACTTTCAAACGACCTCGGATGGACAAACGACCAAAATGAAAGTTGTCTCGAAAAGTTATGAAACTTTGTATTTGACAACTTTTCTATTTGAATTCATTTAGGGCCTCAAACAAGCACTTGACACTTGGTTTAATCTAATATATTTGAATTCAAAACAGAACATGGGCACATGTGATGCTATGGTGTAGTGGTAGAGGGGCTCCATGTGCTAGCTGAAAGTTGTGGGTTCGAATCCTGCCGGCCGCGTAGTGTGTGAAAAATGCCACACTTGCGACTTGATGATGGTAACTGATGGGCTGGCTGATGGGCCCTCCCCCATTAAAAAAATATTTTCGCTATTTTTAAAACGTGTTTTTCAATTCAAAATTTCTACCATACGTTGTTGCAATAACCACTATAGCAACAATGATTGTGGCGCTGCCGGCCGCGTAGTGTGTGAAAAATGCCACACTTGCGACTTGATGATGGTAACTGATGGGCTGGCTGATGGGCCCTCCCCCATTAAAAAATATTTTTGCTATTTTTAAAACGTGTTTTTCAATTCAAAATTTCTACCATACGTTGTTGCAATAACCACTATAGCAACAATGATTGTGGCGTTGCGTATGCAAGCTATCGCCACACACCACACGTCATTGCAACACACCAAAGTTATGGCAATGTCTCAAAAAGGTGTTGCGATACCCTATTGCATCGGTCGCACTTGCAACACCTCCCAACGCCTATATTTAGTTGCAATTGCTTAATATTGCATCAAAAATACCCATATTGCAACACTTTTGAGCCGTGGTGCCAGGGTAATTTTCTTGTAGTGAGAGAGGTAGACTGACCTTCCACACGCAAATATGTTGAACTTGCCGTCATTGAGCTCGTCGCCAAACCCATCATCGCCTCCACCAGATTCAGCGTGGGAAAACACAAATCCGACCAACATCCAAAAGGATGTCAACAAAAACAAAGCTCTCACTAGCCCACAGCCATGGTCACGAAGAATCACCACAAGACAAAGGACGGGTCGGAGTATCTTATTCTCTATCGATGATATGCCTTTGACTCACCACCATTGCTGAGTTCCCTACGAGTTGGGGTACCCCGCAAAAGCATCCACGACCGGTACTCACCACTAGCCTCCAAAAGGAAGAACATGGACCTTTCATGAACAATAAAAATCATAGCAAACATATTTATGAAAATATTATACTACTGTCCTCCTATCTTCTTTTTTTTTTTGAGCGCATCCTACCTTCTTTTTCAATAGAGACCACACCTTATTATGAAACTAATATTAAGTTAGGGTATACTTTATGATGACTGGTATAACCAGATGTATTTTGAACTGAAGTACAGTAAATCTTTGGAACCTATCACAGTGATTCTCCAAGCATTCCATGGCTCTTGACGCACATGCATGTTGCGATCAGGGCGTGGCTTGTACTTTCGCCATAATTAGCTAGCACTGTCGTCTTTACACCCAGGTGGACCCCATCACAAAATCCTGTTTGGTCCACGAGATACCCCCTACGGCGTCGTAGGCGCCTGTAGCGCTAGCTACGATCGTACCCTCCCTGATGTGCCTGACCATTCACTCAAGGAGCGGTGGTATCGTTCGCTCGATCTCCCGGCCGCGGCCAGATCAAATCATCAGGCCAAGAGTCATCGCCTGCCGTGTCACGCATCATCCATCCATCCATCGTCTGAAAAGGATGATGCCGCGTGTCGGCGACCCGATCCGGATCCATGGCGTGAGTACGTGCGTGTGTGTACGTGCGTGCAGATCCAGATGGCTGATCGAGTTACAGTTTATTTTCCGTGGGCAGTCATGGATACGCGTACGTGTGTGTGGACCAGCTGGTCGAACGAATCTGCAGCTGCGGCCAGGGTTAATTATATTTGAGGTCTGTGTCGCCGAGTGGAGCCAGCACCGCATACACGTTGTCCAAAGGCGCCGGCGACCGGGTGGATCCACGGTGATAAAGATTATCTGACGGCATGGTCGCTTCCGGCCCACCCGGCTCTGCAAGCACGGACTACTGGTGATGCCCACCACCAGTCTACCTCCGTTGCTGATGGGGGAGAAACCCCATTGCCTAGTAGCGTGCTAGTGCTCCATTGGGAGAGGGGTTTTATCTATCTATTATCTTAATAAATAAATATTGAAAGTTAATTAAAAAAGCTACCACATTCGCTCTAATTATAATATCGAAATTCATGATGAGTCATCCTAATCAAGCAATCCTGTCCACCGAGAGCAAACGATCGTAACGTCAGGATTGTGAGACAAGAAATGTCATCTCCGTGTAGATAAACGTCTAGAACCCAAGTCGCGATCGAGCCAAGATGATGTGTCACCGGCGAACAACATCACCTGACGAGACGCCGTGAGCCCGTGAGCTCACCTCATAGGCGGAACGAGCATCAGTGTACAAGTTATAAGAGAGAGATATGTGAAGGGAACCACATACGGCAACATATCAAATCACTATAAGATTTCTAACAATCCCCTATAGTTTTTCTACAAGTGGGTGACGGTTTTTAGTGTATTTGTTAAATAGATTTGAAAACTGTAGGGAATGAGTTTGTGGGGAATGAGTTTGTAAGTAATTTTCTAAAACTGCTGGAAAATATGGAAATTTGTACTACTAAACTGTGAGCCACTCAAAACAAATACACTAAACTTCATAATTTGTCAGCCACTTTGACATCACTGTCGGGAATTAACTGAAATCCTGTAGTGAATTGAGAATCTTTTTTTTTTTTGAAAGTAGAATATTCCTGCTTTTGTAAAGCAAATAAGGGTTTGGTACATCATCTGGCTGGGGTTACCAGCTTACATTCAGTTATACAAGGTGACTACTCCAGCCAAAAGATGACAAAGAGACTACCCATACTCTGACGGTTGCCGAAAGCAACAGCACAGACAGAAACGAAATAAGCAAAGCTACATGAAGTCTTCTACGGCCTGTTCCATTCGCCTTCTGTCATGAGTATGGGTGAGGCTAGTATACACACAATGTCCACGGCTCCGGTAAGTTAATTTGACCGTATACTTGGACAATTACATGGCTTGATTTGGAAGAAGCACGGACGCAATCCATCCAGGAGGAACAGGTCGCGTCAACATCATCTTCTCCTATACGTTTGAGCTTGGGATTTGCCAAACACCATCGGAATCGTCATGCAAGCAGGCCACAAAAAACAAGTTGCACTCGTTGCCGCCATGGTGGGCGTCTTCTGGCCAACCTGGATCGTTAGCAGTTAGCAGATCATAATCATGGGTATTAAAGTAGAAAAGGTGGCTTCCATCCGTTTATTGAAAAGGGGAGCTCGAGAGGAGTAGGGTGTTGCTCCACTGCCATTGTCATACTGTCAGATGCTACAAAGCTACGGTCCCAAATTGAGATTTGAGAGCAATCATCGGCAGTCCTTCAATGAAGCGGAAGATGAGATATACAATGATACAGGGTAGCATGAGGGTTCGGTTTGTGGTTTCCTCCGGCGAGATACGCCTGTTGAGTGGGAGGTGAAAAAAAAAATGAGACTATATGTGGGCCCATGCGGTTGAGGGAGATGAGGTGACAAAGATCACACATATGAACCATAAAGTAAATAGTACGGATTCAATTCACGCTGCCCTCGCTCAGCTAATGCACAAGGCAGATCAGATTATTATTAGAATTATTATATATGGGCAGCAGACCTGAGTGATATGAGCAACAATACAGATTTTCAGGCGACTGGTGATTGAGCATGAGCAAGACATAACATGTTCCGAGTACCAGAGAAGGCAGGCAACCAGTGACAAACTGGTAAGACAATCATCAATTGATGGTGTGCAAATGTTGAGAGACGATAATCATGTCAAAGAAATATTATAGGTGATGATAAAGCAAAGTAGCAATGTTCACTGTGGCACGGAAAGCTCACTGCGTGGGAAGGATCATGAGGGAGTGAATTGCAAAAACCTCCAGCAAATAGGCACGGGCCACACTCAACATGGCATGGCAGACATGGTGTCGTCATCCCACGTACAGAAGAAACCAGCCGCGCTGCCAGGCCTTGCAGAGTTCAAGGTTTGTAGGAGGGTGTGAGAAAAAACAAGGTATATTAGCTAATATATTCAAGGTGAAGTCATGACAACTAAATTTGAAAAATTTATACTATATATATGGTTGAACTGAAGACAATTGTATTAGCTAGAGTTGCACCATGTGATCTATATTTTTTTTTTCAAATTTAGCCATGCGGATGCGATCATTTAAACATGTGCAACTAAAAATATTTAATATTTGTTATAGTATGTCTAGCTGCGCAATTTGCGCGGGACACCTTGCTAGTTTTGAATAATGAAACTCAGTTTCTTTGTAACATGTACAATTGTAAGGTTTTAACACGTGCGCATATTTTAGGGCACTTGTTCTCCGTAGAAATGTGCAGATCATACTAGCATCACCTGCAATTACTCCGATATGAACTAGATGTAACTTCAGTACAAAATGACTAAGGCGCAAGCAAAAATTAAGATATTCTCGATGATCTAAAAAACCCACGAACATTTTCTCATTGCGTTATGCAAGCATCATTGAGAACGAATCACAGCACACAATCAAGTTCTCAGAAGACAATAAAACGATCGAATGTTTTTTTTTTCGTTGGTTCGCTTAAACCTTTGTGAAAGGATGGATTTGTGAGTCAGCTTCAATGTCCTTCACTCTCAGCGAATCTCTTTTTTTTTCCCCCTCGTTAGGTCCATTCTAATGACCTTTGGGCTTAGGCAAGCGCACAGTGCTGCCCACTGAGTTACCACTTTAGTGAATTATTGTCACGGCGGGAGGCTGAACTTGATGTTTCGCATGGGCCACATGCCTCATTAATATGACATTGAACATTTATTTTGTTTCATTAGCTATGAAAAAAACAAAATTCGCAACACCATTAATTTTGAGGCATCCGGTTTTCTTTTTTCCCACTAGCTAGCTATATATGCACTCGACCTGGTTTTTGTTTATGGACCCATGAAAAGGACCTTGTCTTCCCCTCCTCACACTCACTTTAGTACTTCAACCAAAGGCTCAAAGGGCACAATGAGTCAATGAGAGAGACGTGTGACACACAGAAAAGTAGTTTTAGAGAGATCCCTCAAAAAAAAAAAAGTAGTTTTAGAGAGAGAGAGAGAAACGCAGAGCGTGGGTAGCTAGTTACTATGGTCGCCTCTGCCACTCCATATATACTACGTGCTGTACGTAGCTGGACGAGGAGACAGCATGCATGCGCGACTTTGCCACATGCATGCACGCCGCAACAAACTCCTCTAGGTGCCGTGCGGCCAGGCAGCTAGCACTCGATGGAGAATTGGTTGGCGCGTGTGCATGGCAGCCGCAGGCAAGGCAGGCGCCGTGCGGCCATGGGTCCAACAAAAACTCCTGTGCCGGAAATCCGGAATAGTAAAGCAGATCGAGCAAAAAGGGTGGTTTTTCGAGGGATGCATGCAGTGTCGCCCGGCCGGCCTGCTCTCTTTTCTCAACGAGTTCCGTCAGTCCACCTGAGAAAATTTCTTGCAGCGGGCCGGAGGGAATGATGATCGATGATCCTCATTGTTTCTTCATGTTCTACGTACTGCATACATAGTGGATTTGTCATGTAACTTTTTCGAGGACGTGTCTGAACACGCGCTCATTAAGTAGAAGAGATTATATTTTTCCTATAACACAGATGTAGGAGAAATTCTGAGCCAAGCTAGAACACATCAAAACTTAAATAACCTGATAAAGGAAACACTAACCATCGATCGATAGCCATGCAATGTTTCTGATGAAGAAACCAAGAACATTAATTGACGATGATCAATTTGTCTCTAGTACCTTTTTTTTTGCGAGGAAAGAGAGACTTCTATTGATTACTTAGGGTAAGATTAAAATCCTGAGCAACCATTGACTCAACACACCGGGGAACCTGCGTACGCCACACAGCAGAGTGGGTAGTACGTTTCGCCAACTGTGCGAGCTCATGGGCTATTACATTACTCTCTCTCTCTCCTAATAGCCTGGAATTTGACTTCTGGCAGCAAAGCACTACAAGCTCGAACCTCATATAACAGAAAGTGAGGATTTATTCTTCTCTGACTACTCAAGGACCTCATCAATGTTGAGCAGTCCGGCTCACTATCGCCCAGCGCCTTTCCCATTCAGCAGCTAGCACCAGACCTTCATTGCATGCTCGAGCTTCTACCTCCTCAGCAGATTGCGCGCCAAAGATCACCCGCCACCAACTGAGCAGCACAGCGCCGGTGTCATCGTGAATGATTATCCTGAGGCCTGATCGACCCGTATCCTCTAATCCAACCCATCCCTGGAGGCACCTAGCGATTATCATGAGCTTGCTCCTTCTTTCTTTGTTCCCTGGCTACACGTCTGGTTTATTTGCCCTTGACCTCACCGCCGCAATCACCTTATGCCTGATCGTGAATAGTGACTCTGCGTAGCTGCGCAGAAAACAGACCAAAGTCATCACCATCGGTAAGGGGCTGTTGGTTGGAGCATGCAACTTAACATGGTATCAGAGCTCCCCTCACGTGCAGCTCTCGTAGGCGCAAACGTGGAAATAGGAGCGGTGCAGCGGAATATGCGGTCACCAGCCAACACTCCCCCTCACGTGCAGGCTCCCTCAGGCCGCAAACGTGAAATATTTGAGTGGGCTGCAATTTATTTAATAAATCACGCCAGCCAGGATTCAAACTCGAGACCTCTGGCTCTGATACTATATTAAGTTGCATGCAGCAACCAGTTCACCCAAAAGCCTAAGCTGATGGGGAAAGGTGGGCAATTTACTTATGGTTCAACACTCCCCCTAACGTGCAGCTCTCGTGGGTGCAAATGTGGAAATAGGAGCGACGCAACGGAATATGCGGTCACCAGGACTTGCATGCACCAACCAACTCACCCAAAAGCCTAAGCTGATGGGGAAATGTGGGCAATTTACTTATGGTTCAACACTCCCCCTCACGTGCAGCTCTCGTGGGCGCAAACGTGGAACTAGGAGCGGCGCAGCGGAATATGCGGTCACCAGGACTTGAACTCAAGACCTCTGGCTCGATACCATGTTAAGTTGCATGCACCAACCAACTCACCCAAAAGCCCAAGCTGATGGGGAAAGGTAGGTAATTTACTTATGGTTCAACACTCTCCTCACATGCAGCTCTCGTGGGTGCAAACGTGGAAATAGGAGCGGCGCAGCGGAATATGCGGTCACCAGGACTTGAACTCAAGAGCTCTGGCTCGATACTATGTTAAGTGGGTCGATGATGGATAACCTCATTTCTTGCATACCACGTTCTCCATAGCAGCAGAGCGAAATTGGCTCTGGACTCTCGCTCGGCATTAGCCAGGTTATGAAGCAACCATTCGGGACCAGAATTAGCTAGACAACACCTCCTCCGCTGGCAGGTCCCAATGAGCTCTCATGGCGTCTCTCAGATGTCGTGCATGGAGGCAGTTAATCATGGCATGGAAGCCTGCTTCAACCTCGGTGCCACACAACTCACAGGTACTGATCACCTCTAGCTTGCTAGCCCGTTTCCTGTCCCGAGTTGGTAAGCCATTCTGAATCAATCGCCAAACAAAGATTCGCACATTAGGTGGGACCTCCAATTTCCACACAGCATTCCAGATTGGACGATCTCCCATTGCATGGTAGCTGTTGCTGGGGCTTTGCACTCTTCCTTCCTGTAGCTAAAGGGCCAGCTTGTAGGCGCTCCTTAATTACTGTGAATATTCCATTCTTCTCATAATGCCAGGCAGACATCCATATGTTCTAGTTTAATGCTCGAGATGGCAGCGACATCATGCAGCAGAAAGAAACGATGTAGCAACCTGTGATCCCAACTCCCAGAGGACGTGATCAACTGTGCCACACGTCGTCGGAGCTGACAGGGTCGGGTCCTACTGGACGTCACAGCTAGACCAGTTTGCCGAGGTAGCCAGTTGTGCCTCCAAATATTTATGCTAGCCCCATCTCCAACTCGCCATATGAGTCCAGTAGCTCCAGCCCGTACATGATGCCTCTCCAGCATGGTGAACAGGCCGCCGGGAAAACTGTGTCTATAATATCGCCAGCGCCCTTTAGCGCACAAGCTGTCCGGATTCTCAACGAGCCGCCACGCTTGACGTGCTAGCAAGGCCTGATTGAATAGCTTCAGGTCGCGAAACCCAAACACCCATGGCTTTTCAGCTTGATCATATTGCTCCACGCAATCCAATGCGTCCTTGTCTTCCATTCTGAGAGCCCCACCAGAAAGTACGGAAAATCTTCTCCAGCTCTTCACAAACACCATCCTGCAAATTGATTGTAAATACTACTACTGTTGTACTCTACACGCTGGGCTGTCTCTGGACCATCGCTTTTAGATACACAAATATAGCCATATACTCCCTCTGTTTTGTTTATATGGCGCAGTTGACTTCACTACAAGAGAAATAGCTTGTAGAGGCATTTTTTTAATATAGTAGAGACATTTTTAAATTATCTCTAGACAATCATAAAGGCATTTTTTAAAATGCCTCATAAATGCCTTGCCATGCATTGACTCTAGAAACAAGTGGCACTTTAAAAAATGTCTCTTCTAAATTTGTGACAATTTCGTAGAGACATTATATATTGCCTTAATAAGGCTAGAGGCATTTTAATAGTGTTAAATAAATTGTCAAAATTGTTGTAGTTCTGAAGCTTTGAACCCAAGACCTCATGGACTAATAACAACTTATTAAGTCTCCCTAGCCAACTCACCCACACATCAAATTGTGTCTATTCTATATTATTATTCTTATGAGTAGGTTATTAACAGCCACAAACGAACAAAAAAGTGTCCCTAGAGACTCAAAAGATGTCTCTAATAATGCTTCTACAAGATATAGGCTTTTTTATGATGTCGTAAAAAATGTCTCAACATTGACTATGCATGGACACTCTACAAAATGCCTCAAATAGTGCCTCTACTCCATGTGACAGTTTCTTTTTTAGAATTTTCATAGTTCCTCTCTCTATGTTTGAGACATATTTGAAAATGCCACAAACATATGACTCTAGAAAGGTAATAGAGGCAAACTAGAAAAATGCCTCTAACAAAATGGCTTTATAGAAGGTTTTTCTTGTAGTGCTTTTTCGTTACTTTGATCATTCGTCTTATCTATAAATATTTGTGCAAACATCTAAATATATAGGTTAACCTTAAAGCTAATATTAGACATTTCTTTGCATTTTGTTTTAGAGACATCAATATAAGGATGAAGACCCCACCCTGTTGGAACTATTCAGAGAGTTTCATTCATAAAAAGAAAAACAAGTTTCATTAGCGAGCCGGTACAGAAAGCTATTGTAAGTGCTTATTTCCTTTTCATGCCCTCTTATGCATGCACCAAATTTGGAAAATCTGATAACAAGATGGAACTCTGACCTGTCATAGTTGTTTTGCTAGGATCATATGGAAGCGATGATGGATAAACCTGTGGAAGAGGGAGAGGGACCACTGCCTCTTGAATCTGATGTTCATGAAGTTGTGTGATCAAATACCTTTCTTCGTGCCGCAGGCATTTCGCTGAAGAAACAAAGTAGAGCTTCCCGTTCTTAGCTTGAAGATGTGACATGGGAACTGTACTTGGAGAAAGTCAGAAGGGATGAACTTCCTGAAACAATTGAACAGCAGAATCTACAGCTGGCTGACTTGAGGAAGATCTCACTAGAAGCAAGCGACTCTTGTCGTACTTCGACAACCCAGCTTGGGGCTTTGAGGAAGGAATCAGCATGAAAGGATGAGCTGATTGCATCTCTTGGGAGGATGTATGCAGATGAAGGTCAGGTGCATCCTTCACCACTAGCATCTGAATGATGATCTTTGTTTCTAGTTTGATAGGTTTTGTAATGTGGCATCATTTCATGATCTGGCTTGAATGTGAACTGTGGCATCAGTTCCAGTTCATGTATGTATGACTCATTTATGCATTTAATAAGAGATATAAATTTGGCATATGTTTGTGACGATCTAAGCATTGACAATAGTGGGTCCGGTGTGATATGATTGTGACGAATTAATTAGTGAACACAATTGTCCACGACGATTATGACGAAATATAGATGGGCCCAGAACGGCCACGTGGGCCACTAAGCATATGACACGTGGAGTAACGAGAGTACGACGTGCAGACCAATCGAAATTGAACACGTGGACCAATGGGAAAACACACGTGGGCCAGTCGGGGAAGGACACGTGGACAAACAGTAAGGTCACACGTGGAGCACTAGAAATATAACACGTGGAGCACTAGAAATATAACACGTGGACTAATAGAACGGCAACACGTGGCCCAATGAGGAAAGGAAACGTGGATTGGCCATGTCATCCTGCCACCGAGGCTATGCTGTCACGTTGGATGACACACGGATCACGGCTACAGTTCCCGTTCAGGCGAAAATAGCAGGTCTAACAGCGAAAACAAAAAGCGTCCTAAATCATGACTAACCACGCTCGACTGGTACACTTTTTAAATGGTCATAAATCATGATTTATGACGAAAAAAACGTCACTAGCAGTGGCTACGGCCGAAAAAGTTCATTAATCAGCCTGTTTCTTCTACTATGCATGGTAGATGGTAGTTAGCGGAGCGGCCGCCGCGGAGGACGTTGCTGCATGCTGGAGTTGCGACCGCCGCGAACGTCGGCGCGACCGTCGGGGTGGTCGATGGTGCGGGAGTCGTAGTAGTTGGCGGAGTGGTTGCCGCGGAGGACGTTGGCGTTGGAGTTGCGGACGTCGGTGCGACCACCACCGCGGGGCTCGACGCGCTGGGAGCGGTTGCCGTTGTCGATGGCGGTGATGGTTGAGGAAATAGTGGTGCGGGCGCGACCGCCATGGAGGCCGCCGCGGCGGAGGTAGACGGGGCTGATGTGGGGACAGTTGACAAAGGTGGTGACGCGGAGGGCATGCTTGAGAGGGTCAATGGTGGCGATGCTTGAGGAAGTGGAGGTGCAGTTCGGGTTGGGGCGGACGGCGGCAGGCGTCCGACGACGGCGGGGAGCTCAGAGGGCGAGCGGCGGCGCCACGGGGCATCCATTTGCCTCTCACTGTTGGAGATGTCAGCGAAAACTGCATCTTTTATTAACTGTACACGGGAGGCAATTTCCATTTGCATCTCGAAATTGCCTCTTCCTTGGAGTCAGTCTAACACTAGCCTTGATGAAACATATGGGTTCCCAGCTTCAAGATCATCAAGTCCAGTTATTAAATAAATTGCAATATAGTTGCATCATATCTGAGAAATGAACTATGCTGGCTAAAATACAAAGCGAAATCAAACAAATTCTCATTGCATGTATTTTTTAAATTATGTAGTGAAATAATTCAGATACCATGATCTTGCTCCACATACACGGATCTTTCTACATGCACAACATTTCGTGAGTACATATCTATTATACTCTAGGGCCTATGTGAAGAAATTTCCACGTCACTTGACAACGTTTCAAATCCAAGAAAAAGTCATCTCAGTCTCCTTGGCTACTACAGAAGCATTGGTAGATACCCAAGGCAAATGTTATGCCTATATGTGAAAATAACATGTATGCATCTACATATGCACCCTTATGTTATATTCCAAAAAAGAAAACATGTCAAATTGAATCCTTGGAAGCCTTTATCCGACAAGACTAAAGATTTTTGTTCTCTTTTTATAGTTACTGCCTCCAGTTTCAAAATAGTTGTCGTTTTGAGGTAATCCTAAGTCAAACTTTTTAAACTTTGACTGTAAATAATTTTCTATATGTTAAGTTTTGAAATGTGAAAATGACATGAGTAGATTCATATTTAAATATCATTTCATAAAAGTACACATTTACTATATTTTATTAATTTGTTATAGCAATAAGTATTAGTCAAAGCTATGTTTTGAAGATCGTGTCGATGTCAAAACGGCAGCTTTTTTGACACCGAATATCCATATGTTGTAATCATCATGTATTTTTTCCTTTATGTCATGGTATTTAATCAGGAGTTTTATCCTCTGAGATGTAATTAACACATTTTTCCTATCTTTAGATGCTTTAAATTCATTTAAACTCGAACTTGTTTTATTTTACGTGGATGAACTGCTTAGGTAGTGGCCACGACGTGCTCAAGCGGCGGCGCAGGGGCGAAGCTACTACATGGGCTCACCCCAAGTGCTATAGCACCAGGGTCGACCAAAGCAAATTTCAATGATTAGGATTAAATATCCACCGTATTATCATTCTAGGACCAAAAATGTGCACTCTAAATTGTCATGTGTATGCTGAAATAGCATTCGGCTCTGTGAATGGCTAGCATTGTACTGTGCACGCAAAGATTACTTCTGCGTTCGGCGATCAAGTTCAATGAGGAGCCAGCGAATCCGCATTTGAGCTTCATAAGTGAGTGACACGGAAAGTTGCTCAAGTGTAGCTAGAAACCTTAAAAATATCTTTTTTAGCCTAATGTAGCGCAAAAATATTACTTGAATCCGGTTTTGTTTTAAGTGTATAACAGGAAGCTCGAAACAATGGTTTGCAGATATTGAGGGTGAATTTCGTTACAACCACGAAGCGAAATTTCTTTGCTGTCCGTGGCAACAAATGTGGTGAATTAGCGCCGACAGCCGAAGCACTTGGCCGCAGCATCGTGGACGCTAACTGGCTATCCGACGGACGAGATAACACACGTGGTAACACATTCCCCTCAACGGCCGAGCTCTCGTTTCCTTCGGTCATGGCATCCTCCGCCCTCCGCCCTCCGCCGCGGCCGTGCCGTCGCCCCCTCGGCCCCGCCTCCGTCTCCGTACCCATTCCACCCCTCTCCCACCGCCGCCGCGCTCGCGCTCCATCGGCATCCCTCCGCCCACCGCCGCCGCCGCCGCCGCCACCGCCGCCCCATCCCCCTCTCCCCAAGAAACGCGCCGCCGAGGCGGGTCTCGTGGAGGAGGACGGCGCGGTAGTGGATGAAGAGGCCGGGGCCGATGATATCGAGGAGGAGCACGAGGATTATGTGGCGAGCGTGGGCGCCGGCCTCCCGGCCCACCTCCGCACGGCCCGCGCGGGGCCGGCCGGCGACCCGGTGTTCTTCCTCCTGACAGCCGTCGCCGTCACGGTGAGACGCCGCTGAGCTCTCGGCGCAGAGGGGCGGTTTGTTTATTGATTCCTTGGGATAGTTTTGGCCCTGCAATTTTGCGCTCATTGAGTATTCTGCCTCGTGTCTTTGCGGGTGCAGACGTCCGTGGCGTTCACAAGCATGGTTGCTGTGGCGATTCCCACGATGCTGGTGAGTGTTGCTGTCTTCCTGAGCCTCTCCTTGCTTAGCCTGTAAAGCTTGGCACTGCAATTGTTGTTTCAACTGTTTTATGAGAATTGGGGACGGTTGAAAATATATAGGAAGCCATCATGCTGATTCGTGACACAGTGATATGATCCTCAGCATAAGTGCTGAAGCAATGCATTGAATCATAAGGCTTGTCAGAATGAAATCCATGTTTGCATCCCTAAAAGAAAAAATAAAATCCATGATGGTCTCTTTAAATTTGAGCTTGATATCATTGCTGCATCTCACTAATTGTGAAGATTTATGTTTAACTGTTGCTGAGTTTTATCTTTGTTTAGCTTGGACTTCTATGCTTATTTCTATATCTATATATACACTAGCTAGTTCACATGTTAAGAATGAGGAAGACAGTAGAAGATAAAAAGGAAACAAAACTGATATAAAAATGAAGAACTTGATTGCTGAAGTTCAAAATGAGAGATAATGTCGGCATTGGCAGACCCAATTGAATTCAAGGGCATTCAAGTGAATGCCCAAATATTTGAGAAAGAAAAAGGTCTATTTGTGTATGAAAATTAGATGAAATAATACATATTTGTAGCCTAAAAGCGGAGAACAAAGTATTGCATTCAACATGGCATAAATTTCGGTGTCATATTCACAGAAAAGTTCAAAAACATTGTTACATAATCAAATTTGCTCAAATTTTTTGTCTCCAACGTTTGAATGCCCATGATTCCGGACCTAGGTCTGACCTAGATCTGCCACTGAATGTCGGTATGATATGTTATGAAATTTTGGAAATATCGACAGTAGTGTGGTTGATTTTTTCCATTTGTAATATTTTAATTGGTTACTGAATATATTCAAGTATCTCACAATCCTGCAATATAAATTATGCTGTTGGAACTTTATGACTCAATTTTATTCGTCAGGCTATGAGGAGAGCTGCAAATTCATTTTGCATGCTGGCTGATGCAGCTTTGGAGGAGCTACCAAGTACAATGGCTGCTGTAAGGCTCTCTGGCATGGAAATCAGTGATCTTACCCTCGAACTTAGTGACTTGAGGTAAGAGCACAACAATGGATTGGTGAAATACTGAAATTACTGAATGTCTGCGTTCCACATTGTGTCTCTTGAGAACATGGCCTTGTCCTTTTCGGCAGTTCATCCATTTTTATTGCTAGAAGGAAGCAATGGCAAAGGACCTTGTTAACATATGTTGTAACACAACCATTATAATTTTCTGCAATATTATAATTTCAGATATATTTATAAATGCCAACTGATCTGAGATATCTAGCTTGCATCTTTGAACAGCAATTCCTTGGAGAAAACTATTTAAGCTGAAGTATAACTGCAGAAACGAATTTAGATGCATTCCTCTGTAATAAAGACGTAGACCACGTACATTCTCATAAGCATTTGAAAAAATTGTTAGCAATGTTATATAATCAACATGGGGGCACGGGCCAATAACCTGATAGTGAGGTTGTTGTTTGAGCTCTGCATTCACACTAATATTCTTTTTAGTCAGTCGCAGTGCTACTATCCATTTTCTTTCAAGAGAATGCACCCTCGTGTGTAACTAGTGTGTCCTGTCCGTTTGCAGTCATGAGATAGCTGATGGTGTCAACAAGTCAGCCAAGGTAGCTGAAGCGGTGGAAGCTGGCATTGGGCAAATGGGGGACATAGCTCGGCAGCAGGCAATGTGTATGTTTCTCTCTGAACAGATCAACAATTATCGTTTCACATTTTTTGCATTTGCTGATGTTGTATTTTGCATGCAGCACTGATAAAAGAGCGAGCCAACTTGCGGACAATCCCAACTGCAGGGGATAGATGAAGCCACGTGTCTAGCCAGCGGCGACATCAGAAACGACCAGATGTTCGGCTGTGATTTTATTTTCTTGTAGAGGCTGTATGTTCATTTTTGCCCTTAAGGCTTCCTCTAAAGTATTTACCTTAGATGACGGTTGCTTGGCGTTTTGTTCGTTCTAGTAAACGAAATTTAAATGTGCATAGTGTCTCCCAGACATCTTCTTTCTTCCTGCCTACGTGACGCTGTAAAGCATTTTCATTTTCCAATTTAGCAGATTTGCTCTGTTTAAATACAAAAGGTATGCTCACCAAATTTACGGATATGCTCTCAAACTTTGCAGGTTTCTGAATGCTAGGTACCTTGGCATTGGCAGGAATAACAAATAAAAAGAGTAAAATGTACTACTAAAAAATAGAGCGATGCATCTAGGGTCCTTAAATTATTTGTGAATTCTCCTCTTGAGTCCTCAAAGGTTTTAAGATCCAAGTCCTTGATCTATTTATAGAGTCCAACAGCGGTTCATACTTCATACCCGTTCAGCCTGGCTTGGCTTTCGCTAGTTAGTTAAGTTGTTAGCTGTGTCTTGTGTGTTAGACCTCAAGGAACTCGAACAGTTTATGGTTCCAATGAAATCATGTTAATCGTGTATCAGTTACAAAATCATTCACCGTCTCGTGTGCAAAAAAAGCCGCACATCCAGTTGAGCACTGACACAGAAAGAGGCTGAAAGGGTATTAAAAAGCTTAAATAGATCGTTACATTGAATGTTCATGGACCTAAGTGACAATGCAGGAAAAAAAAAAAGTAAAAACTCCTGGCTCATTTCACTCCAAATAATACCCACAATTTTTTTCCCTTCCTCATCTGTACCTTGCTTCCAGTGATTGAGAGAAAATGCACTTGCACCCAGCCTGTTCAGCTAGTGCGACCCATCACAATCCATGCTATACTGTGGGGGAACTGGAAACCTGACCCATATTGCTCAGTTTAGGAGGGTCAAATTAAGTTCAGGAAATGAGCAAGCTATGTTGAAGAGACTGGGATGGAACTCATGCTTTCAAAAATGATTGTTAAACATAATAATTCTTTCATTATTCCGTTTTTACACATCCACAGTGCCGCAACAAAGAATCATTGACTATGAAATGATCTTCAAAACTGTTACAAATCAGATTTTAAATGTGGTATCAGACTTGGCATTTTTGCTTCACTCATAGGATTCTTATCACGGACCTTTGCTCAGGCACATATGGTCTTGAATCACTCAGCAGCAGCATGGCGCTCACTTCTTGGAGGAACCAAACCCTCCAAAACCCATCATAGCAGCAATGTCAGGGTCGACGTCCTCAGGTTCATGTTGGGCAGCCAGTTCTTTCTGAAACCATTTGACATCAGTGATTACAGTTCATTTCCAAAGGAAAGCATAAAATAGGAACATGTGGTGATCTACATGCATGGCTGCACTTACTTTTTTCTCTTTCTTCTTTTCCTTCCGTTGCCGCTTCCTCTCTTCCTCCTCTTGCTGTTGTTTCATTATTCTCTCATCCAAATCTGGAACATTGGAAAATGTAAATGGGATATGTTATGCTCCCTATTCCCTTAAAGATATGTTGTGCAATGGGAAGATTTGATTCCGATGTGCAGAAGGGGCAATGAAATCATATGTGATCACACTTTTTTCTCACCTTGTTCACTAAAGGTGCTTGGGTCTTTCCTCTTCTTAAGTGCCTCAAACCTTTTCTGAACCTGCGGGCAGAAAGTTATTTGAGTAACAAACAACAAATGGAAGAAGCATAGCAATGGTTAAAAACCCTATAGGATGACAAAACTAAATATTCAAGCATTTGATAACTAGCCTTATGTGACTGACTCAATACGTCCTCTTTTCATACAGCTTTTACTTCACCATCTTCACAGAAAAGAAGCTAAAGTGCTGTCCGATGTTTGGACTTCGCAGACGCTTACTTGCGAGGAACTGAAGGCTGGGGTGAAATCAAGGTAAAAAGCTGCTTCCCACAAGCCACTCCCAAATTTGATTCAGGACAAGCAGAAACTATACCAAACGGGCCTTGTGTATCGTGAAAACAAGTTCAAATGCTACTAAATTATGATATGGATAACATTGCTAATACCAATTTTCGATTGCACATGCAAAACTTCAAATGTCCTACCTGTTCAAGTGATGCCCTTTCAACACGCATAGACATGCCCAGTGCTCTCTGATCTGCAAATGATCAGACCATTAAACATGATTATGATACTAGATAGTTGACGCATCAGGTGTGCCAAAACTAGAGTTTCCAACACTTACGCTTCTTGCCATTGATATGATCCAAATAGTTGGCTGAATCTTTAACAACACATTCACATACAGAACAGTAGTACCCAGCCTGTCAAAAAGAAGGAAAATATTATAAGGAACTTTCAGCGATCAATTAATCATGAACGTTTCCGTCAAAATATTAATCATGAACATAGGCGAGGTTAATTCTGTGGAAATAGTAAAGTTCTAAACAGAAGGTACAGAAATTTGATACGAATACAAATAAGTATCCAACATATCAAGAGAAGGTAAAATAACAAGTGATGATCTAAACTACGAACATAGCAGAAGTACATTTATGCAGAAAACTAAGGTTCTAAATAGCACTAGTTAACATAGAACAACTAGGTAAAAGCAAATTGTAACAAAAATGATCATTTGTTGACAAAGTATTATGATGCAACCTGTGCTTTCTCGTAAAAAGTAACAAAACTATATTCTAATTCCAGTATATTTTCCAGGATTAAGATCCCATGAAAAGAATTCAAGAGTACTGAAAACATTAAACATATCCCATGGGATATCTGAACAAACCTGCTGACTCAATGGTGCAATTGGAGTCACCACCTGAAAAGGAGAGAATGAAAAACATGATTAGTAAACCTTTGAAACAAAAGGTTTTTCTAAAAAGAGGTTCTACAGATTAA
This sequence comes from Eragrostis nindensis, assembly GCA_012490785.1. Classification (NCBI taxonomy): domain Eukaryota; kingdom Viridiplantae; phylum Streptophyta; class Magnoliopsida; order Poales; family Poaceae; genus Eragrostis; species Eragrostis nindensis. The sequence goes on from JAAXCT010000398.1 coordinate 148,269, forward strand.
AGGACCAACATATCTATCTGCCTCTAAAGTTACACAGATTTTAACCAGTCCAATGGACAAAAGAACCAAAGAAAATACTGATGGAACTAAAGACTTGGAAAATAGGGCCAAAATACTTGATGAAATAGTTTACACAAAGAAAAATGTTGCTTAATAAACATAACAGAATAATATACAGAAGGATAATCTGACATACCTGCGTCTTGCCAAGGCGAGACTCAAGATCAACTTCATAGTCCCTGTGCTTCAAAGGTTGTCTCTGCACAGGAGGGCCTCTATCTGCATACATAATCGAAAAGAATGACCCATATTATGTCCATAGAACAAAACAGCACACCAACAAATTAAACTGAACTATAGTGGGACCACATACCCTTGCCTTTCCGAGCATCCTCCTGATCAACAACAGATAAACACAGAGCAAAGTTAGCAACTTATATAGGGAGAGAGAAAGAAGTACGGCATAGTTCTGTTGAATCCTGACAAGGTAACAAAACTAAAAGAACACATTATAACCTTCTCCTGCCGCTCCCTCTGTCGAGCTCGCTCCAAGTACTCTTCCTTGTCGAATTTCCTCCGAGAAGTGTTGTCGACACCGACCGGCTACACACAACAACACACGAGAGATAAGTTGGAATCCACCATCTGGCACCTCTAGCAATCAAGAAAAGTTCTTTTTTTTTAGGCACTCACATTTCCAGACATCTTGCTCCACTGACCGCAGACCACCTGCTACGATTCAGAAGCATCATAAGAAAATAAGTAACAAAATAAAGTTTAGCATCAGACATGTAACAAAGATAACATTAAACAGACGAAATCGGCTCAGATCTGCTGCTAGAGGCTTGGCTGGCTGTGCGCCGGATGACACCATGGCCGCATCGAGCAGGGCATAACCCGTCTAGCTCAAGGAGGCAGAAGAAGTAGAGGAGGCGGGTTAGGGTTAGGGCTCACCTTGGGGAGGAGGACGACGGGCGGCCGTCGGGACAGGGGAGGATGATGTCGCCGGAGCGGGTGTGTAGGAGAGCCCGCTAGTGGATCGCCGGAGGGGGGCGCGGACTCGTGGTTGGAGGGTGGTGAGAACGAGCGGACTGGTGCTCACCGGAGGCTCGCTTTTGTGTCGGGGACGGAGAGATTGAAGAGACGCCGGCGAACGGCTTCTCTGACAGGGGTAGCCTAACGGATAGATTTCCTTCTCTGTCACGTCAATTTCTGTTTTTTTTAAAGAGAATTCTATTAATATTGAAGCAAATTACATCTCCTCGTTACAATAGCATCCCAGTCAACACTAACTTTATTAATAGGAGACAAGAAACCTTGAAAAAAGCCGCAAATTCTACCATTTAGGATCACCATCCCAGACGGATATGGCACAGACGAAAACTCCGATCTGAAAGAACACGCTCATCTCACCGTCTACCACCGCCATCCTCATCTTCCACAGGGCAAAATTGAAACCCAACCCTTTCGCAAAAAAAAAGTAGACTGATATTCCACATGCAAGCACGAAGAACTCGCCGTCGTTGAGCCTGTAGCCGAACCCATCATCGCCTCCTTCATATTCACAATAGAAAAACACAAATCCGAGCAATATCCAGATGATAGTCGTCAGAAACCAAACTCTCATTAGCCCACAACCATAGCCATAAAGAACCATGACGAGACAAAGGAGGCGCCAGAGTACCTTATTCTTCATCGATGATGGCGCCTTCGACTCACCACCACCGCTGAGACGCATCCTTCTCCAATGCTCCATGCCGATGAATTTGACGACGCCGCACCGCCCAGTGACGGAGCTTGAGATAAGAAGTAGGGGGGCCGGCCTAGTTAATTTTGCACTAAACAGCTTCAAACAGTAGCAAAATCACTGTGTAATCAAAGGAGTTTTAGTATGGCAGGAGGGCTATGGTCTACTCTGGCCACAACTAAGCTCCGCCATTGGCACCGCCGTCGCAACCCTCTTCGACCGAACCACTGAGAAATCCTAACCCTAACAAACACCGTGGCCGCTGTTAAAAACAACCACCACGGAAAGACCTAACTATCTAAACCTATTTCATTTCACATTCGACCTCTTCATGTGGAATTTAGTTCAAAAGGTAACCATCTATGTACAAAATATCAGTTTCTTATCTAGTGTCACGCGTCTCTAAAACTTTTTTATTTTTTCTTTTTAAATTATCAAAGATGTTTCTAGGCGCCATGTCGAATTTGAGGCAACAACGCGAAAGCTTTGGCACCGCCGTCGCAACCCTCTTCGACCGAACCACTGAAAAACTCTAACCCTAACAAACAGCACGGTCGCCACAAAAAACAACCACACGGAAAGACCTGACTATCTAAACCTATTTTATTTCACGTTCGACTTTTTCATGTCGAATTTAGTTCAAAAGGTAACAATCTATGTACAAAATATCAGTTTCTTATCTAGTGTCACGCGTCTCTAAAACTTTTTTATTTTTTCTTTTTAAATTATCAAAGATGTGTCTAGGCGCCATGTCGAATTTGAGGCAACAACGCGGAAGCTTTGGCACTATTTGCATCTCGATAAAACTGTGGCCACCACACAAATTTCAGCGTAAAATCTTGTCACGGTTATGGTGGTGTTTTTGCGAGGCATGGCTTGAAACCAAGCATGCTCTAAAACTTAAGCAGTATATAACTTCATCACAACGAGGTAATTGCATGAACATTTGTCGTGACCTGTTCAGACTCTATCATCACTTTCGAAACTTGTTAAAGACATGTAATGCAAATCTTGAAATTTGGTGGCTTATATAATTTATACCACACAGACAAGATGGCTTGCGGGACAACCAAAGAAAAAGTTATCTCTATTCTTACCACTATTTGTATATATGTGAATATTGTTGTCAAGGTTTGAATCTTAAAGGTCCTTTGGAACGCAGGAATTTCACAGAAATCGCACAAAAATTTCACAAAAAACAGTTCAATTTCACATAAAAAACACAGGAAAGGAAAAATTTTCCTCCAATCCAAACGAGCCCTTATCCTCTTTCTCAAGTGATATAGTCCTGGGAAAACGAGTAACCAGGTCTCTAGCTCGTCACAATGCCAGAAAAACTTTTTCAATAGAATGAGTGAAATGCCTCAAGGTCCTTCAGGATTTTGTTTCTCATACGAGTCCACGAACTTTGAAAATGAAATATCTGGTTCCACAATCTATTTAATCAGTGCAACAGCTGTCCATTACCAGGCAATTAGCGGTGAATCGACACTAACAGGGAATTGCAAGAATATTTGCTAGATAAAATGGAATTGTAACAGCTATGTGGAGAGTGAATCAATCATGCGTTACTGCACATGTAAATTATCACCATCCAGAGAGTGAATCATTTTGTAATCCACAACCCATATGATTTCAATGCAATCCACGTTGATAGACAAGTTAAAAGGCTATGGACCTCGGGTACACCACTTAAACTTTCATAGTGTTTGGACCCAAGTGAGAATACGAGAAACCTTTAGGTCACCTTTTAATGTCATGTTCCCCAACTGCCAATTAACTTTCAGTATCAATGTTTTCCCAGCCCTGGATCAGTCTCACCTATGTCGCTCGGCCTACTCCTCCTAGACCCTCGAATCCAACAATGGCAGCGACCAAGCCACGATGACGTCGTTTCTTTGCGACATCAGTACAATGTCGTTTCTCACTTGGGATATCAATATCAAACAAGTACAATCAGGTATCAAACAAAATAGATAAAGGAGGGGGGGGGGGGGGGGGGGGGGGGGGGGGGGGGGAGGGAGAAGCCTGGTGTTCACCGGTCCCTTTGGGAACCGTTGACTTATGTGTGCATCTAATACAAGCTATGAGTCAGACGCCTAATGATACACATTATTCTTCATCTAAAGGTTCCACTTGACAAGATGCAGCCACAGTTCGAACAAAAATAATTACTTTCACAACCTAAGACACGAAGGTTTGTCATCTCTGTACACATCTCTATCGGGACCCTATGACTGAATTAGGTTGCACTTTGAAGAGTCCCTCAATTCATTTTGTTTCACCCACACGAAAAAAATCAATCTCATCTGTACTCCTACCGACCAAAATTGTACAACAATATGTGGCGGGTCGCCTCATGTCATCTTGCTTTGGATTTGCCTGTGAACATATACAAGGAATTCAACATAGGAAAGGCTACCGGGTGCCTTGTCCTCAACCAACAATGAACGGAAGAAATCGCCTGCAGATGTAAAGTCAGTGTTAGGCTAACGAAACATATAGAAGTTAACTAATGTTAAGAAAGTGACAAGACTAACCAGATGGGTCACCCCTTTGCATAATCTCAATCTGCAAAATGAGTTTTAGAATGTCAATTGTTCGAATCGAGTGGTGGTATTATCAATATAGCTGAGTGCCAAGGTAACAAATCGCGGATAGCGGGTTGATAGCGGATTGGTGTCTGGGTAGCGGATTGCGGATAGCGGACGCTATCGCGGACGCTAAGTTCCAATAGCGGAATTCAAATTACCATTGCAATATTGCATATACATCTTGATCCTTGACTTACTAATATAGTAAATAGCAACTAATATTCCTCGATGTTGATTGGCTTTGGCTTGCATGTTCCCTGGACGTAGGCGTAGCTTCTGAAGCCATCGTGTCCAAGTCCCAAGGCTATGATCCTGCGAACAGGCGGCGGCGGCGGCGGCGGCGGCAGCAGATCGATCTTGATGGTGGCAACTGCAAGCAGCAGCTCGATCGGTGGATGATGGATCACGACGATCGGATCGGCGATGGCGAACGGTGGCCACTGGCCGCTGTAGCCGGGAGGTGGATGGATCACGGGAATCAGTGACGGCGAACGGTGGCCGCAGCCATCGAGCGTGTGGCGGCGACGCTCGACCCCAACAAAGTCACGATTGAGTACGTACGAGGTAGGGTTTTCATACAATTGCACCTAGGCTTGGCCCACTGAGATTTGCTTATGCGCCTGCAGACTGCTATTGCGCCATGATACAACGCAATTGCGGCCGCAATTAGGACCCGCTAACTGCAATCGCGGCCGCTAAGTTACAGAGCGCTACCTTGGAGCCGCTACCCTGTTGCGGTAGCGCTCGAGCACCGCTACCGCAATTGCGGCCGCAATTGCGGCCGCTACAAACGCTATTTGTTTCCTTGCTGAGTGCTGATGGTACCTCAAGTACGAGCATCTCTGACGCCTTATTTCATTTACCACCTCATTTACCTTCCTGGAGAGTTCATTTTCAAATTGCTCCAGTACCAACTGAAAGAGGTCAGTTATTTGTGAGCTTTATTTGTAAAGAAAAACTAATATTTTTTGGTTGAAAAAGAGGTTTATGAACAGTCTTCTAGGCTATGATCCTTGTGTCATACTACAAGCCTACAGATCAATCAGACAAATAGAGATAAATCTCGATAGATCAGGGATACAACACTGACCTGATTTGGTACTCCAGCCAAAGACGAGACACCAAACAACTGCTCAAGAGTGACAGGGTTTACTGAATTTCCAACATAAATGAAACCATCCTCACCATTTTCCAACAAGTAAACTCCATCATCACCTATGTTTTCACTATTGAGTGTAAGGGGAGTCGGTATAAGGGACTCATCATCTTCCTGCACAAAAGTTATAGTTCAAAAGTCATTGTTTTATTTCTATGATTGAAGTGAAATGGAAGGAAAATCGTGTACCCTTGATGTAAGATCATGCAGCGCAATCATCCTAGGAAACACCAATGGAACAGCGAGCAACACAGAAATTGAAGAGACAATAGAGGCCCAATAGGACCGATCATCCAGCCTCCCATCATTGCGCAACCCTATGCTTTTCGTTAATGCTGAGAAATAAAAATAAAAAGGATATGTAAAGACATAAATATTCTCAAACAGTGCATTAGTGATTTAATAATAGTAGAACATATGGAATTAGATACAGAATAACCGTACCTAGAGTATATAGCGGTAGAAGTTTCAGAGCCTCAGGAAGAATCAACTGCCCAGAAGAACTAACAGATGCACAATACTTCCGGTAAGACTGGAGGATATTGATACAGGTACTTGTTACTTGGTCCCTAACTTGAGATAGAGGAGTTGATGGAATGGCATTTGCAGCTAAGTATGCAAAATAAGTCAGTATATCATATAATGTTGTATGGTTCTCAAGAAATTAATTTTTTTTTGCTCAATAAATCACTTTATTGAGCTTATAACTGCATAAGTATAACAATAATAAATGCTAATGAATGAAAGTTAAAACTGATTTACCTTGCTTTACAATATGTGTGAATTGTGTCTCCAGATCAGCATATCGGAAAAGGTTGCTGAGCATATTAGTGCACGAAAGCGAGAGGTTCATCACCCGTATTCTTCTTTGCCCAAATACTGTTGTGTACAGCAGTGCACACTAACAATAAAGCAGAAACCAGTCAATAATGATCACAACTCCTTGCATTCTATTGAAATATTACTAATGAACAGATAATACAAATCGATAGGTCATTGTAATTGATTTTGGTGAGAAGTTTCAGACACACATTTTAATGAGTTCAAAACTGAAGGAAAAGTGATCAGTTTTGACCTTGCATACATGATGTGCATGGAAAATAGTAAATATTTTGTATGATATGCTGTATGCACCAATATTTTATACCAGACCAATAATCTGAAGCAAAGATAAGATCTTGCTGAGAACAGAACGTAACCAACAAACCATATACAGCGGGGTTGGTACTGCTTTTAGTAAACCAGGCAAGAACCAAAATGTTGTTAAGGGTAGCTATTTCACATAGTATAGAATCATATCACAAGAAACATTAGATGAGGTTGAACTTCAAACTTGGTCAGTTAACTGAGTTTAGGCACAAATGAAATCCTAGATAAAAACTGTTATTGATGGTTCAGGAATTACAGGGACCAGAATTTCAATCTTTTGTATCAGCCATAACTGATAAAACCCAACAACCGGTCTTAGGTATCTTTTGGATGATGCATGCCAGAGTTCAAATATCATATGAACATCTCATTGAAATTCCCCCAAAATAAACCAGAAATGAAGTAGGCTCTCATCCAATTTTTTGTTTGGGTAGTCGATGATCTGAAATACTTAATGATGTAGTCTTAGTATGATTGTTCGAAATTGTTTGAATAATTGATGATCCTACATTCTTACTGTTGTAGCATTAGGATAATACAGAGAACATCATAATCAAATTCAGTCACGCAACTAACTGACTTTCATGCAATCGTTATTACCTGGAAAGCGCATTCTGAATTTTCCTGGAATTTGTCGTCATGCTTAAAGGTAACCATTATGGCTTTGTCCGAGTCAATCTGGAGCAAAAGATTGTCTTTAGAATATATGGCTTATAACATTAGCAGATCTCTCTCATCTGACATGTAAACAGTAAATAGAAAATAAAAAAGCAAAAAACATTAAGACAATGCCAAGAAAACATGGAACTTCCGACGATTGTATGTAAGGGCTATCGCATGGCCACCAGTGTTATTTCCAGAATTTGTTGATAATATCCCAGGCATTGCATTGACAAATCAGTTCAGTATTCTTATGCTTCCAGTGACAAGTTTTTGTTTTCCAATTAATTTTTTTTCAAGTTTTGTTTCTTCCTCAACTAACAGAAATTCTAACAAAATGCCATATGATTCTGACCCCAGAATTTCAAGACACTATTTTATCGTCTGAAAGTGGAACCACCTAGACAGCAGCACTTGATATAAGAATCTCATGAGTGCATTTTCCCATAAGCATTGAAATGAGCTAAATGTGGATGCAATTCAAACGAAAAGGAGGAACTTGTAAATCCACAACATCACGAGACAACTATATCACAGACCAAGGAGCATTTCTATAAAAAGACAAAGCAACCATGATGTAACCATGCGTCACATGTGTGCCCACAGGTAGAATATGCAAGCAACAAATGGAGCTTGAAAAAGCACTAGATCATGTATTAATCTTAGTTACTTACCGCAGGAAGATCAACATCAGTAGGAACACGCTTACAGAAACTGCCAAAATAGTCTTGAACTTGAAGCCCCTAATTACACGTTAAAAAAAAAAAAGAAAATAAAGTTACTATCACACAAATGTAAGAAGGGTAAAACGGGGTTTGATAGGTTGCTCACCTGACTGCATCTGACACGCATGACAGCCTCAAAACCCTGCGGTCTACTAATATTCCATCTGAGGTCGTTAAAGAGTTTGGCTGGATCAGAATGAGCAGAAAATGGGTAATAGTAGTAAACCTGAAAATTAAGAGAAGTTTTTAGGATAATGATACAGAAAGAAATAGAGTCTATTTTTCTAGAATATGTGGTTACTGCAACATTTGGCAGAGTTACACGATCAAAAGTTTAGTACTATTCAGCAATCTAAGGAAGATACTGAAGAAGCATTCAAGCATACCCGGCCACCAGTGGTATTGGGGACAACTGATATTGAAGCAATATCAACGTAAGACTGCGTTGTAAGAAACAAGTCTACACAAACCTGATAAACCCCCAAAAAAAACACATGAGTGTTACTCGTGCATTAAGTTTATAAAATAGCAAAATTATGAGATAAAATTGAAACTAATTTCTCACTTGGTACTCAGCAAATTCTAGTGCCATAGTTTTGAGATTCTTATCAACAGGCTGCAGTAGCTTATGCGCCTCCTGGATAATGCACAAAATATTGCAATCAATCACTTGATAAGAGTAAAATGACGCAAGGTGCAATATTGATGAAGTAATTAAGTGTCCTGGCAAATATGAACACCGAGGAAATGAATCATACCTTATCTGCAGTGGAAATATTTGATCTACCTTCAGCTTCCCTAGCAGATAATGAACCAATACCAATAGATGGCAGCACTGTAGAAAGCCAATAAATACACTTTTAACGACCTCTTTTCTAGTGAAAAAGTCTGTAGCACTAAACAGGTTCACTATTTTATTCTGCATGCTTAAAGTTAGTTTCACACAAAGGATTAGCTATCAAGTAGTTTTCCAGGCACTGCTGACAGCCAAACAATAGACAATGATAATCAATCTGGCAAGATGGTAGGAAAAGGCTGGACCATTACACATTTTGGACAAGTTTAATTATCAAAATACCTGACTGAAATACAAGCAACTTTCCACCAGTGGACTTAATAGCTAGAAAAGCAGCCTGCATACAACATAACGATCATTATCAACCAGTACAATGAAAATGATAAATATAAATATGATGGTGAAAATAGGTAGCCATGTGCAGTATCCCAATCAAACAAATTACTAATGTTAGTACTTTATACTGAAACTGGTAAAGTCGATAATTGTGGTGCAGCTTTCAGCAAAGCAGGTAACTTGTAAATCTTAAAATAAGGAACAATAAAAAGGGGCACCACATTATGAATAAAATGCTAGTACCTTCATAGCCGCCCCAAATGCCGAATCAGCAACCCTGTTATTGTCAAACATGTTTGGGATGTTCTCCAGTAGTTGCTCCAAGTTCTCACGGCACTAAAGCCTCAAAAAAGAAGGCATTTAGAGCTCATACATAAACTTTAAGAGCATGTATAAATTTTTTTTAAAAAAAAATCAATTTGTCATTTGTGTAAAAATTTTAGTACAAACCTCTGAAATTGGGAGAATTAGGTCCGTTTGAAGCGGGGTGTACACATCTTGGACATCAGGAACTATAAGCATCAAAGGCTGCAAAAGGGTGCAAAATGATCAATTATGCAGTTTGAACACTTAAGATTCGTAGCACGTATCCATAATTGTTAAATGTTTAGAAGCTTCTCCAGAAAGAAAACTCAAACAGCATTTAAAAAGCAGCATTAGTGGTGACTGGTTGCAACGTAAAAACTAGTACACTACTGTGTATAATTTTTATTAAAAAAACAAAGAATGCTTTCAAGCTATATATATCTAAGATAAATGGGAACAAGTTGGCACCCATTACGTTAAACCTTAGAAACAAATTAAATCGTAAAGTAGATATCATGGTTTTTAAGGCGCCTAGGCGTCCTGAGGCATTGGAGGTGCGCCCATGTGCCTAGGCGGTGCTTAGGCAATGCTACAAGGCCAAGGCGTTCGAGGTGCGCCCAGACGCCTTACAAACTTTGGTAAATATAATATTTCAGGTTTGCAGTTGTATTCTTCTGTTCGGTCAACATAAAGAACATCAAAAAGAAAGACAAAAAGATTGTCTTCCTCAAAAAAGTTGTGGCTGTCAAATACCTTGCTTTTAGGTTCCTCCTGCCAATACTGGGATCTAAACTTTAGGTTATATAGGGGTCCATTAAAATAGAAATGCCTAAATGAATTTCTTTCTAAATTTTAAATTGATTTGAACCCTGAAACGAAGTGGGTTCTAGGATTTAACCTAGCTTGTATCACTGGATGTATCTTCTTTCATCAATCAGATTTGATTATCTTTAATAAGGAAGGACCAGAGAAAATAGGAAAAACAATATTGACACATCTTTAAGAATTTCTATATCATGATAGAATTTAACTCAAACTTCTCAGGCGCATTACAATTGGAAGGGAAATCTTCGAAAAAGGGAATTTGAAATCTGAAGGGGTAATATGCCTAAACGTTATTGTTGGACAGTATGGAATAATCAGTATGGAATATTTACAGTACTAACAAACTTGTTCAGAACATACCTGTTGCTGAGCACGTTTAAGGCTGTAGAAGTGAATAGCAGAATCGAATGTAGCAATTCCCACCATGGTTCGAGGGCCTTCCTACAAAAGACACAAAACTAATGTTAGGGTGACGAGGCAGGGACACAGCATTTGCTAGAATATAGTAACAAAATTAACAAACAGATAAAATAGTATGTCAACACAGTTATATTGCCACATCTATTTCACACCTGTGTTTGAAAAACCAGAGGATCTAAGCGGGAATTGATCACCATCTAAGCCTAAGTGACTGTATTTTGAGCAGATAAACATAAAAAGATAGAGAAAATAATGAAAACAATGCATATTAACACATATTTATTGAGAAAATGTTAAAAATGCTTAATTAACAGCTTAGTTGAAAGCGAAGCAGTGGAGCTCTGCCTAGTACCTAGGCGACCGGCTTTTTAAAAACTGTTTCACAACTTGCAATTTTGGACCATTCTAAATCAGTGTAGACTGCCATCACACAAGAACAACAACAAAGTCTTCTTGTACCAAGCAAGTTGGTCTATGCAGTTGCCATTACACAAATGTTCCAAAATATTAGTAGAAACTATAAAGATAAGAAAAGCAAAGAACATGTCAGTACATTATAAAAAATCAACTGCATGTTATGGCACAGGTAGTATTCAGTTAATAATAACTAACACCATGTCTGTAATAGCCAATGCAAATAAAATACGATATAGACTTACCGGAAGGTCTGAAAGAGCCTGAGAAATTGCACTGCAAGCAGCAGCAGTTGCACCGGTCTGTACAGCATTCATGGAGACATCTATAAGGAAGAAATATACAGCAGGCATTGGGTCTCGAACCTGAAAGTGATAAAATAAATCATTATCATGATCATTAAAGAAACATTGAAACAAGGTAATGATTAAACTGCAATACAGAACTTGAATTTTTTGCAGATACAGTACAAAATCTCTAGAAGCATCCTATTTACATGCTGACATATCAAGAGCAGTATATTACTCAAATTGACCTAAATCACATCATGCACAAAAGAGAGAGGGAGTAATATGCAGTCATGGTTTTTGTCGCGATGCACGCTCAGCCACCCCCCTCAAGACAGGCGTTGTGGGTAACTAAATTCTAGGCGATAGCAAAAAGATCAGGATGCCAGCTATGTTTAATAAAATAAGAATTCGTCCCAAAATTCTATGTTTAACTCAGTAAGTCAGTAAATATAGCAATAAAAGAAAAGGGCAGTGGTAAGATGGAAATGTAAAATGATATTGATTTTTACAATGCATTTTACAAATCTTGCTCAGAAAAATTACGTGAAAATTGAAAACAAGGTAGAAATATACCATAAACTCCTTGGTAGCAACGAATTCAACTGTTCCTCTACATAGCTCAGGCCTTTCATCGGCATCACGTCTCCGACCATCAGGGCCCAAGTTGCAGAAGTACTCCCTCGGAGTATCATTACTGAATCCTGCAGAATAGATGGAAGATAAATATTCTGAATAGATATGCTAAATAAGTTACCTATATAAAAATGCAAGACCAACAATAAAAACAAGTACTCCCTCCGGTACATCAACAAATTAAAACCTGAGGGAGTAATGACAAAAGAACGCGAGGAAAAATCACGTAGAAGCATTTCTAAGAGATGACTTCAGATAATACCATGTTTTTAGTGGAAACAGTAAAATGGTTGTAATTTTAAAAATGAAAGTACATAAAAGAGATTGATTATGGAAGCTTTTAGAAGCTCAAACAAACAGAAAACTATCATTAAAACTGTCCCTTACCACATAAATTACATACAAACTGTTTCCCTTGATCAATGAACCTCATGAAGGCATTGATGTATGCTTTGCAGCGCGAACACCTAATTGGTCCCATCTCTCCAAAATCCACAAGCTATAATATAACAAGAATGAAGTGTCAATACCAAAGGAATAAAGGATTTATGCATCAGCATCAACAATTGAAATATTAGCAATAATGAACTTTATATCACAATCTGAACATGACCTGAACTGGTGAATGAAGCAGCTTTAGCACGTATGTGATCGTATTTTTTTTTTACACGAACCCTTTGACTCAAATCTAAACACACATTATCGGTAATAATTTCGGCAGAAGAAGTGAACAAGTGAGCCTACCCCAACTTGCTTGGGATAAAAAGGCTTTGTTGTTGTTGTTGTTGTTGTTGTAGAAGAAGTGAACAAGTAATAATTGCATCAGTAGCAGTGGAAAGGTTTAGTGAAGCACATAAGGATACTACACAGGGGGAACACATGGAATCCACTGCTAATTCTAAAACACCGTTCACTTTGTGTGCCTGTGACAGCATGTGTCGGAACTGAATGACCAAACAGTCTGGCGGTTCACTACTAAATGAACAACAACAACAACAACAATAACGCCTAACCAGATTAAAACTTAATAACTATAACAAGTTACCCAAATATGATGGAAGGATCAAAGTTTTACAAATGATTTTGACAATTTCTCCTAAAAAGAAACCTAAAATATGGTATGATGGCATAGATCAGTATATACATGATATGCCTTGTCACTTTTTTGGGTTCTCATGAGGTATGGTTGCTGTACGTGATATTTTCTATATCTCTAACTGATGGTATCAAATACCTGGATAGGCTCCTCGGATGGGTGAGGAAGAGCAAAAGGTTGCACCAACAAGGCCGATGGCATTCCTGATGTTGTCAAGAGATCCCCTGTACATGGTATCTGATAGCATATGTAACAGACAGTTTAGAAAGGGAAAAATATGCTAACAAAATGATGAACAAATATCAAAACCAACCTGATTCATGGTGCACCTCATCAGACGGGGGCTGCAATTACCAGTGTCCTTCACGATGAATTCACTAGAGGCAGCCTACATTGAGTAGCAGTGCTCTTAGATGGAATAGAACAAGTAGTTTAGTTCCAATTATAACCTTCTGGAACAAGCATTTTCGAAATATGGATACTATAACAAATCTAAAGGGTATACCGGTGGGATAGCAGCCTGGCCACCTTGCCGAGTTTTGAAGATGATGACCGATGTCTCCGGCATTGGCCGCGGAATTTGATTAGGATCAATTTTCGATGGTGTTGAGACCTGAGATCCAGCACGGGGAGAGTACGGCATGGAGGGTGTTGATGCAAGTGGCATCCCTTGGCCTAGTGCATTGGGTGGCATGGTACCAGGCATGCCAGGCATTCTCATAGGTGGCTGCATACTACCAGGCACAGCTCCCTACAAGTAAGTAGAGCAACATCACCTTAAGGGAGTTAATTATGATGTTCCAAGGAAATACTAAACAGATCTACATAAGATTTGTTACATCAAGCTAGAAACAATCAGTCTGGACAGAAGCCACCTATGGAGCACAAATAAGCCTCAAGCACCAGAAGAACTCAATTATGCGAATGCAATTGTCTCACCCAGGGAAAAGGAAACCAATGTCAAAACTGTATTTCCTTTCTTGCGAGAGATATTGATTAACGTCCTAGATGAACAAATTATTGGAGGTCAACGAAATATCAAAAAGGCTGCAGCACTTACTTTTTCTTAAAATAACAACCTTGTTCAATCCTTCATTAAGAAATGACCTAGAATATTCATATCACACCAAATATCCTAATCAATTACAATGTACTTCTTGCTACAACACCAAAGATCTAATTCTTCCCTTCAAAATTGAAAAGGTAACCATGATTGAACCATAACTGCAAGTTAGGTATGGCATTCTTTCCTAAGTTCAAGGGGATCGACTTACTCAATTCGTAAAATGTAAAAAGAAAAAAGAATCTTTTTGTAGGCATGCTAAATTACATACTAAAAAGGAACTACAACAGTTCTCTTGAACTCAAAATGATACATTGTACTGATCTTAGAGAAGGAAAGGTACGTTCTTTTATCATCTGGTAGCCCAATTGCTAACTACATCATTGTTTCCTTTGGAACACATCAGACTGCAACCAAACACTGGATGAAAGAAGAAACACTCACAGGTTGTGCCTGGGCCTGCCAACCCGGAGGAGCAAACTTCGGTGCATTACCCCCTAGAGGCCCCATGAAAGGGGGTGCCTGCGAGACAGGGGCGGCTTGAACCCCAAACGGCGGAGCCTGCACACCTGGCCTTGGTGCCCCAAATTGTGGTGGCGCGCCAAACTGCACCTGCTGTGACAGCCCCGGTGGTCCCCCAAATGGCGGCCTCAACCCACCAGAGGGCGCTGCTTGAGTCACAGCTCCAGGCGGCCGACTGAATGGCGGTGGCTGGGCAGCAGAATACAGTGGCCCGCCGATGGGCGCCGGTTGAGCTTGTCCTGCTGCTGCAGGAGGAGACCCGCCGAACGGGCGAGGCTGAGATGCAGCAGCGGGCGGCCCACCGAATGGAGGTGGCTGCGACGCAGCTGCCGCCGGTGTCCCGCTGAACGGGGCGGGGTGAGTCGTAGCCGCGAGCGGCCTGCCGAATGGCGGTGGTTGCTGTTGCGGGGATACTCCGGGCTGTGGTCCACTGAAGGGCGGTCGCTGCACCTGGGCCGCCGGCGGACCGGACACAGGCCGCTGCGGCTGCGGTTGCGATGC
Organism: Eragrostis nindensis; assembly: GCA_012490785.1. Classification (NCBI taxonomy): domain Eukaryota; kingdom Viridiplantae; phylum Streptophyta; class Magnoliopsida; order Poales; family Poaceae; genus Eragrostis; species Eragrostis nindensis. The sequence continues at coordinate 163,502 of JAAXCT010000398.1, forward strand.
CAGCGCGGCGGGCGGAGGGCCACCGAAGGGGGGCTGTTGCTGCGAGGGCGCCGCAGGGCAGGCAGCGAACGGCGGCGGCGGGCTTCCCTGGAACGGGCGGGCGCCGGGCGGTGGCGCGCGGATCGAGGAGGGCCCGTTCCCGGGCGGCGCGGCGCCGGCGAAGGGCGGCGGCGCGCGGGAGATCTGCATGTTGGAGAAGGCCGCCGGGAGCGAGCCCGCGGGCGAAGGGCCAGGATTTTGCGGGGCGAACGGCTGCGGCGGCCTCGATGCGGGGCCGGGCTGCTGCGGCGGCGACGAGGACGCCATGGACCGCGAGGGGAATCGGGATCTGGGGAGGCGCGGGACGGAGAGGCAGTGACAGAGAAAGCGGAGGCCTTTAAAGTCCAGACGGCGTTTCCGACACCTGGTTGGGACTTGGGACCGGTGTGGTTCGACCGCTCGACCGGACCGGAGTCCACCGCTGGAGCCGGGAAGGGCGCGTTCCGGTCGGTCGGAGTAGCTCAAGCGATTGTAATAAGTAGTATACATTCTTTATTTGTGTTCTTTTATCTATATCTATCTGTATCTAAACCTCTAAAGAACCAGTTGCGAGGAAAATCAGTTTCACCCTGCCAGCCTATCTACCCTGCCATCTGAACCGTCCTGCCATATTGTGGGCCTAAAATCCAACGCACCGAATGGTTGCACCAGATCCCGGGCGTAACGCTCCCCCTCTCTCCCACACCGGTTACGTTGATTTTTTGGAAGTGTTGCGTTACCGTAACGCTCCAAATTAATGTTTTTCTCACCAGCGACGCCACCCACCGTATTCCCTCCATTGGAATGATTTTCATAGCCTTCCATAAACGCCCGGTGCCGGGCAAGGAGAGGTTTCATCCGTTTGGAAATAATTCAAACGTAACCAGCCGTTTCCATAAGGAGGTTGACGTGAAAATAGCAACAATTGATGACGCTGCGCTATTTGCAAGTTCATCCACGTTTGGAAGGCGTCGCCCTCATCGCCGTTCGAGCGATCCTGCGCTCTCCTGCGCCGTTCGAGTACCTCGTCGCGCTTGCCGCCGTCGATACCTCGTCGCGCTTGCCCTGCCGGCCGATGACGACGGTCGCTTCGACGACGGCGGCGATAGCTGGCTCAGCGGGTTGGCGGGGAGTGGATCGGAGCAGGAGGAGGAACTCGACATGCGCGTCGGATCCCGACGACGGGATCCCTCTCCTCCTCCGGCGTGCACGACCGCGATCTGAATCAGGCAGGTCAAAACTATTTGAGATCGCGGTCGCCGCGATGCATGGCAGGTGTCCTCAACCCAATTAGGTTCGATCCGATTCGTCTTTGATTTCTGCAGATCACGGCGTCGATGGTGACTCAAGGAGACCTGGGCGGTGGCGGTGAAGCTCGATCTGGGCGTGGCGATATACGCGCCAGAGACTGTGATCTTGATTTGGTCGTGGCGGCCACGGCGCCCGCCTGCCTCCGTGGGAGATCGAGATCTCGAACCTGGCCTATGTGAGCTACACGGCACGTTGATCCTCTTCATCGAGCAAACGGGGTTGCCGGCACTCCTCGCCTTCCCCTCTTGTGCCTTGAGTTGACGATGAAGGGATTCGTGAGCGCGGTGGAGAACGACCTGATGCCCACGGCGCGCCATGTCCTGCCCAGCGGCGCGCCCCCGCCTCGCCTGCATGTGCCCATCGTCAGGGATACCCTGCTGCCTACCGCGTCCATGGCGTACGCCGTCGACAGCCCCGACGTGCCCAGCTTCTAGCCCCACGTCCACTGTCGCCTCGACCCGCCGGCCCTCTTCCTGCTCAGCCCGCACTAGCTGTGTACGACGCCGGGGACGAGCACACGGTTCGGAGTTGACCACTGCTCCATGCTCGGCTGCATCCTCTCCGGCGTCCACGTGTCCGGTGACCTCATCCTCAGTCTCCACCTCGCCGAACACTCACCAAGACCATGAGCCGTGCCCTCATCCTCGCCGCCAAGAAGGTACGAAACCCCCATGTTCTCTCTGTTGCTTTGCTGCCTCGCCACCTGCTCGACGGAATTCATGCCCAGTGTTTCTCTGAGCCTTGTGTGCCTACTCCGACATCGTGGGCAGGAATCTGACGGAAGCCAGGGACGTGGTCTTGCTGTTTCTGCAAGCCAAGCCAGGGACAACAAGATTGAGTCCAAGTAGAGCAAGGGCGCCTGCTCAATGAGTTGGTCGAACGCCAGAGCGGCTCCAAAGTTCAGCGGCCTCTTGTTGGAGGTATAGATGTTATATTATTTTTCCTTCCTGCGTAGTGGGTAGAACAACGCTCTTGTGACTTGTTAACACTGGAGTTTGAACCATGGTTTTGCTCTTGTAACAATGCTCATTATTCGATTTTTTGTGTTGTATAGTTTACATTGTTAGGAGTTGAAACTTTACCGGCAATCATCTGGAAGGTCACCATCTACTACTGCGAATTTCAACGAGCAAGTTCACTGGTAATTTGTGGAGGAAATGCTTTGACTGTTAAACCATGCCCAGCATGTGTTGCAACGCATTTTTGGGTATGTTGTATGTATTAGTGATACTGACACCAAAAGAAACAAAACTGAATTTTAAGGGATTAAGTAAATCGTATTTGTTATTCCATACTTACTTTACAAACTCGAGGGTATGCTTTGTTAAAAATAAACTTTTGTTTCTATTTGCAGTATGATTTTCTTCTTGTCTTCCTTTTTTAAAAACAAATCTGTTTTTCTTCTGTGCTTGTGTTTATGCCAGTAAATCTCCATCAGCTCCTAAGAAGTTGCATACTTTGTCTGTGTAACAACATTTTTCCTAGAGATTATCCCTTTTTGTTTCAATCACACAGCAACGAATCAGTTACTGGTGATTTGATGGTATAATAATACTCCCTGGTGTTCTGTTTTTTGGAAGAAAATAACACCTATACTCTAACAGCAGTATATATTGGCGGTTGCATTGGAGGCACTGAAGATGACGACCAAAACGGTGACAGTTGATCAGGCATTCATGACTAGGTAGTTGGCCCATCCGAGTTGAGTAGCGACGGGGGCAAATGTAATTTGTTTAGGAGATATTTTTAATGCTATAATAAAAAGTCAGGCATGCACAATTATTTTTGGCAATGACTGTTTTGGTGGCACATCCCTTTGTGACTACTTTGTATTGTTGATATTAGAACAATATGCCAGTTAAGGCAGTACCACAAGATTACTGGAAATTCTCATTATCGCTAGCATTTTCATAATCATGTCATGTTTCTCATACCCACAAGATTAAATGTGTATTTTGGTATAAATAAATGGTACCATAATTTCTCCCTTCCTCTTTGTATTCCATTAAAGATGCATTGGAATTTAATTTAAACTACAAAGCTCCCGCCAAATCGTGCATTTTTCTCGATCACGTGCGTGGCGCACGTGCATTTTTACTAGTTACTAGTAATGTTTGTTATTAAAGTTTCTTATTATGAAAATTTAGCTATTAGTTTTTCCATTTAGTTGCTTACGTTCTTTTTGCTAAAAATTTAAAATAATATGTTCTATCTATCTATTGATAAAAGGGAGATGACTTTTTTTTAAGGCAAATCACTGTAGCTTTCATTAACTTCCAGCAGGATTACAATCTTTAGTTACAGCTCCCATCAGCCAGTTCAGAGTGTAACAAACACAAGACACAATGAGACTACTAGCGGTAGGCATTTTTGCACAATGCTGCTGAATTAATTTGCTTCAAGTAGCTATAAGAAACTGGCATAAAGCAATTCAAAATTTGCACCTTTTTTCTTCACAAGTTGGCCAGATCTTGGAGAATCCACATTCTAGGTGTTGGTTCGACAATGGTACTCTGTAAAAAAGTATGTATTGCAGAATATGTTTAGTTATCACCAAATGGCAATACTTTATAATTCTGACAAAGTGGTACATTATTTTTTTTTTCCAAAATATTGTCACTCTGTTGGTAATAAATGCAAATGGATGAAAAGTTGATTAAGCTGTTATGTAGCCAACTCATTTTTTTACAACAACCCTAAACCTTGCATTTGTTGCTCTTATGCAGTGCAGCCTTATGTAGGTGGTATTTACTCCATGTGAAGGCACACAATAAGTAGGAGCTGTGAAAGCTGCGAACTCTAAATTCTGTTGACAGTTCAATTAGTCAACAGCTAAATATGTTTTGGTTACATAACCTAAGGAGTTTTACGATTATGAATCATTATTCTGCTCTGCCATTCTCTCTGCACATACCAACGATATTCCTTGCTTCCTGCAATTAATTAGATCAGATAAATTGGCAATGCTTTCTTTGGTAAAACGAATTTCGAGGACAATATATCCAGGTGTTGATAGTTACCATTTTACTCTTTTTCTTAGCATGCTTCTCATTGCAGGCACAATCAACATGTCCGTCAGGCTGCATTTGTGATCAACCAACTAGCTGGAAGATTGATAAACTCTCATTGAATTGCCTCCAAGAAGTAGTAATCACTAACCTCAAAGTAGCTGAGCATGATTTTGATTTTCTTAAATGACTATTCGATTGGGCAGGAGTGCTGGAAAATTTGAAAATAACTTTTGATTATTCAATCAGTAAAAGCAAGGCTAAGAGTTGCATCAAAGGTTATCAAGCATCTCTAGGCCAGAAACACTCTTGGAATATTACATGTATCGCAATATGGCTAGTGAGGTAGGTGGACTTGCTCTCGCTACAAGTTGACGGCACTGGGGTGTGACTTTAGGCGTTGAGTGTCTTTATTTTCGTTAAAATGCAGAACAGTACTAATCACTGCTTGTAGTTATAGTTTTTTCCTGTTTATTATGTACTTCGCTATGTGCAGCATTTAATGTTATTATCTCGGATCGGAGTATACTGCGTGTGTAGCAATTATCCATGTTTTGTTTGCAGATGATGGAGCTTTGTTTGTTCCTTTACAAGCTTGAAATGACTGTCCATCGACTGGTTGTCGAATGAAATCCAATTCTGTTCACAAGATTAATAATTTTGTCGTGCACGCCAAGTCTTGGAATCTACCTTTCTCTATGTTTTCGTAGATGGGTCCCGCGCCGAGTTACTGTAGTACTGTTTCAACGTTGATTTTTTGGTTGGGATCCCCTCGCTCTGGCCTTCCCGGCTCTGGAATCATCGAGCGTCCTTCTCTCGATCCTGCTAGCGCTGATCTCTGGCGACCCGCGCCCCATCACCAACAGAACCGCACGGCAAGGGGAAGGCAGGAGGCGCATCCAAACATGGCAACTGGAGGAGGTGAGCTGTATTTCCTCCTTTCCTCCCCGTTGTTCTGTTCTGCAGTTCTGCTTCCAGTATTTGCTCCTTTCCCTCCCCTTTCTGAGTTTTAGAAGTCGATTTGGATGGGAATATGGCCGATTTGGTCTCCTGAAGGTGGTGGTTCGATCTGTGGCAGTGTTGCCGCGGGTACCAAAACTCTTACCGATGGGAATATGGCGGACTACCTGTTGAACCATATGAAGGATGTTGCTGGCGACCATGTGAGCGCTCTTTATCGATTCAAGGCCGAAGGCCGCGTCTAAAGGAGCTGCACTGCTCGATGTTCGATCTACGCACCGAGATTGCATCCCGCCCATGACCTGAGGTACCTGTTCTGTCCTTTCCTTTGTCAGAGTTGACAATTTGTGCGATGCATTATATCCTAACTGTTGTTGCTGAATTGTTCCTGATGAGGCTTCCGTAGATTCGATTGCGCTGTAAATTTCGAATTGGATCCAGTAACCAGTATCAGTTAGGTTGCTTTCTCTTCTACAATGGTCCTACCTGCTGAATTGCTAACAAAGTCATGGGATGCATCAGCTTCAATTCTGGACTGGCGGTACTTTGTTTACGCAATCTGATGTTTTGCTAACTTTCTATGACCATCCAGGGATGCTTATTTTCCTTCAATTTATCCTCTTGGCTACTGTTTTGGTGTTGACACAACAGCTCTAATTTTTCTGAATTTTTGAACAAAATAATGCACCTTCATGTTGCTATTAGTTCATTGCATTATTCTTTTGTGCTCAGCTGCATTGTTCTCTTCACAAATGTTGTTCCTTTTCGTTATACTAATTATTGTATTTCACATTGATTATTAACCTGTAAAACTAAAAGCAGGCTTCTATTATTTAAGTGTTCAATTCTTCAATTATACATCATTTTGCGGTAAATTCAAGCGTGACTCCATCACTTGCCATTTTTTTCAGGCATAGGCAGTAATATTGCCAGCGCTTTTGAGGTCTAATGATTCAAGTTACATCCTAAGCCTTTGCAGTCACACTGCAGGATACTTTCTTCTTATCTATTAAGGTATGTGTCCAAGCATGCAAAAATATTTCTTTTGTGTGTGTTGTTAGGTTCAGAATTGTTTTGTTGACGGCTGCTGAAAATAAAATTTATACCTTTTCACTATGTGCCATGATTGGGCAGTGACATTTTACTTCATCACAGATATCAAAATTTGCCAAGAACTGAATTGATGTGTTTCTGCTTATTAAATTGTAACCTTTTCTGTTGTGAGGACAATATCTTGCAGAAGTTGTGTATCAATACGAAAAGGTTTCCCCGTCTCTCCTTCAGGTTGACTTAGATCAAAGCACTAAGATAGTATATGTGGATACCTGCCCTACGGTACTCAATTTGATTTGCACATGCAAACTGCATATATCACCTGTCTTGAACACAAATACTGAGTGATTCAGGTAAAAAAGAGAAAAAAAAACTGACTGGTGGCTGCATATGAAGGATAGTTGTACTACCAGCAAGTCACTAATTGCCTTTTGTTATTGCTTCTCTTTTTTCTTACCATTTCCTTGGTCAAAACTTTTTATTTTAATTTTTATGCTTTTCCATATCTAAGTTGCTGAATCGAGCTCTATGCATTCTTCGTGTCATGCTGCTCTATTCTATGGTGGCTCAGAAACCCTCTCGCGGCAACGCACGGGGTATCAGCTAGTCTGTTTAGGCCTTGTTTGGATAGGGAGGAGATAATCCAGTTTCTTCCTAAGATTCTACCTTGAACTGTGCTTGGAAAAAAGAGCCCAGGAGTTTTACTGTCTAAAATAATGGCCATTGGTTTCTCCAAACTAATGGCCATTAGTTTGAGGGTACTTTGTAATTTCGCAAACAAATAAATAATTTACGTTTTATATTACAGGAAAGAGTTATTGGGCCGGCCCACGTTTCTGTGAAGCCCGATATGAAAAAAGGCCCAAAATTGTGTACAGGGTCGTTCGTCTCCAGTGCCAACGCCAATCATTCCGTTTAGCCAGCGCCGGCAGCGTTGTGGTCGCCGGCGATCGTCTTCCCCTGCATCGCCAACACGTCTGCACCTTCGTCCCCTTGCCCCGCGTCGTCAACACGTCGTTGCCCTCCGTTCCCGAACCCCGCGCCGCCAACGCCGTCGAGATCCTTCATCCCGTTTCCCGGTCCTTGGATGCCCTCATCGCCTTTTAGCCCGCACGTACTGCTGGCTTCACTGGCGGAGCCAGGTGAGCTCACCGTGGTGCACTGGCACCAGGTGCAAAACAAATTTAAGTTAAAATCATCATATTTTTACCTTATGTGCACAACGCTAGAGCAAAAATGTGCACCACTGCGCCGCTCCAGAGGCCTGACAAACAAGATGTGCACTCGGGTGACTAGAGCTCTAGCTTCGCCACTGGCTGGCTTGTCGTGCGTGGTGAGCACTAATCTCATTTTCGGTTTGGTTTCGTCTCGCTGTGTATGGTCCGGTGAATTGGGTGCTTTTGAGCAATACGATTGATGTTGAGAAAAAATTACAGTTTCATAAATGATTATCGAGGAAGAGTGGTCAGGGAAATACGCTTCCTGTTAATAAGAAACACTGCATGTGTGCTTCATCCGCCGGCGGGGGACGCCACGACCAGCGCCTCCGTGCGAAATGATGATGGTGGCGGCGGCTGTGAAATGAAAAAGACGACAAACCCTAACTGGCTGACCCTACCGAACCAATAGTAATGATCAAATTAGTACTAATTAATGAACATAGAAATTCATTAGATTACTAATTTGATTTCATTTATGAAAACAGTACTACTTATTATAAGCCTACTATTCTTTCATATGTTGCCCTTACTAATGGCCATTAGTAGTGGATATCTGATATTAAATCTAGACTGTCGGATCAAACTAATGGCCATTAGTTTGGAGAAACTAATGACCATTATTTTGGACAGTAAAACTAAGACTAAAACTCAGGCTCGACTAAAATAAATTATTGAGAGCACGTACAACTTCCATTAGAGAGTGTGTTTACAGCAAAACGGTTTATGTTTGAGGGCATGTTCTTATTTTGTGGGCATGTTCTTATATGAGGTCAATAATGTTAAGTAGCACCCGGTACTTAATGTGTGTAGCAGGAGGCTTACATTTATTTAAACATCATTTCACAAAAAAATATTTAAACATATTGAAAAGTGTTAACCTTGGTGTAAGCTTTTTGGAATCTATTAATACGAAAAGTTTAGTAATCCCGATCCTCTATAGTCATCTTTTGTATAGCTATTGGACTCTAACAATATTTGGACACTACAATGAGAGCTAGCCAGTGTCTTAGAAAATTAGATGAAATTGTCCTAAATTTTGCGTAGGGCCCCCATTTTTGTTGTCTCGCCCCGGAGCACCAAAAGATCAGCCGGCTTGATCACCGACCTGGCATGGTGTCGAGTCTCTAGCAACCATGCCAATACGCACTTTCCCACTCTCTTTCAACAAATTAGCCATCGACATTGCTTTTTGGATATAGCCTTGGCTAGGCCTCGTCTATGGACAATACAGTTTCAGCATAAATAGGAAACAATATGGCAGCTGCAACCGGATCAATCTTGTAAAATTTCTGTAACCGCTATATATAGCTTTTGGATTGTGAATGGTGAATTCAATGGATTTTCAAATACTTGGTTTATTTAATTGGCGTGGGGTTATTGGAATATATCATTTAGAATCCTGATCCTCCATACGTCATCCATACGCGTATATAGTAAACCTACATTGTATTGTGCCGGATTACCTGATGAAGAGTCAGTCAAGCTACTCAGACAAGTTTGGGCGCCACATTAAACGAATATACACACCATCCAATCACCTTACGCAAGTTCAAGGTTGCCTTTCAATTAATATATTTTCTCCAATCTAATTATACGAGAAGTGGAGGACGGTATATAGCCAAAAGTTTGTACTTTATCATTCAAATTAATCAAACAAGTTATAGCTTTTTCCCAACGACAACGCGTAACGATTTGCACTCCCCCAGAGGATAGAGTTCCATGCCGACACCTATATAATCTGCCCGTTAGTACTAAACAAACTGCAGCTTGCATTAAAAAACCTTGGTCAGCGCAGTGGTGTCACCATACTCCTTCCGGTTTTAAATTGTTGACGTTTGACTATTTTTGAGTTACGTTTGACCACTCGTCTTATTCAAAATATTTTAAAAATTATCATAAATTTTGTTATGATTAGTTTCACCACTAAAGGAAATTGAAGTATAACTTATAATTTTACATATTTAAGCTAATATTTTGAATAAGACAAATGGTCAAACGTAACTAAAAAATGATCAAACGTCAACAATTTAAAACCGGAGGGAGTATATAGCATGGTTACCTCCTCAGCAAGAAGTCATGCATGATTGATTCTTCCTTCAAACTCGTAATTTCCAACTCAATCGCACATCTTCTTCAACAAATTGACCGCAAAAATTTAAGCATCCTACAACAACCATTACTGCTGAATTTGCCATAGTTTGTTTATCATCCAGTTGCAGCCCTCTTGCCAAACACAGTATATATAGTGACAGACATTCTCATCCAGCTGCCCAACCACCATTAGACTGCTAGTTAACTACAATCATCATCAGCAAAAATCAACTACTTGATTGGCCTGAAGACCACCACTAGCTGCGCGGTCGATCGACGATCGCCATGGACCGAGCTCGCGGGAACGGCGCGTGGGAGATCGTCTTGGTGCCGCGGGGCCCGAGCACCGCGCGCTCCGACCGCTGCGCGAAGCTGCTGCTGATGTGGTCGGCGGCGATCGCCATCCCCGTCGCGGTGTTCATCTTCGCCGGCTACGTGTGGGGCTCCGTCGCCACGGCGGTGCTCGTCGCCGCCGGGTGCGTCTTCACGTGGTACTACTTCCAGTCGGCGCCGCTGCTCCCGGAGGAGGCGCTCCGCGTCGGCGCCGCCGTGCCGGTGGGGCAGCCAGCGACGCCGCAGGTGGGGCTGAGGCAGGAGGACATCGACGCCATCCGGGCGTACGCGTACCGCCGGAAGCCCGGGGCGGCGGCGGAGCAGTGCGCGGTGTGCATCGGCGCCGTGCGGGACGGGGAGACCGCGAGGAGGCTGCCGGCTTGCGGGCACGCGTTCCACGCGAAGTGCGTCGACGGGTGGCTGCGCGCGCACGCCACGTGCCCGATGTGCCGCGCCGACGTCAAGGTCGCCGCCGGCGAGCCGCCCACGACGGCGGAAGAGGCGGTGTAGCGCTAATTGCTGGGCTTTTTTTTTTTGAGCATATGCTGGGCTGTTGTTGCTCCGTCACATCACAACAACGCGTGCTTTGTTGTTTCCGCTCACTATTTTGATTTTTTTGGGAATATTTAAAGAAAAAAGTTACAAAACTCTAGTGTTATTTGGGCTCAGCTAATTTTCAGTTGTTTGTAAGACCGAACCCAACAACAAATAAGGGCCCATGAATCATCCGAAGGAATAATTGACGATGGCCGAGCCCAATCCGCTTCTGGTTCCGCACGTTATTCTCTCTTTTTTTTTCCTATTTAAAACACGATACATACACGTACACGGACGTTTACATACATCTAAACATCTACGATTATCCACCCATATGAATACATGCATCCATACCCTACACCTTGATTAGGTCGGCTGATCTTTGAAATTCACCACACTCGCGTCGCTTCACCACACAGACACCTCGCTACTATTAAAAGAATAATTAGTGGTGGTGCAAGATGAATTATTCAATAAGACAATCACAACTTAAAAAGTAAGAAAACAAATGGTAAGTACGTATAAATATGACATCACAAAAAATATTTTAATGAAACATCTGATCATTACTAATGGGCTTAACAAATTGTTTTAACTGCTTAGGGCGTGTGCTTAAGCCTTAAATTGACCCTGCTGCTTCATGTACTCCTGCTCTGCTCTTCGCCCGACCTCCTCGGTGAAAAGAACCACAAACTTTGGGATAGAGCAAGCAGCCAAGTCACCGGAATGTTGCTTGTTAGTACTACATCCATTCCAAATATTAGCATCTGTTAACTTTAAACATTATTAGATTTTAACATTCGTTTTTTAATAAATTTGTTGTGAATTGTACGAGTCGATAACACATTAGACATCCTCACTAATTAAGCAAGTTGAGGAAAAAATGGATTCATGTAGGACTACTTACGGGGATCAATGTCCAGCTCCTGTACTGCAACCTTGAAGAAGAAAAAGGTTCACACAAAAGGTTCAAAGATGAAAAGAACTTGGCAAGACAATAAGCGCAGAGGAAAAGTGAAAAAACACAGAGCACAAGTGGGCACCTGCATTTCAAGTGAATAACCCGACAGACATCACATAGTATATAGTTATTACTAGCAAAATGCTCATGTGTTGCAGCAACAGGTCAAAACAAAAAGATTCCAAAGCATGTGGCTGCAAGTCAGTGTGTATTTGTGCCACTTTAAATCCTTCATAATCTGACCGTTTTGTATTAATCAAAGAGGATTAATACACGGTTTAATGCGTTAATCGGGATTGACTGCCAATTAGTGGGTGTCATTAGAAACGGCTCCCTGAGGGCAGCCGCGCCTATATAAGGCACTGGAGACGTCCAGGTTTCTTATCCCACGAAATCCACTTCCATTCTTACACCATTCTTCTTTTTGGAGAGCTGTGCTGTGGTGTTGAGCTGCTTCCATCTCGCCGGCCCTTCTCCTTGACGTGCACGAGGTGAAGGGTGAGCGGTATCTCCGAACCGTTGTCGCCGTGAAGCCCGCACGAGGGGCGGCAATAAGGTTTCTGGGCAGCGCAACTGCGTGACCGTTCGTTTGCTGCCTCTGACGATCGACTACATCGACGGTCTGCTTCGCCTACTATTTGTGCTATTAAGCACCGGCAAACCCGAAGTAAGTCGATGTCGCCCCTTCTGTGTTTAGTGCTATACAACCTGCTGCTAGAGTTAGTTTGCATCACGGTTTTGAATGTTTATGAAATCTGCCTCAAACTAAAATCTGAATTTAGAATAATGCGCATTTCTCCAACAGAGATCACATCACTCTCTTAGAGGGTTCTGCATCGTGGATTGCAGGCAGCGTTTTTGCGGACGTTTCATGAAGAGCAGAGCAACTGGATTTTTTCTGATGGACTATCGCAAAACGAGCGGACCAGGTACGGATCGGGTCGCGTAGTGTGTTCGGCCAAGACGTTACCTCCTGGAGATAGATGGAAATTAACCTGATTTGGTTACGGACTTCTGATATCTAAGCACCGACTTCCAAAAACCATATATAACTGCCACGTCCAGAGTCCAAGTAAGGCAAACTTGTTTCTCTTGATCTTCAAGAGCTTTCCTAAACATATATATCCGCATGCAAGGAGAGTTGCACAGAGGGGTCCGAACAGCAGATGTTGGGAATGCATTTCCCCTTGATGAGACCTACAATTCTGATAGTTAACATTTTCTTATGGGAGACTATCTTAAACTTCAAAACCGTGTCGCAATGCATGCAGTGTTGTATAAGAAACGGACTCTGTCGGGTTTTGAAGAGGACGGGCAGAGGGCAGAAGCATAGCAAAGTACCTGTGCGTTGCAACGGGGCTAAAAAAAGCATACCAAGCTCCGCGTCGCCTTTACCACTTAAGAATTCACACACCGCTGATCCTGCTGAATCTGCAAGGATTAATTGCAGACCAGTTACCATAGAGATTGCAACATCAATTTAATAAAACGTTGCAACGAAGCGGAAAGAGACACACTTCGCATCGCATGTCGCCTGTATTGCTGCAGTTGGATAGAGCCCTGAAAGGGGGTGCGTCCCTCTGCCGGCGTTCTCCATGCATGGTGATGAAGAGCAAAAAAAAACCCATGAATTCTCCGTTGAGTAGAAAAATTTGTAGAACAGACAACACTTACTCGTTAGAACAGACAACATTTGTCCGCAAGGGGTCTGGTCAGGGCAGTGCGTTTCCACGTCGTTGACGGCAGCGCAGACCCCGAGAGGCGAGATCACGTAGATGTTCAATCGCCAGTTCGCCACCCGGCGGTGATGCAGATCGACGCCAAGCCAGATGGCCAGATGCAGACGCGGCTCAATGGGATAACGTAAACCCGACGGTGGCGCAGCTCAACGGGTGCCCGCTGGCTTTATCTAAGGTACTTCGATGCATTTCAAGTTAAAGTTTGGTGATGAAAGAGGAAGCGGCACCAATGAATTTGAGTACTGCGCTTCCTTCAAAGCAATAAAAAGCATGGACTATCATGAACTGCAGAGAAGCTGTGTGTGCAAATTTGATTTATCTATTTGAATGTTGACCCTCTTTTCCCTGTTCTATATAATCCAAGTGCAACTAAATACATATTTCGAGCTTCACGCAGCTGCTGATGGTAATATTATTGGTTACCCAAAAAAAAAACAATTTATATGGTCATTGCAGTTTTACAAAGACCTTTCAATGTTTCTCAACTTTGCAGCAACCAATTACCAAAGATCTCTTCACTCAAGACATATTTTAGTCAAGGAGATTGCAGTCCAGAGAATTGATTTTCTCTTGCCGTATTTTGAATCAGATGTAGATAGTGCGAACAAGGGAGTTTTCTTTATGGTGCTACTTTTCTTTTTTCTACTAATAGTCAGTTCTGCAATGTTTCGGTTGTTTTCAAGTTGCAGTTAGGTGTAAACATGAAAACCAAAGTATAATAATATGTCTAGAAACTTTCAAAAATTCTGAAAAATCCCGATTTGTTAGATGAGATGGATGAATATATGCATACAGAATTTCAAGTCCAAATATGCATCACGATTTGTTAGATGCAAAAAATGACAAATCATTGTGGAAAGCAAGACAAAGAACAAAATAATGGTATAATGCTGTATTTTTGTCCTTTTGCGCTACGATTTCACTACACCAAAATTCCAGCGTAACTGTTAGAAGATCCTTCCTATGAGGTGGAAGAAGTTTCAGCACTAATAAGCTGTAAGCTGTCTGGATGACGTAAAGCCTTTCAAACTCCGAGAGAGAAGAGAGGGAGGTAAAAAGATTCCAGATTAGATACTGCAAGCCAACATAGGGAAATCCCATTGTCAAATGAGCTCTTCTATGGTGCTTGGAAGGAACTTGCGGTTCCTTCCCCATCGATTTATTGTCAGCCGTCTATTAGTACGAACAATTCATTTGGTCTAAATTTTCTTCTAAAAGGAAAAAGTTCACTTTACTCATTCGAACAATTCATTTTGTCCGTTTCACACCCTAAACAAAATCATTACTCACTTTACTCCCCCAAACATTTCTATTTGTACGAAATACGCCCTATTGACGTTTGTCTTTTTTATTTCTCGGCCTGCAGTGGAATTTGAAACTCAGATTTTGTATGATGACAACTCACACTACAATCTACGTTAAAATAATCATGACATATTTTTTGATACTATTTACATGATTAAATAATAATTAATGATATACGCATTCAAACATTATCATAAAATAGTTTGTAGCATAGGTATCATAGGAACAATCATCATACAAAATTTAAGCTTCAAAATCCACTTGTAGGCCAAGAAAATAAAAAAGACAAACTTTAATAATGTGTATATTGTACCAAATAAAATTTTTTAGGGGAGTAAGATGAGTCCTGATTTTGTTTAGAGCCTAAAACAGACAAAGCGAATAGTTAGAGGGAGTAAAATAGACTTTTTTCTAAATACTAGTACCTGGCCCACTAATTTTTTGTACCGGTTCACAACTTAAAGTTTCTTTTATTATGTTCCTACCTATTTCTAACTGTTAGATTTGGTCAACGAACGGCTACAATTAACTCCAAGCACCATATAATTTCTCTTGTCAAATATTTGAAGCTGCAAAATTTGCATCACTGGCTCCTCCAATCTAGTTGCTTGTTTCACCACTGATTTGTGAGGTATTTCCAAACTGTAAGCTCATTATAGCCTCAAATTTGATGTTGTTTAAGATGATGAAATCGTGATGTAGGTGATTCTCTCAATAGATGAACTTGTTTTAATGCCGCATTCCTATAGAAGTTATTTCCTTATGAGAAATCCCTTTCTTATAGGTTAGACCAAATGGACATCTACAGAAATACGTTCTGAATGCAACGAGACGCAGAAGAGCGCACCTGCGGACTGAGCCCTTGTCATGCTTCTCAGGTTTCATGCGCTTGACAATATTACAGTACTACCTTCGTTCTTAAATTGATGTCGCCGTTGACTTTTTTAAGTTACGTTTGACCGTTTGTGTTATTCAAAATTTTAGTTTGAATTTGCAAACTTACAAGTTATGCTTCAATTTCCTTTGGTGATAAAACAAATCATAACAAAATATATGATAATTTTTGAAATTTTTTGAATAAGACGAATAGTCAAACGTAACTTAAAAAGTCAATGGCGACATCAATTAAAAAACGGAGGGAGTAGTCGATTTGGTTATAAATAGGAGATGCACCTAACCGACGCTTTCAAAGTTGCACGCCTCACACGGGAATGCTATCCTACTTCAATTGAATCACATGTGCGCACGTCTCAGTGAACAGCTTTCAAAGTTGCACGTCTCAATGCACAACTATCTCAAACTCTCTACGTCTGAGCTTTAGCTAGGTTTGGGAGTTGCCGGGAATTTGCGGAGAACAAAAAGGCCTCGAAAGACCAGATACAAAGCTCACCTTGGAGCGACCAGTAGAATCACATGTCCTTCGCGTTTCTTAATTTGGAATAGCTTTCCATTGCCCAGAAGCAGCGTTGTTTGGAGAAGTAGCAGCTGTGCTGAAAAGAAAGCCTAGCGAAGAAGGAGCAGATCTGGAAGCTGGTCTGTTACTTTGTTCGCCAGTTCAATCCTTGATGCCAGATACCGAGTGTAGCCGATAACACTTTTTCTTAAAACACTTGTTGGAAGAAACAATGTATTTAAGTTTCTTTTTGGTTCAATACAATCATGCATAAAACTGACATGTAAAAAAAAACACCTGCTCATCGATCGCGCAGTGAAATATGTAGGACTGAATAATCCAAGGCAAAGATTTTAATAACATGGTTCTGTGCATGGAACAAACAAGATACTACTTAAGTTCGTAGCCCAAGGGACGGAGAGGAGCATCCTGGCCGTCATCAAGAAGAGCAAGCCTCTGAGAAATGGAACTTTTTTTTGCCTCGGCGCTGCGAGAGCACAGCATAAATATGTGGAGTAGCTTAGCAGCCTGACTTGAGCTCGAGTACAGTGGCAGTACTGAGCGGGTGTGATAACTGTGCATTTTGAACTCTCATGACTCATGGTCGGTTGGCATGCATTCAAACCTGAGGCAAAGCGCTCCGGCGTTCAGGAGAGTGCACTACCTCTTTAGTTAACTCTTGTCAGGCTCCACGTTTTAGGTTGTCTTGAGATATAATTGCTAACTGAGAAAGGACGATTTTGTTTTGTTTCTTTGGACCCTGCCTGAAGGCCAGGTCGAGACATTAATAGGAGACGCTCGATGCTCTAGAGGTCACGTAACGTAGCTACTGTAATTTTTTTCTTCCTGTCCAAGCTTGTGTTGATTCTGATTCAGTCAGTACTCGGCTCATTATACTGCTCACCTCGTTGCGTCGACGGAGCCCAGGCATGGGATGCACTGGGAATCTGCACGGCGCAGTGTGAAATCCATGAGGTAACTTATTACTGCTCATGTTCAGCTCTTTCCTCCTTGTTCTTTCTTGAGACGATGTTGTTCTTGTTGTTCTTATAGGCTCAAAGTTTATTGTGTTAACCTCGATCAAGTTCCCTTGGTTTGTGACTTCCGAGGTGGAAAGAGCACTAACATGTCTCGCCTGGATGATATATTTTATGACATTTGCATATGTGTTTAGTGTAATGCATATGTTTGATCGATCGGTGGGTAGAAAGCATTTTTTTCGGCTGATTTCCGATGACTGAGAACCCATAACTGATAACGGGCTGACTGAAACTGATAAGCATCGGCCTAGAAACTGATCATGACGGATAACCGGCCGATTGAAAACATAGTGCAAATATGTAGTATTGTAGTCATACTTCTTAGGGTAATGGAGCTTAGGAGGCACGAGGAACAAAGCATCTGCCTTTTGGATCTTCTTCCGTTGCTTCATTCCTAGTACAATGCTTCCTTGAGATGAGACTTTGAGTACAATCATGCGTCCACTTCTGCTCGTATCCAAATAGAGCAGATTAAGTGGAGCGCATCTCTGGCCATTCCGTAGCTAGATCATAGAACGATGATGTGCACTTCAACAGAAATACTTGCATGCACTGATCATTGACCAAGCTTCAGGATCAGAACGTCTTGCTTTTGATCTCCCTGAGCCAGCGGACGAGCAATGAAGTATGTAGTACTCCTTTCATGTCTCAGTCAATTCAAAGGCTGAACTGAAGTTCGGTCTGACATGGGTCATGAACAGGTATCTGCATTGTGATATATCGCAGTGATGCTGGTGCTCGCCGCCCCAACTTGAGGCCGATCCAACCTATCATCCTTGATGGTTGATGCCATGGATTTCAAATTATACTCTTAAAAGAGAATTTCTTCGTATATTTACTAGAATAGTGGGGAATGTTACTGTTGAAATGCAATGCACATCCGTCATGCATGACTTGAATGGCAATAGTTATTCTACCCCTAGTAATTTTTACTACAGAAAACGATCGCGAATTACTGAACTAGGTGCACGATGATTTTAAAATAGGTCAGTAATTGATGTTCAGTAATCATGTTTGGTAAAAATCATGAAATTTCGTTCAATAATTTCAGTAATTACTGACAATTTGTTCAGTTATTATTAATAGGCGTAGAATAACTATTCTTTACCCTAGGTGCAGAATACCCTAGTAATTGACGATGATGTTAAAATATATATATGTCAACATTCACGCACAAGTTGTTAGTTTTCCTCCACTGAGGCATATCCAAATGCAACCGAGATTATTCAAATCAGTAAAAAAAAATGCAGCACACGAGACAACAAATGTCATCTAAATGTACATAGTTGTGTTTCGCGGAATGTGTAAATGAATACACACACAAAAAACTATTTGGGTGGAATTTACTGAACGTATGGGTTCACAAATTTTAGGAAAAACTATTCGGTGAAAGTGATACTGGTTCAAACAGCTCAACAAATTTTAGAAAAAAATGTGAATAATACTGCATTTCTTGTGGAACCAGATATGCTTGTTTTGTTTGTTGGTCTCACAAATTTCCTGTGCGCTTAAATGACTTGGGCACTTGACTCGTTTACTATCAAAGAGCCTATAAAACACCTTGTTGTGTATTATAATTGTACAACGTGTTGTATGTGAAGTATTTTCAGTAGTACAATGCATCAAGTGTATTCGATCATATCAAACTGATTAAGATAGTCTTTTCCTTGTGACATTTTGGTTGGCTCGCAGTGCACCAAATGTTTGATAAAGTTAGTTTTTCGTTTATCAAATATTGGATTATTTATCAAAAATATCTCCCTGAGTCACCAGATCTTTTCACCATGTTAAGCGTCCGTGTGTAAATATATATGGAAACCATGCGGTTGTTCTACAAGCTCAGCGTGCTCAAGCATGTAGGAATAAAATAACGCCACAATGCTGCTACCATGGAAGCCTTGACTTCTCTCTGCACATTATAATTTGTCACACCGTAGTGCAGTTATACTTGGGAGAGGGGAGGCACCAGGAACTCAACATACACAGGGATGCATGTCAGAAGCTTCTGCTTTTGCGCCTGTCACAGTATGATGCTTTGTTAAGACGTGACTATCAAAACAGCGAAGCATCCACACTTTGGTTTGTGTGAAAGATGGATCAGGGAAGAGTACTGCAATACATCCGACCCATTTGAATGATCAGAGATCCAATGGCTTAAATCGTTTTTGCGGAGCGGAGTTTCACTTGGTTTCAAAACATTAGTTCGGTGGTTGTGACATGCGCTCGTACAAATGACAAATCATATGTGAAGTATTTTCTATCTTAGAAACATGTCCTCTTTTCCGCAAAGGTTGGCCAAAGAGAGCTAATGGAGTGCATCTCCCTCCATTCCATAACTTGAACATAGAATGATGCAAGCTTCAACATAAATGCCGCATACACGTTTGATCAATTACCAAGCTCCAAGATCAGACCATCTTGACAATGATCTCCCTAACCCAGCGGACAAAACATGAAGCATGATGTACTCCTTTTAGGTCTCAGTCAACTCAAGTAATGAAGTTCGATCTGACATGACTTATCAACATTATCTGCATTATTTTTTTTTGAGAACAACATTATCTGCATTAGGCAAATTTGATTGCAGCACACTGAGAAAGCATGGAATCATCCACGACACACTGTCAAAGTCGATTTTGACCTGGCAATTTGTGGCAAAGCCTCTTGCAGAAATGTAGGGAAATGCTGTGTACAAAGACAGTGGTCGGACCCTTCCCCGGACCCTGTGCAAACGGGAGCTACGTGCGCCGGACTGCCTTTTTTTTTTTTTTTTTTGTACAATTTTGTTTATTTCCAAATTTTCAGAGAAAAGGAAAAACCATAATAACAAGTAGAGTAATTTCTTACTTTCTGAAGAATTGAGGACGTGCGCGTAGCGCAGTGGTGAGGCGTGCGGCTGGCCGCCTTGCGACGGGAGTTCGACTCCCAGTCCTCACGAGGCACTGTTGCTGGGCGCATTACTGTTGCACGCGCAGTGCTCTGCACTGTAGCTGGGCGCGGTACTGTAGCACGCACAGTGCAAGAAAAAAATCCCCTCGCCTTCCCTGGTCAAAGCACATGGTAAAGACTCGCGCCGGAGCTCACAACGGCCAGCTGAGTCCCTGTGTAGGATCAGGGAGGGGTTCGGGGGTTTTCTCGACCTGCGTGAGAGGTTGTTCTCCTTAGCAAAATGCCGTCGGGGGCGGTCTTCCCCCGGCAGTCGAGTTTACTTTCTGAAGAATTTATTCCATCCTACTAGTTGAGCATTATTGCGTGTCCATTATAGTTCCCCGCACATGGTGAAAAGTTCGTTTTCAGTTCCTTCCCAGCTCAGAGCTCACACAGCATCTTTTCCGTTGATCTGGTTGTGTTCAGCAACTCACAACGTTGTTTTTTTTTTTGTTTTTTGTTTTGTTGTTGGTTGTAATGCGACAGAGAGCTTTACGTATTCAAGAACAAAGAGGAACGACCCATGAGCAAAGGAATCTTGAAATTAAAACTAAGACCAAAAGTAGGTAGTACATTACAATCGAAACAAGTGACTCTAACTTCGCACTAGATTAGTTGATACAACCGACGGCCTCAACGCTTGGGCTGCGTGGAGGTGGCTGTCTCCACGCTGAGCTCACTATCATTCATTAGCCAAATCGAACTTCCCCGCGCTTAAATTCGGATCGATTCGATTTTGTCCTCTCCGAATGACATCATGTTTGTGTATTCGGCCGGCGGGAGTAGGCAGCAGAAGGCGACCGCGCAACGTGACTGGTGTCTGCACGCGGGGACGGCGACGCCCAACGAACGCATCGATCGATCGACTGCAGCTGTTCAGCGCAAAGCAGCTGCATCATCGGCAATTCGGCACCGAGGGGCGGCGGAGTTGATGAGTATTTTATCACCTGCGCCGCTCTGATGAAGGATGTTGGCTTGTAAGGTGCATAAGGAGATGCCTTGAAGTCAAGATGCTTGGCAGGCAGCGGACGGGAGTGGCCAAGTCAGTAAATTGCTACAGCTTGTTTGTACTCCGTATTTATATTACCTGCTGACAGGTTGAGCAAGCTGGTACCAAGATTCAAACAAAGTAAAGAAACCACAATTTGCCGCGGTAACTGTGCTTGGGACATGACCCGCTTTTCCTGGCTCCGTTTGCATTGGTTCCTGTGGAAGTGTGGAGTGCTGATGCAATAGTTCGCACAACGAAGGCCCCCAAGTAACAGTTTTATAGGCATTGTTGACAGCATGTTCAAGACATGCTGACCCTATGAGCGTCTTCCAAAGACAGGGCCGACTGATGTCAAGATTTACGAAGTCACCACAATCGCCTCGCTGTCGACGGCCTACTAAAAGAATAACATAAGATGCAACACCTGTGCCAAGTTTAGAATTATTGAATCTGGGTGAATTGGTTCCACCCACAAAGAAGAAAGAACCCCATCCGAGAGGGATGCAACAAATGGTCAAGATCCACAAGCACCTCTGCTAACCCGATCCTCTCCACATTCAATCCAAGGTGCTCAAGATTGTTGATGCCGGAATTGAAGTCTTGATAATACGCGTATATGGATGGCTACAGTACACATGGTCAATTTGACCCAATATCTGCTATATTTGCTCGGCTCAAGCACGGACCGTGCTGTAGTTGTGATGCACGACATTGCAAACCTCTAATAATTATAATTATAATAGTCCTTGATCGGAAAAGAATGGTAATTTTTCTTTCTTTGCGAAAAGGGAGTTTTATTAATATTGAAGCATATTACATCCCCTCATTAAAAAACATCCCAATCAACGTCAATACCATTGATAGGAGACAAGAAACCTTGAAAGAACCGCAAATTCCACCATGTAGGATCACCATCCCAGACGAATATGCCACGAACAAAAACACCAATCTGAAAGAACACGACCATCTCACCATCCACCACCGCCATCCTCATCTCCGACGGGGTAAAACTGAAATCCAACCCTTTCGCAAAAGAGGGGGAGATTGATATTCCACATGCAAGTACGAAGAACTCGTCGCCGTAGAGCCCGTAGCCGAACTCAGCGTCGCTTCCTTCACCATATTCGCATTGGGAAAACACAAATCCGAACAACATCCAGATGGATGTCACCGGAAATCAAAATCTCACTATCCCACAGTCATATGGCCACAAAGAACCACGACGAGACAAAGAAGGGGTCGGAGTACCTTATTCTCCATTGATGATGACGCCTTCGCCTCGCCATCATCGCGGAGACACCTTGTCCTCCATCGATCCATGCCGACGAACTTGACACCGCCGCACCGCCACTGCCACCCTCTTCGACGTACTGGACTACTAGAGAAACCTTAACCGTAACAACCGCCGCTGCTGCCGCCAAAAGCGACACCGCAGGAAGACCTAACAATCTAAATCTAAGAGCGAACAAGATGGTGCCCGGGGATTTTAATTTGAATGACTCCTCCGCGCACCGGCGATAATGGCGATCACCGGCGATCTCCTGATCTGTCCGCTGATTCCCTAATCTGATCGCGGTTTTGGATCCGTCATGACCTGATCTATCATGGAGACAGGTCGTGGCTGGGGGGCTCTAGCATCCAATCCTGCTTCTGGTTTTCCTTCGGCCTCTCCGCCGGAGATCAGGTACTCCTCAACTCCTCTCCCCCTCGTCCTCCCGGGTCTGGATCTTCAACCGGGATTGGACCTTCAAGCTTCTCTCTGGAGATCTCTTCGTCTCCCAATCAATTCCTCTGGTGGCAATGGATCTCGGATGTTCTTCTTGATTGCATCTTTTGGAAGATGCAAATTCAAACTCAGTGAGGACTCAGTTAATCTCATGCTACAATCTTGTCTGGGAGGCTCAGCAGTAGATTTTCATTTGAGTCAGCTGGGTGATCTTTCATATCTATAATCTCAAGTTTTATCAGTGCGACAACTTTAAGGTCTTCTTTCATCTTTGGAGTGATGGGGGTCCAAGATCTGAAAGTGAAGCTCTAAGATGGGAACAAGAGGAAGAGGCACAATGGACAACAGTAATCAACAAGAAGAAAGAGAAGGGGAATCAAAAGTCTTATGTTCAGGCAGTTCAAACACAGGTTCAGAAAAAGCCTCCTTTGACTGGTGTTAATTTGGTCCCCCTTCCACAAAGTTCATCTCAGGTTCCTGTCAGCAGAGCTTTTCAGCGACTCTTGACTTCAGTTCCATCTAACTCCAAAGGATCAGATTTTCAACGCATTTAGTTCCCGAGGAAATCAGTGTTTGATCGGCTAGATTTTATCAATTCAGAACATGTGAAGAACACGGAAGATCCTTTGGTGGATCCTAGCGGGAATGGTGGATCTCGTCTAGTTCAAATTTCAAATGATCCTGGGCCAAGCTCTTCTAGGCCACAATCTGATAATGGGCCGAAGCGGAATGTCGGGCAACAAAGCAGGCGCTCCTGTAGCCGATGTTTAAGCAATAGTCATAGCCGGAGATTTTGTCGCAACAAGATAAAATGCCATGTTTGCACTCAATGGGGCCACATTGCTGCGTTTTGTTGGAAAGCTAGATCCTACCCTATGGCAACAAACCATGGTAAACGGCTTGTCAACCATGGTCATATAAAGAAAGTTCAGGTTTACCGTCGCAAAGTGACACAGACTGGTGGACCTCCGACCTCTGGGCCTACCTGTCAACGAACAAGTGATCAAAGGACAGAAGTTAGCCTGCTTCAACGCGACCCTTCGACTCCTGACCTTTGTCTTGGACTTTCTTTGTTCACCGAAAAACCCCAAAACCAAGCAAATCCCCTACCAGATCAATCTGTTGTGACATTGCCTCGCCCCGCCTCACCACCCCCTGCTCCGTTTGGCGCCGCCATGGCGTACAACCACATTGACCCAACGCCGTTCATCCCCCCCCCCCCCCCCCCCCCCCCGGCTTTGCTCATGTGGAAGTTCCAGGAAGAGCTACAATGGTGCGCGCGATTGGTGGTCGCCCTCCTCCTCGCAATGAAGACATGGCGATCGTTGCCATTGATCCAATGCCCCTTCAGCAGGTTAACTTCACAAACATCAGAGAAGTGCTTATTGAGTTCATTCGTGATCATAAGAGGGTCAGAGTCCGTGATATTCAGCCCTGTCCATTTGGTCAGGCTTATGTGCGCTTTGATAGGATCAGTGACAGAGATTGTTGGTAGATACAAGTCCTCACCCCTTTGATAATGTCTATGTCTATCTGGCCAAGCATAATAGGGGTCCCAACCATAGAGATGTGCAGTACAATCATGAGTGTTGGCTCATTTTAATTGGTTTCCCGCTTGATTACTGGACTAGGCATCACATAGAGACAGCCATCTCTGCTTTTGGTAAGCTAGATGTTTGGGAGCAGGATTTAGATCACCTTTCTCGAGTTTCATTAAGGCAAAAGTGATTGATTTAACCTCTGTGCCTAAATGGATTGTTATCTCTGAGGGAGAAGGACATCATGGTGATACATGGACTGTTCAGTGTGAGATAGTACACAGGGCTTTGCTTGGTCAGCAAGCTCAGGATGAAGACCCTGTGCCAGTTCATGATGATAACATTGATCAGTTGCCTTATGATTTCTTTGGCTATGGGCAAATGGCACCTGGTTTAGTTTTTGGTATGCCAATTCCTGAGGAGTTTGTGGATGGGCCTAATGCAAATGACTGGGGGATGTGGCCAGAAGATAATGTGGGATTACTAGATGCAGCTCCAGCAGCACAAGCTAATCCCCTGAATATTGATCTCAATGAGCCTCTTGTGGAAGATGCTGTTCAAGTTCTCATTGACGGGCAAAATGAAAATGTGGAAGATGCCTTAGTGCTTGAACCCGCCATACCTGTTCAACAGCATGAGCCTGCTCTGCAGGTGAGCCTATCTCTATCTTCTGAAGACTCTGGTCCCTCTGTTGCTCTGACTCAGGATAATGCTCATATTGAGAATGATGTTGAGCTACCTATCATAGTTCTGGCAATGCCTGCACCCAATGCTCCACCAGAGCAACAGCTTCCTGATCTTAATATGATAGTTGAAGATGAAGAGATGTTTGAAGTAGCAGATGACCAACAGAACATCAATGATAATCATGTGCCTAATGGTCCAGTTCTACCAATTCCTGATTTAAATGAAATGCAGGTGGATAATATGCCAGTGAATGTTGATCCTATCATGCCTGATATGAATCTTAACTTGCTGATTGGTGAAGCAAATAATCATGAACATCTGATTCCAAATGGGAACCCACACATCCAGGGACCTGATGATGCTCTGAATAATCAAACCTGCAGGTGGGCTTTGTTCAGCTGACAAATAACTTTGTGGCAGATCCTGTATTTGAGGCCTTTTACAATGATAAAGGAGCAAAAACAGCTATGAATGCAGATGCAGTAAGGATCTGGGCTAGACACTTCTCCCCCAATGGTTCTAATGATCCTGTCATTGAGATTCCAGCTGAATGGATGAATTTTTTCACCAACATTCTGCTGTCACCGACCCACTTTGTTTGGGCCAAAAATTTCTTAACATCTCAAGCTTGGAAGTTCTTCCAGACATCCCCAGTTTCTGATGGCATGAGGTATTGCTTGCCAAACAAATGTCCTGTGACCAGTGCTCCTTCTTGCTACTATGCTAACCTGGAAGAGGTGGCAGATACAGACTCTGAGAGTAATGAGAATGATTCAGTTCTTTCCACACCTGAAAAGCAGTAGATCTCCATTCCTGGTGTTAGCATGTCTACTTCAGCTCTGCACAGAAACAGGAAGAGACAGAGACAGCCTCCTGTTGTCACCACTGATTGTCGAAGAAGTGAAAGAATCAAAGCTCTGAGCAATGGTTACAAAAGAAGCTCTTGCTCTCACAAAGGCTGCTATACCTGTGAAGGTGCTCCTCCTACCTTGACCTCCAGTGTGATCAAAGATTTAGGAACAACTTTTTGCAAAATGGGGTCTGAGACTCTGTCTGATGCTGCTCTGTTCAAGAGGAAGACTAAGAAGATGGCTGTTAAAAAGGTGCCACTGAAGAAACAAGATGATTCTAAGAAGACAAGCAGCAAGAACACAAAGAAGTCTAGCAATGGAAGCAAGCCAACTAGGAAGAAGGATAACTAGAGTGCCCTGGAACTCTAGATTTTATTTTGCTTTTGCCTTAAGCATGGAACTTTTATTTTGCCTGAATGTTGAACTTATGCTATATTCAGAGATTTGGTCTGGGGTTAAATTTGTTGCTTGCTATTCATGCTTCTCAGTTATCTCCAGTGTTAATACTGGTCCCATTGGCTGCCTATTTACTATGTTCCAGTCCTGTACTGGTCCCAGCTGGTTGATTCATCATATGTTGTGCATATGGTACTTCTTTCTCTTTTACAAATTTGTTAAATGGATCAACAAAATATAAGGCATTTCAGAGATTGGAGAGTTTTATGCTGGAACATTCGGGGAATGAATTCTGATAGGAAATAGGACTTCATCAAGAGTAAAGTGATAGAGAGTAAATGTGATATTATCTGCTTACAAGAGACTAAAAAAGTTCATTTTGACCTGGATTTCATCAAGAATATCTGCCCAGCAAGCTTTACTCAGTTTGAATATCTCCCTTCTGTGGGTGCATCTGGGGGTTGTATTACTATCTGGAAAGGTAGTAAATTTTCTGGGGTTCTGTCATTCATGAATGCCTATAGCCTGTCAGTTGAGCTCACTTCTATGCAATCTGGTGATAAATGGGTACTTACTAATATCTATGGCCCATCTGACCATGAAAACAAGCCTTCTTTTGTTGAATGGTTAAAGAATATAGAAATGCCTGATACACTTGATTGGCTACTAGTGGGTGATTTTAATCTGATCAGAAACCTAGTGACAGGAATAAGTCAGGTGGCAATGTCAGTGAACTGCTCATGTTTAATGAAGCAATTAGTAACTTGGGTTTAATTGAAATTCCTCTTAAAGGCAGCAGATTCACTTGGTCTAATAAACAAGAGCATCCTTTGATGGAACGTTTAGATTGGTTCTTTACTTCAAGTGGCTGGGATCAACATATCCTAATACTTGGGCACTCTCTTTGTCAAGAGATACATCAGACCATATCCCATGTGTAATATCTATCACACTACAACTCCCAGAGCACAGGTATTTCGTTTCGAGAATCACTGGATGGAGCATCCTGATTTCATTGCTGTGGTGCAACATGCATGGTCCTTACCTGTTCAGCATATAGATAAAGCTAAAAGACTTGTAGCCAAGTTCAAGAATCTGAGAAGAGTGTTGAAAGCCTGGCAAGCACAAATCTCTAATCTTTCTACAACCATTGCTAACACCAAGCTCATCATTGCTTTCCTGGATAATATTGAAGAGTTAGAGATCTATCTATTGAAGAATGGAATTTCAGAGATTTAGTACAACAACATTTGGCGGATCTTTTACATAAGCAGAAGATATATTGGCAGCAGAGAAGCAATTGAAAGGATCAAGGGCACAAGAGGAGGGGGGGGGGGGGGGGGGTGAATCGGTGTGTCAACAATTTCTCCCAAACGTACTTTAGGCGTGAAGCTAGCAAGACTAGATATGGTGATAACAAAAGCAAGCGATGCGCGCACACAATCTAGTCTATGCAACTAGCAACACCCTAACAAGCAATTCTACCAAGTAGTAAAGAGACAACCTATCATGCAATTCTACTAGCACATAAGGTAGATGCAGAAACGTAAATGCTAGTAAGTAAAGGAGATAAGGATAGGAATGCTCATGATTTTTCCCGTGGTTTCGGAAGGATGGCGCCTTCCCCTACTCCACGTTGGGTCACTCCTGCCGGAGTCTCGACCCCGTCCCTCCGCTCGATGGCGATCCCTCCTAGAGCACACTTCACCCTCCGAGTGAAGTCGCGGGCACGTCCCGCCGGGCTCGATCCCGGGTACTCTTCCGGAGGTAAGGCTCCGCACGTGATGCGTGCCAAAGGGCGCTCCACTAGTGATGCTTCTTTCGCACGGGAAGCTCCAAGACCGTGTACAAACTTGTGTTAGCTTCCACAATCTCCTTGGACAGCTCAACACCGACGCCTAACCGGTCTAGGCCTTGCCATAGACCAAGAGTAACAAACCGAAGTGACTCTCTCAAACTCACACTAGCCTAGAGATCAAGTGGATGCAATTGCTACTCTCTCAAGCACTAGGATCACTCCAAATCCTTCACAAGTGCTTCTCTCTCTTGCTCTTGGCTTCCTCTGAGTTTCCTGCACTCCAACAATGGCCAAGAGACCCCTCAAGGGGAGGGCAACCAACTATATATAGGCTACCAACCCAAAACTAGCCGTTGCCCAAAAGTGCCCTGCGAAACTAGAGACCGTACAAAGGACCGTACTGTCCGGTCTCTTCCAGACCGTATTGTCCGGTCTCTATTTCCAGGCGCATCTCCATCTTCTTCTTCATCTCCAATGAAGACCGTACTGTCCGGTCCCTAGGACCGTACCATCCGGTCGATTGTCCGGTCTTCATTTCTTCCACTTCCAGAAACTTCAACTTCTCTGTCTGGAAATCCTCTGATGACCGTACTGTCCGGTCTCCTTGACCGTACCATACGGTCCCATTGTCCGGTCTTCATTTTCTCAGCATCCCGAGACTTCACTTCTCTGTCTGGATCTTCAATGAAGACCGTACCATACGGTCCCTAGGACCGTACTGTCCGGTCTCTACCGGATAAGCTGAAAACTTGATCCACTCTTGATCCTTGCTTCCAACTTCTTCATTCTTGGTTCCTCTTCTTCTCTTCAGCCACCCTAGCCCTCGAGAGACTCACTATGCATCCATATGATCTCTAACCTAGTGTGCGCTAAGAGAACCAATTCGATCCCTCTTGATAGTCCGGTTTTTCCTATGGACTCAAGCTAACATCTACCAAGCCAACACTTGCTTGGTCTATCATGTCCTTAGCCTTGATCCATCTTCAACCTTGACTCCATCAAGTTCTCGATCCGAATTGTCGAGGCAACCAATCACCAAGTCGTCGATAGATAGAGTATGTGAGACGACACTTCATTGACATGACCATTTGAATATCCTACAAGGAAATGTTAGTCACATCAATATGGTCACCCAATCACCAAAACATTCATACCTTTGGGGTTTCCGAACTCCAATGGTCATGAAGCTTACAATCTCCCCCTTTTGGTGATTGGTGACAACACATATCAAAAGATAAAAAATGGAATGCGTAAGAGTGATCGAGAAGATTAGATAAGCATGAAGAACAGAAACGGAGAACGGAGAACAAGGTAGTCATAGCTCAAAAGGTATCACCTGCAAATAGAGTTAGAGCACATGGGTGATATATAGGAATAAAACAAGAGCTATGACCACAACACTTGTGATGATAAGTTTATAAGATAATCCTGCAAAAGCAAGTGAGTGCGCATATCATCACAAAAAGAGGAAACCTGGCAAGATAGATATAAATAAGCACATCCAGGATAGCATACACAAACTCAGAGCAATATACAAGATATATAGATATCGAGCAAGTGTATGAAACGAAACCAAGTGCATTCTTGATGAGCTAAACACCAGCAAAAGCAAATCAAGCTCAACAAGAACCACGAAGTACCAAAAGAATATACAAATGAAGTCACAAATGGTCTCCCCCTGGACAAAAACTGTCTCACACTCCCTCTGGACACAAGATCACTCTGCTACTCCCCCTAGACCTATACAAGATCTCTCTAACTCTCTCCCCTTTGGCACCAATGACCAAAAAGAGAAAGAAGGAAAAGAGAAAAAACAGCTGTCCTACGCGTCGGAGGCTGGAGGAGGTGCAGTGGCAGCAGATGCTGAAGAACTGGTAGGCTGAGCACTGTCCTGCTGCTGCTGAGAGGGTGGCACTGGAGGTGTCCAAGTCCAAGTCCGCGGCATCCCCAAAGACTCCTGAGGCTGAAAGAGTGGTGTGTACGGCACAAGCTGCCTGTGAGCTATCCCAGGAGAGTCTGTCTGAAGGAGTGTCTGCTCAAGCTGCCCTGCGTACTGGACTGCCTCTGAGTCTGAAGCTGAGTGGACTGAAGGAGAGGGTGAGCGACTGGGGGTCCAAGTGAAACTGCCAGTAGGTGAGGCTGCTCTGGATGGTGGATCCTGTCCTGTAGCAAGAGCCTCATCTACCTCCTCACGGGTGTACCCGAAGTCTGTGAGATCCACTGCTGCTGTCTCAGTGTAGTAGTCACGACCTCTGCCTGTGAAGCTGTAAGCACTGAGTCTGTCTGTACTGAGGCGGTCTGTGCTACTGTGTCAAAGTCGAGGGT
This sequence comes from Eragrostis nindensis, assembly GCA_012490785.1. Classification (NCBI taxonomy): domain Eukaryota; kingdom Viridiplantae; phylum Streptophyta; class Magnoliopsida; order Poales; family Poaceae; genus Eragrostis; species Eragrostis nindensis. The sequence continues at coordinate 193,711 of JAAXCT010000398.1, forward strand.
ACGAGCTGGCAGTGGTGACACAAAGAAGGGACTCGTCAACTGAAGCGGTGAGAAGCTCGGAGCTGTAGTAGCTAGTAAAGCTGACGGAGTCATGGAGAGGCCTGGTGAAGAAAAGTACTGCTGTGAAGGTCCTGCCTCTCCAGTCAATCCAGCAAACGTGGACGTCGACGGCCCCACCGTAGGTGCACCAGCAGGTGAGATGGGAGCCGTGAGTAAGGTGCTGAAATACTGTCCCTGACTGGATGACTGTCCTCCCTGTGTCTGAGCAAACTGCTGCTGCTGTAGCTGCTGAAACTGTACTGTATCTGGTGGCAGCACACCTGGGAAGGTGAGAGGAGCGAACGACGGGAGTCCTGGCAAAGCCTGTCCAAAGAGGCGAAGAGTCTGAGCAATCGCATCAAAGCCTGTGAACAGCGACGACAAGCCAGAGGCCATCTCCCTCTGAGTGAGAACCACGCTGTCTAGCATCTGTCGGTCTCTCTCCCTATCCTCTCGCTGATTCTGGAGCTCTCTACGGATAGCTGCAAGCTCTGCACGTAGTACTGAATCTGTCTGAGCTGGAGCTGTAGCTGAGCCTGAAGGTCCTGCTCTAGAGTCCGGAGTCACGTCCTCAGGAATGGACTCCATCTGGCTACCAGGGTGAATATGCTGCTCAGTCTCGGTAGCCGTGTTCTCCTAGGCCCTGTGAGGAACTCTCCTGTGAAGCTGACTCCCGGGTAGCAACCCGTCTGTCGGAGGCAGGTAAGGGAGTGTACGCTGTAGTCTTCTTGGGCAACTCACCGTAGTCCTCCTGAGACAACAACTGTAGCCTCCTCAGAATATAGCAAATTAGTGGAGCGAAGGCTAAGTGTCTAGCAGCTATGCTCTCTGCAATGACGTCCTCCATCTGGCTCAGTATAAGATCCACCAGGTCAAAACCTCTGTGCCTCAGTATCAGCATGACGACCCACTGTGAGAGTATAGAAAACTGATCCCTGTATCCACTCCTCGGCACAATGGTCTTGCTAAGAATGCTCCTGAGAACTCTGCCCTCGTGAGTAAGTCTGGTGTGAGCTCGGCTGAAGTTCTCCGGGTGAGGTGGAGGGAAAGCAATACTCATATCCTCATCAGATGGTAGGTATCCCCCAAGAGGTCTGCGGGGAGGCTCCATCCCTGGGTGAGCAAGAGGGAACACCCTGGTCTCGTGCTGAACAGTCTCAAGGGCCGCTACGAGGTCCTCCCTCGTCACTCTGTGGGGCTGCCCTCTGAGCATGAACCATATCGCTGAGCGATCCTGAGCAATCCACAAGGAAGCGTAGAAGTCCATCACTATATCGTAGTCCCATCTCATCTGTGTGGTGATGATCTCCTCGAGGCCCGGGATATAGGACAAGTGCTGTGTGAAGTCTGTCCCGGCACCTCTGCTAGCAGCCTGTATGCTGCAGTGCTGGTGAGTGACAAAGAGCTTATCAGCTCCACCAGTACGCAGTCTGCTCCTCAGTCCAGCTGCTATCCTCTGCTGTAGTAAGGTCCAGAAGCGACCTCCTGCCTGTGGGTCCCTCCTAGCAGGTACCCAAGTCTCCTCACTGACTCTCCTGAACTTCTTAAGTACAGGGCCTGGCAACCTGAGAGCGTCCTCAGCAAGTACGTCCCTGAGTGAAGCAGTCCTGTCGAGTGCACAGAACTTGGCAGCCATCCTCTGCCTGTCACCCTCTGTGACCTCGTCACGGGAACTGGAAGAGCTCTCCTCCTCCTCTGACTGAGCCTGCTGCTCCTGCGCGGTCCTCGAAGTACCAACCCCGCGGGTGGACGGAGTCCGCTGCACTGTAGATCTAGCTCTGGAAGACCTCCTCGGAGTCTCCCCCTGTCCTCCAGCAGGTGAGTCCCTGATCCGGAACCCTGTGTCTCTGCCGGTAGGAAGGTCCACCTCAGCTGCCCTGAGAGCCTGATCCCACTCTGGATCACCTGTCCTCTGCTTCTTCCTCTTGGGCTGTGGATCTGGAGCCTTGGCCTTGCCCTTATCACGGTCACCTCTGCCTCTGCCTCTGCCTCTGCCAGAACCTGCCATAGCTGCTGACTGGGCTGCAGACAAGATAGGGCGAGTGAGCTTGGCTCACCAACCCGTCACTGACGGCTGACTGCCAAAGATAGGACTAAGGGCTTGGCCTCAAATCGTCCACTGTCTCTGCTCTGCTGTCAACTGCCCACTGCCTGCTGACAACTGCCACTGCACGATAGGAATAGACAGGGTATATGAGTATAGAATAACCTACTATAATCTACAAGCAAGAATCGTAGGTAAGCGCGTAAATCTAGATGAAGTCCTAGCGCAGAGGTAAAGGACACAATGCCGGCAAATATGCAAGGGGGAACTACGGCATTGTCGATTATGAGTGGAGATCGACTAGTGTACATAGATCATATGCAATAGACACAATGTACCACTAACCGAGGAAATGCTAGTGTCGAGCTAGTGAATGTGGTATGGAATCGGAAACGACACAAAGCACCAATATGTCGTAGATATAAGAGATGAAATACGACCTCTACGACATATGGTAACCTAAATTGCGAAGCAAATCGAAGCAGTTCATATCAGTTCGCAATAAAGGAGCAAAATTGATTAAATTTTCTAGGGATTTTCAACGATGAAGGCAAGAACAGCTCAAACCCTAGATAGGTATTGGAATCGGACCGGCTACTGTGCAACTTCAAGTTTCCAGAGGCTCACCGGAGCTCTACTGACAGACGGCGATCGTCGGTGATGAGAAGTCGGGTCCGGTGAGGCGCTGTGGAGAAAGCTTCTGCGCGCGGAAGGGGAGCGAGCAACAGCTCGAAAACGCGTGCGTGGTGAAGCTCCTCGGCTCAGTATTCGTCGACGGCGAGGTCCACGTCCTGAGCTCGGCAACAGCGGCGCGGTGAAGTGGTGCGGCGGCGGCTCGCGTGGAAACGGCGGCGCGGCAGCTAGGGTTGCTCGTGGAGGTGCAGGCGGCGCGCGGCGGCTGTGGTGGCGCTCGACGGCGAGGAGCTCGTCGGAGCGAAGGCGGCGCGGTGGCGCTGTACGGCGGTGGCGCGCAGGAGGAGGTGGTGGCGGGAGCTCGGCGCGGTGAGCGTCGATTTGGGGAGATGAGATGCACAGTAAACATCGACGATCCGTTAGGTTAGGTCTAAATTCGAATCGACGATCTGATCGACTTGATCAGGAAACAACGGATGAGATTGAACGCGATCTCGCGATGAACTTAACCAGACCGTATTGTACGGTCTCCAGGATCGTATTGTACGGTCTCCTTTAACCCTGACAGTTACTCTATAGAGACCGTATTGTACGGTCATCATGACCGTATTGTACCATCTCCATTCTGCCTCAGGTTTTTAAGGATCTCGTGCAAAAGCACACCGTATGTACGGTCCCTATGACCGTATTGTACGGTCCAGTCCAGAAAAGCTGATTTTCAAGGAATTACCTTCTAAGTCCAAGTTTCTCACACAAAACCAAATAAACGCCAAACATGGACTAGAAGGGGAACTCTCAAACACTCCTTTGAAAATAGACCAATATAGGTTGCGCATAGGCTTATAGTAATTTTTCAATCGGCAAATAAGAAGCATCCAATAAGAACCAAAAGAGATAAAACCAAAGGAGGGGTATGTATGAGCCCTTTGCCTATGATCCGTGCAAGTAGATTTAACCTTGAGTATCATTTAGCAAGACTCAATGGGCATGAAGCACAATTCTTTTCTTTAGTCACACTTCTATGAGATGTGAGATCATATTGCGAATGAAGCACTTCCTCATAGTGTGACAACTCCTTTGTGATTTCCTATATGCAATGCATGAGACAAGCATATCATACAAATACAAGAGAAAGTAAAATATGCCATGTGATATGCAAGCAAAGTTAAGACAACGCATAAAGGAAACCTACTCAAGGTCAAGTTTGAGCCTCTCTCAAGCTTACTCACTATGAGCCAAACCTTGCCTTGAGCCCGTCGGTCCACCAACTCAAGCATCCCCCATACTCATAGCTATCTTGAGAAAGTAGACCTTGAACTAATTTTTTTGTTCTTTTCTTTTAGTTATTTACATATGCATGAATGCAAACATACTAGTTCACAAAGGAGCACCTAGCTACCATGCAAGCAAATGCAAGAAAAGAGACTACTATGATACAAGTTACCTCCTTGAAGAGTAGATTTGTCGATGAAGCACACATTGCTTGTGGTGGACGTTCATGAGTTGACGTTGCGGCGCATGGTCCACCACCATCACCCTTCTAGGTCTTGGTCTTGGGAGCCCACTCGCACTTGGTCGGCCTCTCAAGGTCAACTATGCATTTGGGCACCCAAATCTTCCTCATCATCCTCCTCTTGTCGGGTGATCCAAGAGCCTTTGCCTTCACCCTTCCTTTCTTGTCCCTAAAGAGCTTGTAGTGTGTATTCTCATGGAACAAGTTAGCGTTGGACAAAACTTTGGAACTTCTCACCTTGGGACAATTCTTGCTAGTGTGCCCGTCATGGCAACACTTCTCACAATAGTAGTCGTCCGCCATGACGGGAATTACCCAAGGTGGAATGTCATCGTCCTTGCCGATGAGGTTGATGGCGGCGGGGTAGGAGCCGAGTCCCTTGTGCCCGGGGTTGTTCACAAGGTTCCGACCAAGTATCTCCTTATGGATGGTCCTTCCCCTTGTGAGCCTCTCGAAGCCGTCCATCACCGAAGCTCTCTCCTCCTTGAGTTGATGATATTCCTTCAATATGTTCTCATCAAGAGAGATGCTCTCAAGAGAGGGAGTTAGTCCATCACAAGTAATATATGAAGAATCGGAAATAGATGAACTAGAAGAAGAAGTGTTACTCTTTTCGAGGATGGATTGATGTTCCTCCTCAAGAACCTTGAACTTGTCGTTGAGCCTCTTGTGATCAACCTTGAGCTTGTCATAGCTCTCATCCAAGGTTATGAGAGAGGTGGAAAGGTGCTTGAGCTCATCCTCTAGTAACTTGGACTTCTCCTTGAGCTTCATGTGGTCTTCCTCAAACTTGTCATAGTCCTCATCTAGAGCCTTGTGAGAGATGGATAAGTCCCTAAGTTCACCTTCAAGTTGACGAACTCGGAAACGGCCACTTCATGTTCCTTCTCCAACCGAGCAATGATCTTGTCCCTCTTCTTGATCATCTTGCCGGTTAGGAGAATGCTATCCAAGAGTTCCTCATATGTGGGCTTATCCTCCTCACCAAACTCTTCATCGGACTCACTCTTCTCATCTTCACTACTATCATCATCTTTGGCCATCAAGCAAGTAGGTGGTGGAGGTAGAGTCTCGGACATGTTTGTGAGAGCAATGCCGGCCATCTTCTTTCCCTTAGAGGATGAGTCATCACTTTCTTCTGTTCACTATCATCATCCGTGACCCACTCTCCAACAAAGTCCCTTGCGAGATGATCTTCTCTTGTCTTTGCCTCTAGAGCTTTCCTTCTTGACAAACCTCTTCCTTGTCTTGTACTTGCTTCTAGGGTCTTCTTCTTCATCATCGCTTGACTCTTGAGTCTTCTTCTTGCTCTTCTTGATTGGCTTCGGGCATTCCTTGGCAAAGTGACCCTTCTCCCCACAATTGTAGCACTCGGCATCTTTCTTGTTGATGAATCTTCTCTTGAAGAAGTTGCTTCTCTTCATGAGGAGTGCTAGATCGTTTGGATGAAGTTGCAACAAGTCTTCAATGTCTCTTCAAGCTCTTCATCACTTGAATCTTGAGTCACCACCTTTTTCATCTTCTTGCTCGATCCCTCGGACGCAAAAGCAAGATTCTTGGAGGGCTTCTCATCAAGCTTCTTGTCAAGGTTGTAGCTCTCGAAGGCAGTGATCTTCCCAAGTAGCTTGTGGGTGGTGAGGTCTCGCATGTCGGTGTTGAAGAGGCATGTGATGAGTGCTCCATATTTCTCCCTTGGGAGAATCCTCATGATCCTCCGCGCAAGGTCACCATCATCAATCTTGTCCTTCACACCGAGAGAGTTGATATCCTCTACAAGCACATTCAAGCGAGAGTAAGTGTCATTGATTAGCTCATCTGAAGACATGGCAAAGTCATCATATTTGTTCTTTAGCACATAGTATCTTCCTCTTTCACGTCCGTGGAACCCTCATGAATTTGTTGAATTTGTGTCCATACTTCATGAGCGGTACCCGCGGACTTGACTCGAGCAAAGACCTCTTAGTGATAGCTTCAAACAAGGCATTTTAGCTTTAGCATTTGCCTTTGCGAGATTCACATCAAGAGTACCAATGGGAGTCCTTAGAGAGACACCGGAACTTGTCACTTCCCATGCGATAGGGTCGAGAGCCTCGAGGTAAGCTTGCATGCGAGCTTTCCAATAGGCATAGTCGGTCCATCGAACGGGGGCGTACCATGATCTCTCGGCATCCTTACTCAAGGCGGTTAAGCCCTATTTAAGCAACGAGCTGATACCACTTGAAAGGATCAAGGGCACCGAGAGGGGGGGGGGGGGGGGGGATGAATCGGTGTGTCAACAATTTCTCCCAAACGTACTTTAGGCGTGAAGCTAGCAAGACTAGATATGGTGATATTAAAAGCAAGCGATGCGCGCACACAATCTAGTCTACGCAACTAGCAACACCCTAACAAGCAATTCTACCAAGTAGTAAAGAGACAACCTATCATGCAATTCTACTAGCACATAAGGTAAATGCGGAAACGTAAATGCTAGTAAGTAAAGGAGATAAGGATAGGAATGCTCATGATTTTTCCCGTGGTCTCGGAAGGATGGCGCCTTCCCCTACTCCACGTTGGGTCACTCCCGCCGGAGTCTCGACCCCGTCCCTCCGCTCGATGGCGATCCCTCCTAGAGCACACTTCACCCTCCGAGTGAAGTCGCGGGCACGTCCCGCCGGGCTCGATCCCGGGTACTCTTCCGGAGGTAAGGCTCCGCACGTGATGCGTGCCAAAGGGCGCTCCACTAGTGATGCTTCTTTCGCACGGGAAGCTCCAAGACCGTGTACAAACTTGTGTTAGCTTCCACAATCTCCTGGACAGCTCGACACTGACGCCTAACCGGTCTAGGCCTTGCCATAGACCAAGAGTAACAAACCGAAGTGACTCTCTCAAGCTCACACTAGCCTAGAGATCAAGTGGATGCAATTGCTACTCTCTCAAGCACTAGGATCACTCCAAATCCTTCACAAGTGCTTCTCTCTCTTGCTCTTGGCTTCCTCTGAGTTTCCTGCACTCCAACAATGGCCAAGAGACCCCTCAAGGGGCGGGCAACCAACTATATATAGGCTACCAACCCAAAACTAGCCGTTGCCCAAAAGTGCCCTGCGAAACTAGAGACCGTACAAAGGACCGTACTGTCAGGTCTCTTCCAGACCGTATTGTCCGGTCTCTATTTCCAGGCGCATCTCCATCTTCTTCTTCATCTCCAATGAAGACCGTACTGTCCGGTCCCTAGGACCGTACCATCCGGTCGATTGTCCGGTCTTCATTTCTTCCACTTCCAGAAACTTCAACTTCTCTGTCTGGAAATCCTCTGATGACCGTACTGTCCGGTTCTCTTGACCGTACCATACGGTCCCATTGTCCGGTCTTCATTTTCTCAGCATCCCGAGACTTCACTTCTCTGTCTGGATCTTCAATGAAGACCGTACCATACGGTCCCTAGGACCGTACTGTCCGGTCTCTACCGGATAAGCTGAAAACTTGATCCACTCTTGATCCTTGCTTCCAACTTCTTCATTCTTGGTTCCTCTTCTTCTCTTCAGCCACCCTAGCCCTCGAGAGACTCACTATGCATCCATATGATCTCTAAACTAGTGTGCGCTAAGAGAACCAATTCGATCCCTCTTGATAGTCCGGTTTTTCCTATGGACTCAAGCTAACATCTACCAAGCCAACACTTGCTTGGTCTATCATGTCCTTAGCCTTGATCCATCTTCAACCTTGACTCCATCAAGTTCTCGATCCGAATTGTCGAGGCAACCAATCACCAAGTCGTCGATAGATAGAGTATGTGAGACGACACTTCATTGACATGACCATTTGAATATCCTACAAGGAAATGTTAGTCACATCAATATGGTCACCCAATCACCAAAACATTCATACCTTTGGGGTTTCCGAACTCCAATGGTTATGAAGCTTACAGTAATATTAAGTGGGTAAAATTTGGAGATGCTCTCCTACTGAGTTTTTTCATGCTAGAGCTTCAATTAATCACAAAATAAATGCTATCACTTGTCTACAAGACAGCAATGGGACCATGGTTTATGATCATGAAAAGAAAGCTGACTTACTTTGGGAGCATACAAAGAAAGACTTGGGACAACAGAACATCCCAGTCATGCATTTTGATCTCTCCTCCCTTTTGTCAGCAGATAGCAATATGGATTGGCTCCAAGATCCTTTTACATCAGAAGAAATAGACAAAATAGTGTTTCAACTCCCATCTAATAAATCCCCAGGACCTGATGGATTAATGGAGATTTCTTGAAGAAATGCTGGCCAATTACCGGACTTTTATGCCTTATGTGCTGCTTTTATGAAGGGGAAATCTGTCTGCAAAGTATTAATGGATCTTTCATAACTCTGGTCCCTAAAAAAGACTCTCCCTCTTTAGTAGGAGATTTCAGGCCTATTTCTTTGCTGAATTCATCAATCAAGCTCATCACAAAGCTCTTGGCTAATAGACTGCAAAGTGTCATCATATAAACCAGGACGATCCAAGATTGCTTGGCATGGTCTTTTGAGTACTTGCATCTTTGTCACAAATCAAAAAGAGAGCTCATAATTCTGAAGTTGGACTTTGAAAAAGCCTTGATAAGGTGGAGCATCAAGTGATCTTGGATATTCTTAAACATAAAGGCTTTGGTGATAAATGGATTAATTGGATGCAGATGATTATGAAATCTGGAACTTCTTCAATTCTGCTCAATGGAGTACCTGGCAAAGTCTTTCATTGCAGAAGAGGTGTGAGGCAAGGTGATCCCCTCTCTCCTTTGCTCTTTGTCTTGGCAGCAGACTTGCTTCAATCTATCCTCAACAAAGTAAAAGATGCTGGGTTGTTAAAGCTGGCTTTGCCTCTTGGGACTGGTTCTGATTTTCCAGTGGTTCAATATGCTGATGACCACCTTCTGGTGATGGAAGCTTGTCCTAGACAACTTTTTATGCTTAAGGCTCTCTGAATACTTTTGCTGACTCTACTGGGCTCAAAGTTAATTACAGCAAGTCCATGATGGTGCCAATTAATGTGTCTGAGGAAAAAAATGGAAATTCTGCTCAACACTTTTGGATGTCAACAAGGAAATATGCCTTTCACTATCTTGGCCTACCTCTTGGCCTAACAAAACCATCTGTTCAAGATTTTTTGCCTATGTACAGAGAATAGAAAGGAGATTAGTAGGCTGTGCTCAATTCCTCACACAAGCTGGGAAGCTGGAGATGGTGAATTCGGTTCTGACATCTATGCCAATGTTTCTGATGTGCACCATAAGATTACATAAGACAATCATCGAAATGATAGATGTTTACAGAAAGCATTTACTATGGAGAGGCTCAGACATAAATGCTAAGAAACCACCTTTAGCTGCATGGGATATGGTTTGCATGCCCAAAAAGGAAGGGGGATTGGGAGTACTGCGGTTAAGTACCCAAAATGATGCTCTGCTGATGAAGTTCCTCCACAAATTCTATAACAAAGCAGATTTGCCTTGGGTCCAATTATTATGGGACAATGTAAGCTTCATGACCATTGGAGCTATGAAAACCCCAAGGTATGAATGTTTTGGTGATTGGATGAGAACCATGAATGTGACTAACACTCTTTGTGAGATCTTACAGGTCACATATGAAGAAAGCTCCGTCCGTTGGTGGTGAACGCCAACACACCATGAACTTAATGAAAAGGATGATTGGTTGCCTTCATCGACACAAGAACGGACTTGATGGAGTCGCGGAGAAGAAATGGATCAAAGCTAAGGACATGCTAGATCCAAGCGAGTGTTGCTTGGTTAGATGTTAGCTTGAGTCCATAGGAAAAACCGGACTATCAAGAGGGTTCGAGGTGGTTCTCTTAGTACACACTAGTTATAGAGATCATTGGATGCATGGTGAGTCTCTCAGGGGCTAGGGTGGCAGAAGAGAGTTGAAGGAACCAAGAAGATCAAGTCTTGAAGAAGAAGATCAAGAAGAAGATCGAAGCTGCGAAGGCAGAGGAGACCGGACAGTACGGTCATGGAGACCGTACAATACGGTCTACAGAGGAATTCCAGACAGAGAAGCTGAAGGTTCTGGAAGTTGAAGAATAGAGACCGGACAGTAGACCGGACAATACGGTCATGAGACCGTACAATACGGTCTTACAGGAGAAGAGCAACAGAGAAGGAGAAGTTTCTGTTGGCTGAAGAAGATGTGGAGACCGGACAGTACGGTCCTAGGGACCGTACAATACGGTCTGGTTTGAGATGAAGGTCAGCACTCCCTGGATGCCGGTCTGGTGAAGACCGGACAATACGGTCAGAATGGAGACCGGACAGTACGGTCCTATTGTACGGTCATCACGCAGACTGGGCACTTTTGGACCGGCTAGTTTGAGGTTGGAGGCCTATATATAGTCGGTTGTTTACCTCTTTGAGGTGCTCTTGGACCCAGGAAAGAGGGGAGGTGCTGCCAAGAAGCCAAGAGGAAGAAGTGTGAAGCACTTGAGAGGGATTTGGAGTGATCCTAGTGCTTGAGAGAGTAGCAAGTTGCATCCTTTGATCTCTAGGCTAGTGTGGGCTTGAGAGAGTCATCTAGGGCTGTTACTCTTGGTCTATGGCGAGGCCTAGACCGGTTAGGCGTTGGTGTGGAGCTGTCCAAGGAGATTGTGGAAGCCGACACAAGTTTGTACACGGTCTTGGAGCTTCCCGTGCGAAAGAAGCATCACTAGTGGAGCGCCCTTTGGCACGCATCACGTGCGGAGCTTTATCTCCGGAAGAGTACCCAGGATCGAGCCCGGCGGGACGTGCCCACGACTTCACTCGGAGGGTGAAGTGTGCTCTAGGAGAGATCGCCTTCGAGCGGAGGGACGGGGTCGAGACTCCGGCGGGAGTGACCCAACGTGGAGTAGGGGAAGGCGCCATCCTTCCGAGACCACGGGAAAACATCATGAGCATTCTCTATCCCTTCTCCTTTACTACTCGCATTTACTTATCGCACTTCATATGATTGCTTGTAGTACTTGAGTTGTGCTCCTATCTTGCTTGTGTGTTTACCTTGGTACCTACTAGCTTCACTAGGTTTGCTTGTTTGCCTGTTCGTGTGCTTACTTATTATAGCCTATCTAGTTTGCTCTAAGGACTCTACTTAGTGTGCCTAGTTTCTTGGTTGTCTTGTCTCTAGTTATCTTGTTACCTTGCCTTGCCTAGCTTAAGTCTTCCGCTATATATATGTGTTGTGCTAGTTTGCTAGTGTGGTGTGCTTGTGTTATCTATATCCACTAGCTATATAGGTTAAGGATACTCCTTAGTGTGCTTTACCTTGCTACTAGAACTACTCGCTAGGAGTTGCTTGGGTGTAAGTGTTTGGAAATAGATTCTAGAGTGCACCGATTCACCCCCCCCCCCTCTCGGTCACACGATCCTTAAGACAATTATTATTCCAATGGAAGAATGCCGGGTGAGAAATCAGTTGGATCCTTTGGTGGAAGGATATAATGAAGCTGAACACCCAATTCAAAGGAATGGCCTCAGTTAAAGCAGGAGATGGATCAACAATTTTATTTTGGCATGACATATGGAATGGAACTTTACCAATCCATCAGTTTCTGAGTTACATTCATTTGCCAAGCATGACAATCTGTCATTGAGAAATGTTTGGTCAGCACCTAATATTTTGGACTTATTCCACCTTGCTCTGTCGGAGCAAGCTTATGAACAGATACAGGTGCTGTATAACATATTAGAAGAACTAGACATTGATGCAGGTAACGACCTTTGGACATATATTTGGGGAAATGGCTCTTATGCTGCATCAAGTGCATACAAAGTCATGAAAGGACATGCTTATGTTGATCCAGCATTCAAATGGCTTTGGAAATCCTCATGTCAGCCCAAACACCAAGTTTCTTTTGGCTGTTGCTCAAGGATAGACTCAACACTAGAGGGATGCTCAGAAGAAGGCATATGGCCCTAGACTCCTATGTTTGTGAGCTCTGCATTCTTCAAAGGGAAGAAACTTTACTTCATCTCTTCATTAGATGTAATTTTGCAAGGCATGCTGGGCTTCGATTGGATTAACTCTACCTGTCCACCTGCCTATGCTTTCATTGGTCAAGGTTCTGAAAAGAAAATTGAATGTCCATTTCTATATGGACATTACAATCCTTATGTGTTGGAGTATTTGGACGGTGCGAAATGAATGGATCTTTAATAACATTGATCCCACAGTTGCCAGATGCAGAGAAAGATTCTTCAGTGAGCTCAAGATGGTGCTACATCGAGCGAAGCAGAAGCACATAGAAAGTTTAGAGCAATGGATTGCAGATACAATATGATTGTCTTTTCTTTTGGGGCAGCACTTGTTGTCTTTTCTTTTTCTTTTTGTTTTCTGTATTAAACTTTCTATTTATTAAATATATTAATCTGTAGGGGCTCTTTGCCCCTCCAGTTTCTTCAAAAAAAAAAGATGGTGCCCGGATGCCGGGCCTCCCTCCTCCACCGACGGTGAGACCACAGGACGCGAGGGGGCCGGCCACTAAATCCTCTTTTTCTCCCTAGAGTCGCGTCCCTTCAAGACAGACTACAGCGCCATTTCGTTTTGTTCTTTCTATCAATGCATACAAAATGCATCAAATGAATGCTTGTTCCTGATGAAAGTTACCAACTGATGCATGCATGCCTAAGAGCCAAGCAAACAACACCTCCTTTTTTTTTGCAAATGTACCTCCTTTATAAATATAAAGCTGCTATTCCTTTTTAAGTGGTAAATTGATTTCTCTTACAGATTTTCTTCAGCATGATTTATTTAATTTAATTTAAACAATTCACACCACCGCATGACCGCCACTGTCATAGCTGTGCTGATGTCATGCCGTCCGTCACGATTAGCTACCACAGTACCTGGCTCTGCGACGGAAGCCTCTATGCCTGCCACTGCTATTTTTTTCCCTTCCTTCACTGTAGGGTCGTTTTGTTTTAGTGCAGAATACCTCCGATCTAAAATGTAAACATTTAATTTCTAGCTTTTGTTAAAGTGAATTTTTATTAGCATTGACTATTCATAGAAAAACTTTATGATACTTGTACATGCATAATGATATTATTAGATTCATTTTGAATCCAACTATCACAATATTTAATGTTTATATTTATAATAATTTATTTTTTAGATGTTGTTGGTCAAATTAGAATTTTGATTTAAGCAATTTCCGAAATGCTTGCAATGTAGAATTGATGTCTACCATGTGAATTATTTTTTCATTAATGCAATCATTTTGAAAACGTGATGGTTTATTTGACCTTCAATATCAAGCGGATCAGTGCATATTGTTAAAGTATAAGTAAATTATCCATCTTTTGTCATCATCTTAGGCTTTGGGTGCAAATGGTAGATGCATATATAATAGTCTAATACGGTTGGGGTTGTGGTTGTTGGATGATGCTTCCGTTCTACGAACTGTACAACCTTCGCTTCTCTAGCAAACCGGCATTTCAGTTTTAGCCGTGAGTTACTGTTCATCTTATTTATACGGCTTTTGAGGAGCATGGCCGGTTTCATCATACCGGAGGTGAATAGACCTTTAAGTATATAAACTCTTGACTTGACCTCGAGCTACTTGCTTGATCTTATCGTATACCTTTACCTTATCGTATAAACAACCCCTTGCCGGACAAACGACAAGATTGCAGTCGCCGGCTTCTCACTCCACGCAAGGTGACGGCTCTCATAATCATATAATATAATAGATATCTTTTATGGTGTTTGCAAGTGATGTGGGCCGTCTATGTTTTAAATCTAACGCTTCACAATCAAAAGTACCAACCAAAAGATACAAAAGTATTGACGAAGATACTGAAAGTATGGAGGATAAAAAGGTAATTTTGTATGATTTACGTTGTTTATTGTCATTTACTTAGCTTTCTATTTCATGGATGGAGTAAAGAACACAACTATGACTGCAAGGGATCATGAACCTCGGCTGTAATCTTGTAGTGTTGATTATTTTCTAATAAGTAGTTCATATTGCTCAGAGTGTGTATTTGTTGTAACCTTAGATGGCGAGGAGAGCCATGGCTTTGGGAGCCCCAATGATCGAAAGGTGGAAGATGAGGTAGGGTGCAGCCACCAAGATTCTAGAAATTTTATAGGAATTTTATAGGTAGCTAACATAATATTGGGTAACTTACTTGGTAACTGAGATATGGCACAATTTTAGGAATGTTATTTAAAGAAAATTCCTCAGTCTGTTATTATTCTAATGTATCATTGACTATGTCATTGAAACATATAAATTAAATGCGATTATAGAGAACTAACAATTTTATTTGCACTAACATGTGTAGTGGTTTGAAGAACTATTATTCAGAGTATAAGCTGAATATCTGGCACAGCGCACGATATTTTATTTCTTAAGTTACATGGTTGCATGCTACTTACAAAGGTTCAAACAATTGTACCAAATGTCAACTAAATCCACTCCACCGTAGACCCCTCTTGATTATAGTCAATTGAGTCATTCTAATAATATAGAAACTGAGTAAGCATGTAGCAATTAAGTAAATAGTCATATTTTATACAGATTAGCACCGGCCATAGCTACCACACTATGCACAGTATATCTCTAGGATACGAGGAGCATTTAGGTTTTCAACAACTCTGTCTCCCCACCCCTTGTGCGGTGCTGCGCCTATATATACATGTACTCGATCGGCCCCTTAGGCATCCAAGCTAATATTGCTAGGTAGTACCACACATTGCCTTTGCAAATTAGTAGCATGAAATACCCATTAACCATGCCGCAAGTGGATTCTGCTTTTTCCAGCCCTAGTAGTGATTTCCCCACATCTGGTAGGAGCCGCCGCCTCCTCTGAGCTAACAGTAGTTCCAAGGCCGGATTGCCCTCGCAAGTGCGGGGACGTAGATATTCCTTTCCCATTCGGCATTGGCGACGGCTGTGCCTGGCCAAGCTTGGACAATAGTTTCCAGATAACCTGCAACCAGAGCTTTAGCCCTCCGAGACCATACTCATCGAGCAACCTGGAGATCGTCGATATCATGGTGGCGACCGGCGAGATGCGCGTCGTCAGACCAGTGTCGTCCCAATGCTTCAGGTCGTCCAATACCGTATCCGACAGTTCGAACTCGTCGCTGTTCATCACACTCAACAGCAGCTCGTTTCTGATCTCGAAACGGCGCAACTTGTTCACGGCCATCGGGTGCACCACGGTGGTCCTTATATCTGCCGGGTCGGGTTTCCTCAACGGCTGCATCTCCTATTGCGCGAGCTTGGACCTTGCCGCTCCAGATGGTGCGCCGTGCGAGGGGACTGGGTGCTGCCAGATTGGCGTCCCGGATAACCTTAGCACGGTACAGGTCAACTGGATCGAAGACAAGAATGGTGCGTGGGCCTACAGCCCCTGCAAATACGCCTTCGTGGCCGAGAAAGATTGGTACGTAACTTGCAGTTCATGTCATCATTGTAACACTTGTTATCGACCTTATGGTTCATGCATACAAGAAATTTATATATATTACTATAAGTTAGCCGCGCATAAATTCGTTAGATATGCTTCTGTATTCCAAACATGGAAGCGTAGAAAGCATTGGCTCAAAACCGCAAGGATTTCATGAAGTGTAAACTTGAAAATAACAGGGATGGTATTTTTCAACATGTTAAATTTGTATTCTTACTAAACATACCTTTCTCAAGATTGAGCAACTAGTTCGTTTTGTTAAATCGTCTTAGGTACAATTTTCGTCGAGAAGACCTATCTGGAACAGGAAACAAGAGCTTTACCAGTCGGGTCGGTAAAATTGCCCCAGTGGTGCTTGACTGGGCCATCACAAGTAATGGGTCTTGCATTGCTCTGGACGCCAATGGGGCATCAGCAACGTCGACAGGTCCCGCCTGCGCCAGTGACAACAGCTACTGTGTCAACGCCACACAAGGGGATGGGTACCTATGCAACTGTTCTGCTGGATACCAAGGCAACCCTTACATCAAGGGATCCGGAGGGTGTACAGGTTAGCTTTTCTCCTCCCTTTTTCTTCAACGGAAACATATCATCACTTCAGTCTTGGAGTTTATCTCGTGGCTTAGGCCCTGTTTAGATCCTCTAGACGGCTAAAATTAGCCAACTAAAACATAGCCAGCTAATTTTTCTAGCCAACTAATATTAGGAGGTACTTGTTTAGATCCTTGACTAATGTCTCTAGTTTTTAGACTTTCCTGGCTTCTTTAATGTGTTTTTTTTGCCTTTTTATATGTTTAGTCAAGTTTAGGAGGGTTGGGATGACTAGAGGCTAAAAGTTTAGGAGGTGGGTTGGCTAAAAGTTTAGTCACTTTTAGGAGGTCATGTTTGGATCTAAAATGACTAAAATTAGCCAGCTAAAAGTTTAGGAAGTGGATCCAAACAGGACCAATTGGTCAACATGTATGAGATAGTTTTTAGGAGCTTAATTAAGGAGGGGCACATTCCTAACCAACAAACGCTTGTATAAGAAGGGACCACTGGTTCCTCATGGGTGACACGAGCTCTTTTGTGATGATTTGGGTTCCGTGTAAACAAGTGGCAAGAGAAATAGTGGCTTCGGCCTTCTCTCTTAACTATTCAAAATGTTGATTCCGCTCTTATAATAAGTCTATTTCTCTCTTATATATATGCAGATATTAAGGAATGTGATCTTCTTATTATCCCTTCAATTAACTATTCAAAATGTTGATTCCGCTCTTATAATAAGTCTATTTCTCTCTTATATGCAGATATTAAGGAATGTGATCTTCGCAAATCAAATCCTGAGATTTATGAAAAAATATACCCTTGTGGCAGCCGTAGCATATGCCATGACAAACCTGGTGGTTACGATTGCATATGCAAAGGCTTGTACCCTAGAGGAGACGGTAAAAGCGACAAGGGATGCCAACCGATGGTTCAAGGTTACGTATTGGCGCTAATAGGTGAGCACTCATCACCAGCCACATTTTCAATTGTGCTTTCATTTATAATATCTGAAAAATTAAAAAATATTTCATTAAAACATAAACCAAATTCAGCTTTTTTGCTTTTTTGGCATTACAGTCGGGTCATGTGATTTATTTAATCCTACTTTCTACGTTGGTCATATTCTATTTTTTACTTTGCAAATCTCATTATGGATCAGCTCCAAATGGTATAGCTCCTTTGGAATACAGGACAGAAAAAACATAGAAATAGGGAAAATACGTGAATTGAAATAGCATACTTCTTCAATCTTATGGCTTTGGATCAAGAAGGCTTCTGGTCGCACCATATGGGAAAACTTATGGAACCAATACTAAACTAGTTATCCCAGTTTAAATTTGATCATATGTGTTAGCAACAATCATGTATGCGTAACTCTTGCTAAATATTAATTAATAGAACAGACTTAAAAATCATTGTACAAAACAAATACTTAATTTTATCTACAAGGCTGGTATTAATTGGCAAGAAAAGTTGAGGCACCCTGAATTGTTACATGTTGAACCCTAATTCTTAGTTTAGCTTATCATAGTGATAGTGGTGGGTTATTTTTGGCTAATTGTTCATAATAGTTGTGAGTAATTTAGATTTTTGATTAACATGAAAATTTATAAGTCTTAAGACCGATTATATATATAGGGAAAATCCATTCTAGTCCCAAAGTGTAGGTAAGCCCACGTTGAAAAACTACCTTGCGCGTGTGTACATGCCCATTAATCACTTTAAGTCTGTGTAAGTAATATATATAATAGATAGAAACAACTAAATAAGTAGTGCATATCACTCACTAAGCTCTAAAATAATGCCACCACATGGAGCTTTTATATATTTGTTCGTTTAGTATTATGACAACGTTATGCCTCCACTGGAAGGACATAGAGGTTATACTGTTAATTCGTGACTCATATATTATGTATTTCGAAAGAAGGAGTAACATATAGCTCCCCTGGCGAATTACTTTAATACTCCTGTACGTAGTACTCTACAAAATAAACAAATACCAACCTCCATTTCTGAATACTTGTCTATTGTGACCACGTTTTGTTTTTTAAATACTTGGCACTAAGCGCTTCCCGGTATTTGTTTCTGGTTTTACCCCTATAAATATAGGGCCAGCACACGGCCATCACACATAGCAAACAGAAAACAAACAACTACGGAGTAAAAAACTAAAAACATGCTTATGCAAGAAGAAAAGCCACACACGCCTTCGTACGATCCTTCCAGAAAACTCACAATTCCTTGTCTGTCTTTGCAGCAACATTAGTTGCCGTTGTTCTTCTGGCTGGGCTACTATGGTTCGTACTCACAGAGCGCAGGCGGAGACAGCGAAAAAGCTTCTTTGACAAAAACGGCGGTAAGCTACTGATGGGAGCGGACATCCACATCTACACAGAAGACGAGTTGAAGATCATCACAAATCAGTATAGCACGCCCATCGGCGGAGGTAATTTTGGCAAGGTCTTCAAGGGAGTCACAGAAGACAAGCAGGAGGTCGCGGTTAAACGCGCCATTGTAGAGGATAGCAAGAAAACCCGGGAAGGAGGTGACTTCGTTGATGAGATCACCTTCCAGTTCCAGATGAGGCACACAAACCTGGTCCGCCTCATTGGGTGCTGCCTCGAGACGGACGTCCCCATGCTCGTCTTCGAGTTCATCCCGAACGGGAGCCTCTCCGACGTGCTGCACGATAATGACAGCACACGGCGAACCCTCTCTCTGCTGCAGCGCCTCGACATTGCTATCGGCTCCGCGGAAGCTCTCCGGTACATGCACTACTCACATATTGGTGGCCTCCACAAACGGATCCACGGGGACGTCAAGTCGGCCAACATCCTCCTCGACCACGATCTCTCGCCTAAGGTCTCTGATTTTGGGTCGTCTAAGGTAATGTCGAAGGCCAGCCGGTATGTCCGGTTCGTGGCTAGTGACATGAACTACGTTGACCCCGTGTACTACAAGACAGGGCGTTTCACGGAGAAAAGCGACGTCTACAGCTACGGAGTAGTGCTCCTTGAGATCATCACTAGGAAGCCAGCAAAGTATGACGGGAGCAACAGCCTTCCCATAGACTTTGTCAAGACATGCAAGATGGAGGGCAATGGAAGGAAGATGTACGACGGAGACATCTTGAGTCATGAAGATGCAAAATCTCATGTTTATGTTGAGTGCCTGGACAGGATCGCTGAACTCGCGGTGCGATGCCTCAAGGAAGACGACGACGAGAGACCGAACATGGAAGAGGTTTTAATGGAGCTTAAGAAGGTGAAGCTAAGAGCTTCAGGGTGAATGTCGTGCATGCTCTGAAACTGAACATGGTTATTTCGAGCCAGCTTCTTAGCTTACAGTGGGAGTCTTCAGTTTTCATCAATTACATCAATCATTTTCTTTCAAGTTAACGTTTGTTTTAGCCATCGATTTGTGTTAAATATCTGTGACTGTTATGTTCCGAACTAGCTAAGTCTCTACGTTCCGCGTTGTCAATTGCAATCTAGCTAGCATGTTTTGACTTAATTGTATGAACTATATATGTACGCAATGTGTTTCTTTGGGTGTTTGCAATACTATGTTCAGAAATTTAATAATGTTGGACATGTGGAGTTGTGGACTTGCAATATGTACCTACATTCTGCTACCTCAATGTGTTTTTTTTTTTTTGAAAAGTAACACATTATAGTAGCAGACACCACTACAACAAAAGCGATCTTTAGTGGTGTTTCTTTGGGTGTTTGCAATACTATGTTCACAAGCTTAATGATGTTGGACATGTGGAGTTGTGGCTTGCTATACCTAGGTTCTGCTGCCTCAATGTATTTTTTTGTTTGCAAAGTAACACAGAATAGGAGCAAACACCACTACAACAAAGTGATCTTTAACGGCGTTTCTAAACAATCCTAGCGGCGGTCGAGATGTTCCCCTCGGCTAAAAATGGTTTCTGATTTCTGGGGGCAGTTCACTTAATGGGCCGCCTCTAAAAACAATTTCTAGCAGCAGACTCTCTTGTGCCCCGCCGCCACTGTGCATGAAGCAGCCCAGACGGCCCAACTCAAAACTAGTACTATAAATAAGACTTTTTACCACTTTTAAAAAAAGAAAAAAAGAGACTTTTTACTCCTACGCTCACCATATCCAAGCTGCAGCGCACCTCTTCCCCATCGGCAGCACGAGGTGTGGTGGGAGGTGCGGCCCAATGCGGCGCCGGTCCTCGAGGGTGAAGGTCGCGCGCGGCTAATCCGTCGCCCCTCCCCCATACCCTCGAGGCCTCGACAACGGCTCCAAGGCGTGTGGTGGCTCGGAGCAAACTTGATTGTATATATTGGTATACAATGAGCTAACAAGTATCTTAGAAATTAGATCAAAATGTCTTGAATGTAGCGTAGGCCCCCCGTTTTTGTTGTCTCGCCCCGGACACCCAAAGAGTCGGCCCGATCACCGACCTGGCATGGTGTCGAGTCTCTAGCAACCATGCCAACACGCACTTCCGAAATCTCTTTCAACAAATTAGCCATCGATATTGCTTTGGACATAGCTTTGGCTAGGTCTCATCTTTATATGGACAATACAGTTTGAGCATAAATAGGAAGAATATTGCAGCTGCAACCGGATCAATCTCTAATGTTTTTGAATTGCTATATAGCTTTTGGATTGTGAATGGTGAATTCAATGGATGTTCAAATACTTCTTGATTCATTTAATTGGTGCGGGGTTCTTTGAATATATCATTTCTGAATCCCGATCCTCCATATGGTGTCCTTAGACTGACTCCAACGGTTCCTACCCAAATGCCTGACCCAAACGAGTGAATGGGTAATCGTTCTGCTGGAGGGGCACCATCTAAATCTGTCGATCTCCAACGGATGTCCGAAAATTGGGTCCGTCGCCTCCTCTTCTAGCTCAGGCGGGGGCAGCGCGCAGCCGCCGACGCTGTCGCCGCCGTGCGCCGCCGCTTTCTTCCCCGGGCCGCCGCCGCCTCACGCGACCGCGCTCCCTCGCGTCGGGCTCCCTCCTCTTCCACCCTAATTCGGAAGACGACGACCAGGAGGAGGTGACCGGAGGAGGCGCCGTCCCCGCCACGCCCGCGCGCCGCGACCCCGCGGGCCGCCGCCCCTGAGCCGCGCCCGCGCACCGTGGCCGCCACGGCGCCGGCTCCCCGTGGCTGCACCACAGGCCCGGCCACCCCGCTGCTCGCCAAGGCCACCTACGCCGCCATGCTCGCCGACAGCGTCCGCGAGCTGGATGAGCTCCTCTGGGCGTCGTGGAGCTCCTTCGGCATGGCCCCCCGCTCATTCTGCTGCCCGTGCTGCGCGCATGCTGCTGCTCTTGTCCTCACGCTGTCGCAAGTCAAACCAAATCAAATCAATCCGGATTAAACTATCTGCTGCAACAGATTGAAGCAAGAAAACAATAGAGCTCGTGTTACGGGCTGTCTGCTTGCTGCCGCAGCGCGAATCGTGGCTCTGCAATTCGAGGGAGGAGGAGCACGGCGCGGAGCCGTGGATGGGAGAGGGGGCGCGTGGCGGATCGGGCGCCGCCGCCCTGGTCCTTCTGGAGCGCGCCGAGCAGAGGAGGGGAGGAGAGAGGCGGGGGGTCGGGATCCTCGGAGCCGTCGACGCGCGAGTGGAGGTGCGGGAGTCCACCCGCCGGAGATGAAGATGAGGGAGGGGAGACGCGGCGGCCAGGGAGAGGAGACGCGAGCGGAAGAGATGGGTCAGCGGCGCGAGTCGCTCCATTTGTGGGTCACGGAGCGACGCACTCCGAAAATAGGTGTACCATTTGCGTTGCCGGTTGGAGGGTTGTTTTCCAGGTTTCACTACCTATTTTGAGTATAATGTGGGGAATGGGGTGCCGGTTGGAGTCAGTCTTAGGCATATTAAACCTACAAATGTATTGTGCCCTGATAACCTGAAGAATCAGTTTAATTCTTGTCATAGAGATCCACACACACGCGCGCGCAATAGAAATCACTGAATTTTCGGATTTGGAGTTTGAAACCCGAAGTTATTTCGGGTTAATCGGGTTTGTTGTCCCGGTACTCGAATTTCCCCAACAACCCGAAACTTCAACAGCCCATGTACGTAATGCTAATTTCAGCCAAGCCCATACAAGTACAACAGCTCACTACGGGAGGCAATGAGTCACGAACAGGAAGATTTCCTCCTGCGCCGCCCAGGCCGGGAGGCAGCTGCGCCCGCGCCACGACGCCACGAGTCCACGACGTCCCGTCGTTCCAGCCGCGCAACGACTAGCGACCCTGCGCCCCGCTTCGAACCCTGGCGCCGCACAGCATCATCGTCAAGAGAACCTCGTCGAGAGCACCCCGGCAAGACCGTTTGAAGTTGAAGCACGGCGGCAACAACAACGGACGAATCGTGCAATGTAAATCTTCCCGTCTATGCACCTTTATTCAGTTTCCAACATGAACTGCGCCAAAAATGCTGCAAAATTCTGTTTTCTGGATGTTATGCTGAGTTCGGGTAAGTTTGGGTACCCGAAACCCGAACCCGAACTTTCGGGTACATGATCCTTTTTTTTTCTTTTAAATTCGGGTTTTGATTTTGAAAACCCAAAGTTTCAATAACCCAAAACCTGACCCGAAGTTTTAGGGTAACCCGAACGCCCAGTCCTAGCTACCGGCCAAAGCTAATACGGAGTATATTATACTAAAGTTTCTTTAGTGATGGCTGAGAGCGACGTGGAGATGGTAAATCGCCGGCAGACGGCTAATTCATTAGCCTGCTCTTACTCTACCGCCCAGAATTCTTAATAGTTCTGTCCACACTTAATTAAGCTGTTCAACAACTTATTGGCATAATCTCCCAGAGTCCTAATTAAACCTCAATTATTATTCTGCGATTTGACTCTACATTTTTTTGTCATCATATGGCCAATCATGATGAATTGCTAAATCTATCACAAGGATTTTTTTTTTCGAATTGGCTATCACAAGGATTAAACAGCCTGATTAGCATTCGTTGCCGTAACAGGCCCACGCCAAGCTCGCACTGCAGCACGGTACGGTCTCCATTGACATCGCGCAGTATCCCCCCGTCGACCACATACCGAGAGGCCGGCGTGAAGCTCGTCCTACCGTACACAGAATTCTTAATTGTTCTGTCCACTAAATTAGCGTGTGGAACTTATTTGCACAATCTTCCTGAGTCCTAATCATCAGTTCTTCTGGCCCTCAAAATAAAATAAAAAATCCTCAATTCTTCTGCGTTGACTAAATGTTTTTCTATCATCATATGGCCAATCATATAGGTTATGTACAAATATAGGAAACGAACTGCCCAGCCTTGATTAGCCATTTAATCACAAAGATTAAACTGCCAAATTAGCAATCGCAGCAACAGGCCCTCACACCGAGCTTGCATTGCAGCACGGTACGGCGTCCATGGACACAGCGCAGGCCCCTCCCGTCGACGACCCACGTGACCACGCCCGCGTGAAGCTCGTTATGCTATGGGCGGCGGCCATCGGCGTCGCCTTGTCGCTTTACGTGTGCGCCGGATACGTCTGGGCCTCCGCCGCCGCCGCCGTGCTCCTCGCCGTCATGTGCTGGTTCACGTGGCGGCGCTTCCTCGGCTCGGCGCCTCCGGCGGCGCTCCGGGAGGCGGGGCAGGACCACGGCGGCGGCGGCGGCCTTAGTCAGGAGAAAATCGAAGCGATACCGGCGTTCAAGTACCACCAGAAGGATGCGGCAGCGGCGGCGGCGGAGCAGTGCGCGGTGTGCATCAGCGCCGTGCGAGACGGGGAGACGGTGAGGAGGCTGCCGGCGTGCGTCGACGGCTGGCTGCATGCACGCGCGACGTGCCCGATGTGCCGTGCCGAGGTCAACATCGTCGTCGTCGCCGGCGAGAAGCCAGCGGGGGCGGTGGTGTAGCACAAGCAGCACGGGTTACGGGAGGTGTCAGCATGCGCGTACTTATATAGGGAGAAAATGTACTTAATCATGAATGCGTTTTTATGTTACCATTTCTGTAAACCTGATACTCAAATATCAGGATGGGCTGTAAACCAGGACCATTTCTGTGGATCCTTATTCAACGGAAAAGGAGGCTCGAAGGATTTTTCACTTGGACGGAAAAACAAATTCTTCAATTAGTCTTTCTTGCGTTGCTGATGTGAATTCAAATGTATATACATTCTTTTAGAAACTTTATCTGAAAACTTATTAACATTTATTAGCTACTCTAGCTAGTACCTTTGCTGTTGCGGACGGAACATGCATTTTCCCAATCGCTTTGGTAAGAGACGTGAACATATATTCTAACGAGGTATATATTTGGGACCAAAGGAAAAGTCACTGACTGGCCAGTACTTGGGCTGCTGAGATCAGTTTTAGTAATACTTTTTGTGAATTAGCCATCACTAGAAAAAGAGACATTTGGGCCGTCACTAGAAAAAGCTCGGCATGCAATCATTGGCCCAGTCACGGTGGCGGACGACGGGACGAGTTGCCCCACCACCACCCGCAGCTGCATTTTGCCCGCCACTAATTTTACTAGTGACTACAACAGGATGATCATACCACCATTGCCACATTCTCGGGTAAAGCAAATTGTTCGGGGTCTAAAATGAACAAAAATGGCCCTTTGAACCTTTGGATATTTAGTTATAGATTAGAAACTTGATTAAGGGAGTAATGCCACATGAAACTGATGGATCTATAGGGCATGTATCTAACAATTAGACTACTCCCAATTCATGATACTACATGTTGTATCATAACGTGCCAAGTCAGATTGATACTACTCAAGATACAGCCACCCACAGTGCATTGTAACATGTCTGGGGCCCATTTAATAAATGTTTTCTCCTTCTCCCTTCCCACACTGTCTCTCCTCATTTTCCATCGCAGTAGCATGGGTGCTCAACCATGAGCTGAGCTCACGCCGTGCCGCTGCAGTTGGCAGCTAGACCACGTGCGACCTCACGATTGCTAGCACAACGAGTTGATTCAACGCGTGAGAGCAGCCGCAGCGTGCAGCATGGCAGACGCGGCGATGCTCATGCGGTCGTCCGTCGACAAGGGTGGCGAGCTCCGATTCGCAGCCGGCGCAGGGAGATACGAGCATGGGCAGCGCCAACCGGCGACCATGGCAGATCGACAAGAGCAGCTAACTTCATCTGCGGTTGTTTAGCATGAGTGAACTACCGCTGGTAGGTGTAAACGAGCACACGGTATCGAGCATCCTTCTAAGTCTCAAAGAGGTCATCAGCCACAACTTTCAGCCGGATTTACTTAATAAGTCTCAAAGAGGTCGTCAGCCACAACTTTCAGCCGGATTTTTCAGATTCAGACCACTGCTGTTTGATTCGTGTAGAATTCATGTTTCAATCGAGTCTGAGTTAGTTTTCTCTTATCTTATATATTCATACTCGGACTAAGTCACATGAAGGTGTGCTTGCTCTAGCGGAACGGTTTACTACCTTGCTCCCATGAAGCTTTAGTTCGAATCCCACCAGTTGTATTTTTCACCTTGACATTTTTTATGGCGAATGACCACTGTGAGGCCTGGTTCTTTGGTAGCCTTCACGCAGGCCCAAAAGACCATGGCCAGGTCGTGCCCTTGGAACAAGGCCCATCCTATATGAATTAATATATTCATTAATTTTTTGGAATTAACTCTAAAATCCATATTCTCAACCGTGTTCCTAAATTCATATAAATTTAATCTCTATCCATTCCGTCCATTTATATAGTTTTAGAGTTGGGAACGGCTCAGATCCATGTGCTTTGTAGGTCTGGCAGACTACCATTAGTGAATTGATGCAATTTTTCTCCTTCAATATTTCTAATTTTTTATTTTTGCTTTAGATTGTACAAATTATGAAGATATATGTGCCAATCCTACTATAGTGGAAGAGGACTAGAGAACAGCAACAAGTAGCAGTACTTGGCGATGGTGAATCATGAATCATGCTATGGTGGCACTGCTAGATACATACTAGAAAATTAGCACGCTGTTGGCGTGCCTTATGACCCTTCTGCAATGCGTTGAGTGATTCCTTTTTTTTTTAAGGCATTGATGTGTAAACTAGACTATCTATAACCGAAATTTCACTCTCAATCATCTATCTATACAGATTTTACTTATTTTTGGACTTCCTAAATTTCAGAATCCATACTCGTTGAAATGTTATTGCTGACTCCTTTGTCATCAGTTTTGCAAAACATTTTTATTCTGCTGTAAAGAAGAAATACTTAATAAGTAGCTTCTGATTATGCCCTCTGACAATTTAAGTAGCTTCTCCATGATTCTTTAGTTAAGCACGCTGGATCTCTGGTAACAGGGCAGAAAAGCAACTCTCAGGCTTGAGAACTGAAGAGGCTGCATTAGGAAACACTGGTTTTTTTAATATAATTTTCAATTGTTTATAAGACATGTTTTATTGTTCTTCAAATAGAATGATCTTTCCTGGATATTGTAGGCCTATAGACAAAGAAGAGTAGCAATATGAATTGGAAACTTTACAGTCTCCTAACAGGCAAAATATGAATAAAGACAGAGGTGCTAAAAATTGTTCACAGGTGATATCAATTTTGCTGCCTATTTTTACACAAACTACAGGGGAAAGTTCCCCACTGTGCATTTTCAGTAAATAAAAGAGTTAAGTATGTAGAAAAGGTACAAGAAATAATCTAAGGAACAGAGTTAGAAAGGAAAAACTATGCTAGTGGACATTGTACACCATTTTGTTTTATGCCTTCTGGAAATCTACAAAGGTGATGAAGTAGTACTTGCTTGTAACTCAAGGCTCTAAGATCTATTGTTGGCCTCTGTTCATCAAATTTTTTCTACCTCTCGTTTCTAGACTCTTAAGAATGCACCAATGAACACCTCCATAAAGAAATTTTTGAACATTGTTCACACATGAAGTCTTAAGGCTTTATTATGATCCCTAGTTATGAAGATCTAAAAGATGAATTATGAAAGAGATCTTTTACCAGTACCATTATTGCAAGCCTCTTCAAACTGTTTAAGAGAAATTAGCACTCTGCTGGATTATTACATTTTATATAGCCATATGGCATTCCTAGTCTGGGAACTACAACCTTTCAGAGAATTTTCAATGATCTTGGCCTGAGACATGTATTGTATATAATAATCAGATGTGAAAACCATATGAACGCTGCTAAAGTGAAGGCATTATGTCTAAAAAACTCGACCTGCCGGGGGTAAGACCGCCCCCGACGGCATTTTGCTAAGGAGAAGAGCCCCTCACGCAGGCCGAGAAAATCCACCGAACCCCCTCCCCAACCTTACACAGGGACTCAGCTGGCCGTTGTGAGCTGCGGCGCGAGTCTTAACCATGTGCTTTGGCCTGGGGAGGACGAGGGGATTTTTTTCTCCACTGTACGCAGCAACAGTGCGCAGCACTGTGCGCGCAACAGTGCTCGGTGGGAATCGTGGGCGAGCAGCGCTCGAGCCCACGACCGGCAGCTCACCAACCGGGAGCCTTGCCGCACGAGCTAGCGCTCGTTCCCGAAGGCATTATGTCTAACAACAATCAGATTATGATTTTTCAGTGATTCATAAGAGGATGCATAAACTGGTTAAATTATGTCATATAACAAATCTGTGGGTACTGCTCCTGTAATTCCAACCAAGCTTACTAGCAATCAATTGATTGCTTGCTTAAAATAATATACCTTGCAAAGAGTACATGCTAATAAACTGCAGCACAAACAATTATTGGCTGCCATAGTCTCTGTCCTGCTTCTTCATACAAGGCGAATGTAACGAGAGGTTCAGTGTGTTCCGCTGAGGTCCCTGCCTTCTCGCCTTCTGTCCTGCGTTGCAATAAGTCACCGAACACCCCATCGCCGCCACCATCTCTCACCATCCTGGCGTCAGTGGGAGAGTCTAGGAGCTTCAAGGAGGTTAGCCTCCTTGCTCAGCCACGGTGACAGGCCGCAAGCAGGAGTCAGGGGACGCCGGGACATGGAAAGACAGATCGGCGAGGCGCGAGCAACTACGACGAGGCTGTTTCTTCTTGCTGCCTCTCTCATGCTCCCAGCCCACCAGCTCACTGAAACCTCGAAACCTTGAGCGCGCTTCCAACTTGCTGACATCGCCAGTAGAGGAATTTCGTCGAGCACCTCGCCAGCGAGGAAGTAGTGCCTCAAGCATGGGAAAATATGGGAAGAAATGTCGTGGCGCACTGCGAGCTCTTGCTTTGAATCCTCCCCAGATTGCTCACACCACGCTCATCTCCGTCTCTTTTCATCTCTCAGCATAGTCGTCGTCCTTGCATCGCGGTGCTCATGGGGAAGATGGCGGCTTGCACGGACCGGACGTGGGCGACGATTCTGGTTCCAATCGTTGGCTGAAATTCTCCATCGTCGGCTCGGCCAACGGTGTTCCGTCGCTAGAGGAGGAGGGAGCGAGAAAAGGGGGGAGCGGCGAGCGCAGTCGAGGATCCGTCGTGAAGACGCGGCGGAGGAGAAGCAGCCGCGAGAGTTCGCGAGAGTTCGGGTATCAGGCAAAACCCGAACCGCTGCATCGGACGGCTTGTGTCCCAAGATTGATGAATCGAACGGCAGACGTTAACGGGTTGACGTGGACGCGCTCACAACCCGCGAACGCGACCACATTGGGATATGTAGAGATTTGATGACAATATAATTGAATGGCTTTGAGATTTCTTCTATTTTCAAATATTGTATCATGTTCCTTTTAACTAAAAGTTCATAGTCTTTGTTTTTTTCTTCCCGTGGCAACGCACGAGTACTTTGCTAGTTCTTCATCAATTCCCTGCCACCTCAGCAAAAAATCCTACATGGCACCTATTTAACGTTGATGATACTCGTCGTTGAGAGGAGTCTTATGACCACCATGCAGAGAAGTCATCTAGTTTCAGAAATAATTAAATCCTGGTGACAGCTTCGCCAAGAACGTGGATTTGCGCTCCAACCGAAGAATCGCGATACGCAGAATTCTTTGTAGTCCTCTTCGCTTAATTAAGGTGTCCAACTTATTTGCACAATATCCTGATCAAACTTCTGATCCTCAATTGTTCTGTGATTTGACTTGATGTTTTTCTATCATCAAATGGCCAATCATGATGAATTCCCAAATCCATGACACTTAATTATTTAAAATTTATTATTTACACAAGTATAGAGTACTTAATTGGTAGTAGTACCTACAGCCTACAGGAACAAGGTGCCCAGCCCTGGTTAGCCATTTAATCACAAGGATAAATAAAACAGCCTAATTTGCTCGTCGCAGCCATGGACATTCGATAATGCATCTCCACAACTACATGTGATGGCATACCTTATCTTCATTCGTCCAGTCGACGTAGAGATTCGTGCAAGTGGACCCATCAGCTCCACCGTGCAGACCGGATGCTCACAACTCACAAGCGCGCTCTCTCTCTCTCCACTCACTCTCTCTCTCTCACACACCTTTCTCCACTGCTGGTCTGCGAGTTGCAGACTGCATGCAACACATCCCGAGGCCTCCTAGTACATCGCTCGCTCTTCGCGCCATTGCATCTCGCTCTCTTTTTTTCCCCTTTGTCTACCCCTTCGCTCTCTTTTTTCCCTCTCACGTGAAGTTGCTTCTACAATACAATATTTCGATATTACTTTAATTGTATAATACTTTGATAGTCTAGTATATTTTGACATGTGGAATAAAATTGATAGTATAAACTTCCATAATATTGTGCTTCGATAATATAATACTTTAATTTTAACCGTGCAGTACAAAATTAAAGTCATTTTCTGAGTGCACTAAAAATGCACACACGGTCACATCCCTTTACTTCTTTTTTGCGGGGGACATCCCTTTAAATTTTAATTAGCATATTCGGAAAGCACAAATTTGATATACTTGTGATAACAGATTGGAGTAACAAATTTGCAGTATTATTCTGTAGCATAATTGCTTTTAGTGTAAAATAATACTATAATATTTCTAGTACAACCTGATACTATAATATTTTGTAGCACTTGATTTATAATATGCTATTGAATTTCTAGTACAATGAAAATTGCACTAACGACAGAATTGTACTATCAATTTTCAATACAATGAAAAATGTACTATCAATTTCTGAAAAAAGGTAATATTGGTGTTACTGCAATTGTAATACAGCAACATGACACCTTTTATTGTACTACAAAAGACATGACAACTTAATCGCTGAAAAAGGTAATCTCGGTGTTAGTGCAATTGTAATACAACAACTTGACATTTTTAATTGTACTAGAAAAGACATGACAACTTAATCGCAAACAAAAAAAAGACATGGCAGCTTCGATAGTGTTGCACCTATAACAATTCATTTTTGTGCTATATATTTCTATTTTGCTATGTAAATAATCTGCAAAATAGAAATATTATAATATTGTAAACAATTCATATGTTGCCTCTCTCTATATATAGTACTGCACTATTATAGTACTTCAACAGTATAGTCTTTTTGACATGTGAGAATAATTTATTGTACTAGAATCCTAGATATGTGGAACAGATATTTTTATGACAGTAATTTTCTAGTGCACTTCGATAGTGTTGTTTTTTATTTCATTGTGAGAAGTGCAAAAACCCTAAATATATAGAACAATATCGACAGTATATTTTTTATTGTACTTCCATTGTGAGAAGTAGAAAAGTTTCACGTTTGGGAAGTAAAAAAATTGAAGAAGAAAAATTATTGTGCTTTAGAGAAAGGGAGAGAAATGTGGTAAGACGACGGCAAAAAGTAAAAGAGGCTGTGGAGAGAGAGAGCATACACTGCAAAACATGGTAGGGAGAGAGTAACGGCAAAAGAGAGCATGCACTGCAAAAGCTGGTGGGGACAGTGTGCATGTACTGGAGAGAGAGAGGGGGGAGAGAGTAACTGCAAAAGCAGCATGAGAGAGAGATGAGAGAGAAGGGCGAGGAGGCACATGTGCGTCAGGTGAAGCTGCAGCATGAATGCATCCGTTGATGCACAACCTCACAAAGAATTTCTAACCGTGCGATAAGGAGTGTGTTCGCATACGGTTGTCGTAAATGCAGTTTGCATGGACATTGCGCAAGAGCCCCCGTGTACCCACGTGCCGAGGCCTGCCCAAAGCTCGTCCTAGTATGGGCGGCAGCCATCATCGTCGTCCTGTCCCTTTACGAGGTGGCCGGCCACATCTGGGGCCTAGCAGCCACCGCTGTGCTCCTCGCCGCCATGCGCTGGTTCACGTGGCACTTCCTCGGCTCGGCGCTGCCGCCGGCGCTCCCAGAGGCGGAGGCGGAGGCGGGGCTGGAGAACGGCGGCGGCGGCCTTAGTTAGCAGGATGTTGACGGCGCCATACCGGCGTTCGAGTATCGCCGGAAGGATGCGGCGGAGCAGTGCGCGGTGTGCATCAGCGTGGTGAAGGATGGGGAGACGGTGAGGACGCTGCCAGCGTGTGGGCACGCATTCCACGCGCCGTGCGTCGATGGGTGCTGCGTGCGCATGCGACGTGCCCGATATGCTGCGCCGTGGTCAACGTTGTCGCCGGCGAGGCGCCGGCTGGGGCGCTTAGCTGGTGTAGCACAAGCAGGACGGGTTAGGGAATCAAACTGCGTCTTTTATTTTTATACAGAGAAAACGTGTACTTCATCCCATTGCAACCGTGAATAAGTTTTTTTTTCATATTTAGTTAGTATTTGTTATTTGTTGATGTGAATTACATGTATATACATTCTTTTAGAAGCTCTGTATGAGAAATTATGAATGTTGAAGAGTGAAGACAACAATAAATTTAGATGTCATGCATGCCGTTTGTGTGACAAATACTCCCTCCGTTTTTTTTTTTTTTTGATGTCGTCGTAGTTCAACTGAAACGTGTTTTATTTGTTGTCGCCGTAGTTCAACTCGAAACGGACGTTCCGTGTTTGCTCCTGCGCGGTGCCGCGGTGCCCTCTGAGCTGCGCCGCCGCCTCCTCGGCTCCGTGTTGCGCCGTCGCCGGCGGCCGCCATGGCGCTCCCGAAGCCCCTCCCGCTCTGCCTCTAGCCTCAACGCCCGCCTCCTGTGGCTCGACACCCGGCCCCCACCGACGTCGAGGAGAGCCCCAATGCCGCCGCCGCCACAAGCGCCGCCTCGCCGCGGCACCCCGGCCGTCCTCCAACCCCAATGCCCCAAGCCCCAACCTCGTCGTGCTTCTGCTGCGTGATGATGGAGACCTGCTCACCACGATGGGCCTGATGCCGCCTCTTCCACCATGACTGAGTCAGAGGTAATTTCAGATTTGTTCATAGCGCCCTGATGCTGCGTGATGCTGCAGCTCATACCGCCCTAGGCATTGCTCTGAGCCTTTGATTTAGAATCAACTTCCGAGAGGAAACACATCACGTTCCTAAAGAACAATTTTAGTGTTTGATTTAATTTTCAGATATTGATATACATGTATGAGTTCATCGTGGGGAATTTGGTTACTCATTCAGTTGGAGAAAATTGCAATCTTTAAAATACTTTTGGATGCAGGTTGATGTAGTGACGCCCTATGAACATTTCCAGGAGCAATGCCGAGGGTTGAAAGAGTCACTTTGGAACTCGAAGTGCGAGAGACGAAAGAGCACAGAGATGATGATTTTGTCTTTCTGTAAGCCAAGTGCTACACGATGGACTTACTTGCAGTTGCAACCTTTCACCATCAGAGATCAACCTTATGTACTCCGACAGTATTGATGATGTACACTTGAGTGTAACTGGCAGCATGAGATTGAGTTTGTTCTTTATTTTTCCCTGATTTGTACTCCAGTACTCTACTGTTTATTTTTCCCTGATTTGGAGTACATCTGAATGTAATGCACATCTGAATGTTCAATGAATCTATTGTTTTTCTTACTGAAGAACGTACTGACACTCTATGTTCTCTGAGTTGTTAACTGTATCAAGATAAGAAATCTGAATAACAAAACATGACAATCTGAGTGCTAATGCATCTCATGTTCTTGTTGCTTAATCCTACTGTCAGAAATTTATTTATGCCATGAAAATGAATCGAAAGAGGTGCACTGTGAGATACTCATGTGTGCAGTTGTCTGAAATTTGTTATGGCCTCGGCAGTCCTGGGCCTCGGACACTTGTTATACAGACACATGATCAAAGAAACTTGTTCGAAGCTGTATCTCTGAATTTAACACTGAACTTTGAGTTTAGGATTAATTCTTGATATTGAGACTTTGCATACAGAACCATCTGACGTTATGCAATACAAATTGGTCTACTTGTTCTGATGCAGCAGAAAAATGCAGTAAAAAAATCAAGAATTCATTGACCAACATGTTTAATACAAGCACATCCACTCAAGTACAAGAGTGCACCCATTTGCCATCAGCTGAAATAACAGAAAAACCTTCTTTTCAACTCAAGCTTCAGAGAATCTTCAAGTTCCATGACAATCTGGGTGCTAGTGCATCCAGCCATCAATAACCCAGCACCAATAATCCACTACCAATCTGGACCATTGTCAATTACATATTGAGAATGAACTACTACCATTCCACTACTAGCAGCCACATCATTAATCTGCTACCAGCAGCCACAAAATTCTTGATCATAATTTACAATAATAAATAAAATCTTCTGCTTATTCATTTATTTTGGCCAGTACTTCTTGTACCAATGTCGCTTCACATCCCAGCTGCAAGGGTAGAAGTCCTTTTCTTTCAAGCATCTGCTTCCTTATATGCGGCGTATCATATCTGTTACCACCTCCAATTCTCATAATTTCTTTCATACATGCTTGAAGCGTCAAAAAAATCCGATTTGCCTTTTCCACTGAATATTCTCGGAAGGCCTGATCCAAATATTAAAATGTAAGCAATTCATGAAGATATACTCGAGCCATTAAGGGCAGTTTGTCGTCGGGAAAAAGAAGTTCAGTTTCTGCTATAAACACAAAACAAAGGAGAGAATTATAGAGTACAATACCTTGTCAACAGCAGCTACAAGATCTTCTAATGTTCTCGATTTGGTCTTGTACTGGATCGATTGGATAGAGTTAAAGAAGCCAAGATCCAAAACATTTAAGTCTGGTGAATTAGGTGGCTGACATACAATTCTGATGTCGAACCCATCTTTCTTGGCAGCATCACAAAAAAGTTTATCACTAGGAGATAGGTGGGGTTTAGCATTATCTTGTTGAATGAATATTGGCTTATTGGCATCTTCCTGTGGCCAGCGAGCAAGGATTGCTGGCAGCACCTTTTCTATCATAAACTCTCGAGTGACAATCTTGTCGACTGAATCCAAAGGTTTTATCTCAATGGTACCAGCAGGCCTGTTCACACTTGATCTCTTTGCTGCTTCAAATTTTATAAAGGGGAAACGACCAATTTTTCCATCAAAGGTACAATTCTTCTCAGAGTCAAATCTGGGTCTAGCAAATGCAGTCAAAATCATGAGCTTAGGGATGTGAGTCTTACTCTTGCATGTACGCTCTATGGGTTCTTCACCTGGAAGAGCATAGTACCTCTCATTCTTCCTTGTTATGTTGAACCATTTTTCATCGATAAAGACAAAGTCAAACAGAGCTTTGAACAAAGGATCAGTGGGTATGGTCCTTGGGTCTAACATTGAAAAACACCATTTCAACCTCTCCTTTTTGTTTTGATCTGTCAAATATGGTTTTATGGCATTTGAAACACGCGTAATGGTGCCATCTCTCTTCATTGAATGCACTTTACTTTTGCTCACATGAAAGTGTGTTGACAAGTCCTCGATGGTTGAACGGCTTCCAATGTCTAAAGTACTAAGTGTCGACACATCCACTTCCATCTTCTTACGGCCACGCATCTTCTTTCCACTTGAAACATCAACAGGGATTCCTTGATCCAAACATCTCTTGCCTTTTCGCCAAATGCGTTGCACTGTCCAAATAGGTACTGAGAACTGTTGAGAAACCTCCCTTGTCTCATGCCCCTTCAAGGTAGCATTTCTAGATTTTGCAAGCACGGCATCAAAGACTGCTCTGCATATGTCATCCGGCAATTCTTTCCTACGAGCATTCAGACCAGCATTCTGCACTTCCTCTTCGGGTTCAATGTTCAGATCAATATCCGGTGGTTCTTCTTGTTCTTCAGCCAAACCGACATCGTGTACACCATCTTGTTCCATAGCTGTGTTAACATCTTCAGGTTCTGCATTCAAGTCTATATTGCTTCTTCCTCTCTGAGGTGTTCCATGTGTTACCCTGCAGGAACAAAATCACACTACTTACATACTTTTTCAGTAGAAAACTTTAGTAAAATATAAAGTAGTTTCAGACATGGACAGGGAGGCATTAAGGCACCAACCTAGGAGAACGCGTAAATGACGATCTTGGTATTGGAGAAAGCATCATCCTACTCAATGGGGACCTAAATATGCCCATGGGTGCACAAGGCGATTTCCTTTTCTTGCCTCTTGGTCCTCCTTGCATAGCCCTGCACAAGTAATTCAAGATGAGAACATTCCTTCATTCATTCTACTCCTGTGTTCAGCAAGGCAGAATATCCCAGAAAATAGCAAGGCAGATAAAAAAGAAGTTAAAAGGAAGGACTCCTATGTTTCAGAAAATAGCTGGAAGCAAAATCAGCTACTCAATCGTTGCCAAGTTGTGATGCACGTCCCTGATTTTGCAAGTAGTGCCGCCCAATACAGATTGAACTACCGGTGGTCTTGAGTAGGCAATATTCATGAGAAATGCAGAGGCAGATAGTGACATTCGAGATCCTTCAGTTCAGTTATTCATGCCGTAAGAGAAACATGCCTTAAGAGAAGAAATCGGTATCAATACACTATGTTCTGCACAAGGATTCTGAAAAGAAAATCCTACGTACAAGCACTGGCTCATAATGGATTCAGTCCAGCTACTACTCCAAACGGTGTTTGGCAAACGTGTTTGGCAATCTGTCGAACAAATGGTGAGCAGTGGAGGTGATGGTTCACTAACCTGGACCGTGGTGAATGTACAGGCGGCGTCGCTACGCGGTGCGCGTCTCCAATTGCAAGGCATCGATGACCACCGGAGGTGAGGAAGGAGGGGGCACCACTTGGGGTGCCAGTTCTCCCGGCCGCGCTCGGCGAGGCCGTGAGCGCCATTGCCATACCTGGTGTGTCGGGCTGCAGCGCCGCGTTGGAGACAGAACGCATCTGAAACTCGGATCCTTTTCCGTTGAAGGCATCCACGAAGCTGGCCTGTCTCCCCACCGCCGTCGCAGCCGCTGCCGGGACCTTCGCCATGCGGGGGACCCTCTCGAGTGCCGCGACACGAGCGTGCCACCGCATGCGATTCATATGCTCCGCCTCTCCTCCATCTTCCTCGATTTCCTCCCGAGCTCTCTTCTTGGTCGCCATGGAAGATTCCACCAGCGCCGCCGCCTCCGCCGCCGTCACCATTCTTTGGCACCGATCAAATTCGATTTATAGGAATCGGTGAGGATGGACAGAGCGATGTGTGAGGATTGAAGCTATTTCGAGGAGGAGGAGGAGGAGGAGGCGTTCCAATGGTGAGGGGGCCGGGCGGCACGGCGCGCCGGGGAGGCGCAGCGGCGGCCGGGGTGCGGCTCGCAGTTGAGCAAGAGGACGCAAGGGCAGAAGTGTCAATTTGCTGCTTCCTTAATCCATCCGAAGCTGTCGGGAACGACATAAAAAAAACGGAGGGAGTACTAAATAGCATCTTATAGGTACTCCGGACTACCGAGCCAGCTCAGCTCAGCGAGGTCCAGCTCGTTATGATAACGAGCTGGCTCGGCTCGGCTCGTTATCTTAGCGAGCTAGAATGCTGGCTCGGCTCGGCTTGATACGAGCTCAAGCTGGCTCGCGAACCAGCTCGTTAAGCTCACTGTCGCTTGCCTTCAACACCCCCACGGTGGCTAGAGCCCTCCGTATGAGGGGAGGAGGGAAGGCACCACCGCGCGAGGCAGAGGAGGGCGGCACCGTCCACCCGTCTCGAGCGACCGGTAGTCGCGCGTCGCGTTGCCTATACGCTATTGGATCTTGACTCGGTCCTTTTCCGTCGTCGCCATTGTCGTGGGGAGAGCGACGAGGACAACGAGCTCGTGCTCGCCATGAGCTTTGGCGTTGATGGCTGCATCATCGGTGATGGATGGGAAGGGAGAGCCAGGCGGCGCGGTAGGGACTGGGGAGGAGGCGAGGTGCGTTTGCGACGCGACTCGGGAAACGGATAAGGTGTGGGGAGGGATGAGGGGTGTTAGGCCTTACTTCCGTCGATGGGCTTGTGTAGCTCGCGAGGGAGAAGGGGTCCGGAGGGTGCTGAGCTGCTGGGACTTGGTGGCTCGTTTGGCTTGCGAGCCAGTTCGAGCTAGCTCGTTAAATATAACGAGTTAGAAACCTAGCACGGCTCGTTATAAAAAGTGAGCAAGCCGTGCCAAGCCGAGCCGAGCCAGTCGCGAGCCGTGAGCTTTTCGTCTAGCCCTACTAATAAATCCATGTCGGCAAAAATTAATGAAGAAGACATTTCACTGTATTCATGCAGTTACACAATGCAATAAAACTTGCTTATGCCCTCGATCGGACCTGCATTGGAACTTGCTGTAAAAGCATGTGATGTTTCATACGCATCTAACATTAATCAACGGATAAGCATAACTCTAGCCTGCGAATATTTGTGTGGCCCTAACTCGCTCGTCTCCCTGAAAAGCTTGAGAACCATAATCAGGAGATAATGTTTTCTAACAGCTTGCTGTTGCTGATGAAACAAGCATTTTCCCTAGCTGTATGGTAAGCAACGCGAAAAATATATTATAACAAGGTATTGGGACCGACCGGAAATTAATAATCACTATCTGGCCAGGAGTACTCGTGATGACCTCTGACACTAAAATCAGTTTCCGGAAATACTTCGTTGTGAATTAATTGGCCAGCCGCTAGCAAAAGCTCAGCAGCCTGTCGATCTTCTGATCTGAGACTGACAACTGGGTCATCCTTACATATGTTTATAGTATTTTACCTCGTTGATAATGACTGGATACCTTCTAAATTCTTGTTGTTGATCTGCAGCCCCGTTTCCTATCGGAAACCAGTTGCGGTTGTCGCATTATATCATATCATATGCATTGATTCTCCACCGATCAACATCATTTAGATGTAGATGTGAACCAAGGTTCCCAATTTTCTAAAAGGTTTCGATAAACAACGATTTGACGGAGAATTGACACAACTCGGTCCGGCTTCTGAACAACACGTGACCTCGCAATCCCCGTTCTACTTACGTGAGATATGGATTGAAAGGATCACATCATCATGTGTGTGTAGCAAATTGATTGAAAGGATCACATGCAACCAGTGGCGAAGCTAGTGGCAAAGCGACACAAGTGCCACTTCAAGCTGGACGCATGCTCAACTCATCCCTGAAGCCTACCACTCTGTTGTGTCATGCCTACGACGGGTCTGGGTGGTGCCAACATTTGATCCTGGGTGGTGCACAAGTGGTGAAATGTTGGTGCTAATCACTGGACTTTTCTTTTCATGTAGCTTCGCCCCTGCATGCAACACTAGAGGATAAAAACTTCACATAACTATATGTGAAATCGCCCCCAATAATTTATCTCTCCCTTCTCTCTCGTCCACATCAGTCAAAATTCTATGCGGAATAGTTTCATAGACAGCTGACATACCATTATATATATATATGGACCTGTTTGTGCACGGTAATGCTACCATCTCGTAATCAATAAATGGCCCTCCAAATTCGCAAGAAATAAAAGAACCAGTTGCAAGCTTTTCCAAGAACACCGTGTGCCAAGAAATAAGGAATTCGTGCTCCACAGTAGGAGTGCTACACGCGTAAGGTTGTTAATATCGATTTCTTTAATTCCTAGCCCAAAGTTAACGTGCCCAACTCATCTCCAAACTCCTCAGTCCCTACAGTTTTCATTGCATTCACGATTTGACTGGATCTTCTAGCATCATACACCTAATCACCACCGGTCAATTCGCCATATATAGTAGCTTGTTGTGTTTACCAAATAATATACAACTGGAGACCGCTAATGGACTGAGTAGTTTATACGCTCACACATGCTCCACCTGGCTGTATATTTATACACACACAGGCCTATGGTTGACAAGCTGCCGCATTTTGATTAGCCATCCAATTAAAACGTTGAGCAGCTAGTATATAAAAGTAGCTAGTAGCAGCTAAACCATAACTACACGCGGATGCGTGTCCAACTTATTGTTGCACAATATTCTTCTGCGATTTGATTCAATGTTTTTCAATCATCAATATGGCCAGTCATGATCAATTGCTGGATCCATCATAGCTTAATCATAACAAATATTTATAGTTGTTGGATAGTACATATATAGGAAGCAAACTTCCCCACCTTGGCTAGCCATTCTAATCACAAGGATTAAACAGCCTAATTTGCAATCGCAGCAAGCCAGCAACAGGCCCACACCGATCGAGCTCGCACTGCAGCAACGGTACGTCGTCCATGGACACCGCGCAGGCGGCCCCACGAGCCGAGGCCGGCGTGAAGCTCATCCTGCTTCGGGCGGCAGCCATCGGCGGCGCCTTGTCACTTTACATGGTCGTCGGCTTCTTCTGGGCCTCCGCCGCCATGTGCTGGTTAGCATGGCGCTTCCTCTGTTCTGTGATCCCGGAGGCGGAGGCGGAGCAGGCCATCGGCGGCGGCGGCCTTAGCCAGGAAGAAATCGATGCCATACCGGCGTTCGAGTACGTACCGCCTGTCGGAGGCGCGGTGGCGGCGGAGCAGTGCGCGGTGTGCATCAGCGTCGTGCGGGAAGGGGAGATGGTGAGGAGGATGCCAGCGTGCGGGCACGCGTTCCACGCGGCGCCGTGCGTCGACCGGTG
This sequence comes from Eragrostis nindensis, assembly GCA_012490785.1. Classification (NCBI taxonomy): domain Eukaryota; kingdom Viridiplantae; phylum Streptophyta; class Magnoliopsida; order Poales; family Poaceae; genus Eragrostis; species Eragrostis nindensis. The sequence continues at coordinate 233,701 of JAAXCT010000398.1, forward strand.
GCTCCACGCGCACGCGACGTGCCCGCTGTGCCGCGCCGAGGTCAGCGTTGTCGTCGTCGCCGGCGAGGCACCGGCGAGTGTAGGGCGGTGTCAAAATTCGTTTTCTTTTATCGGGAGATAAATTTACTGAATCACATAGCAATCATGAATGCGTTTTTTTTTTACCATCTTTAGTTAGTACTGGTCGTTATTTGCGATCCTGATGTTTTTCTCTTTGCGATGCTGATGTGAAGTAAATGTATATACATTTTTTTTAGAAAGTCTGTCTGAAAAGCTAAAAATATTTATTAGCTACTGTGTATGAAAACAATATGAATATTTATTAGCTACTCTAGTAGCTTTGCTGTGCCGACGGAACATGCATTTTCCCTATCGGTTTGGTAGGCTAGGAGACGCGAAACTTCATTCAGAGAATAATGCCGCATAAAACTCATGGATAGAACACGTAATAACTAACAATTGTAGCCACAAACTTTGCAGACAAGTCTTGTAGTTTCAGAAATAATTAAATCCTGGTGACAGCTCCCCAAGAACGCGGATTTGCGCTCCAACCGAAGAATCAATCATGCATGATGAATATTGCCAAATCATCACACTTAATTATTTATAATATATTAATTATTTACACATGTAGTATATAGTACTTAATTGGTACTAGTATCTACTGGAACAAGGTGCCCGGCCTTGGTTAGCCATTTCAGCACAAGGATTAAACAAACAGCCTAATTAGCTCGTCGCAGCAGCAAAGCTCACAGTTCCCCACGGACCACGGTACGGCGTCCAGCCGTACATGGACATCGGCATCGTCCTCCTGCTCTGATCGGCAGCCATCGTCGTCGCCCTGTCCCTTCACAAGGTGGTTGGCCACATCTGGGGCCTTAGCCGCCACCGCCGTGCTCCTCGCCGCCATGTGCTGGTTCACGTGGCGCTTCCTCGGCTCGGCGCCGCCGCCGGCGCTCCCGGAGACGGAGGCAGGGCAAGAGAACGCGGCGGCGGCGGCGGCTTAGCATGGAGGACGTCGACGGCGCCATGCCGGCGTACAAGTATCGCCAGCATAGAAATACTAGCCAGGTCATTGTACTACCGAGCCTCACTTTCAACAGTCCGTTGGTAGGGATGATTTGAAAATAGAAATAACAGGACTAGTACAGTATGTTTCACATTCAAACGAGTGTAAATACTAGAGCACGGTGAGCCAGCTTGGCATCTTTATTTATTCATTTAGTCATATAAGCCAAGTTCAGAGTACATCGCCGACGTAGACACTGCTATGCAATTATAAACCCAGTTCCAATATGATTAAGCAAAGCCATTTATTCCTATGCTCTAGTGAGCGTCACAGTACCTATCCACACTTCCAAATTAGCTGGCCATTCTTGATATCAATAGCCCTTTCCGAGCCCAAATTAAACTTCGGGTTAATCTTCTCTCTGGATTATTCTTTCCCATTTTATTTATTTTGTTTTATTTTTTTTGGTCTTTATCGTAATTTGGTTGCTTGGGCCTTATTGTCTATTTCATTCTTTTTTTTTTTTTGCAAGGTAGAAATACGAGCAAGCCGCGCCGTCAGCTTTGGAGGTCTGGGAGGAGGACGTCGCTGTCTTTGAGCAAGAAAAAGGCAAGTCACACACCATTGAGCATATAATCCCTGTTTACACCTTTTGTTGCGATGTGCATTTCATTATATAGTTAGGGTAATAATCTCACTACTGAAATTGTAGAGGTACTGAGAACCACCGAAGTGCAGATGAACCTAGCACGAAGTGAAACTATTAGTTAAATGATATGAAACATGGCTAGGTTAAGGTTGAATCGGAGTTATCAATGAGCTGGAACGTGGGAGGAATATGAGATGTTTCTGGTGGAGAGGAGAATGGATGGTGGTTGAGCCGAGGATGGTGAATGCATTTATGCACATGTATGTTTATGGTTATGTACTAGTCACATCATCCGAAGCGCATGGTGAATAGTTATCTGAGGCAAGATCAAAACACAGTTCCCGTCCAACCATATGGACCGACTCGTCGGACATGTATGGTTGCAATCCTACAACAACGTACCCTGAGACGTCCCATGAAAGCATGCTTGTGATTGGTGGATAACATCCGGGGTCGGAAAATAAATGTATGCGGTTTAAAGTAATGGTAAGATGGGGTAAGGTGGGTCCCATGAGAAGGAGTCATTGTTGTACCTCCGTATACCAACATGTGATCCTCGATGAACGGGACATTGGGGGGTATCCTATGGGTAAAGTTGGGCAAGTTTCTGCAGAGTCTATAAATCATTCGAATGTGCTGTGCTTCTGGTTAACGAAGCTGTGTTTTAGGGGTGATACATGTTTCGTGGTTAAGTATTACTTCCTCCTCATGAATGTGGTGGATTGGATGGGGGATGCGACTGGTGGATAATGTTCACGGTCGGCATGATATGTTGAGATGTTGTGGTTGTGTTTGAGATGGAGTGATGGTATGATTATGGTTGAGATGGAGGAGGATATATTGTAGGTGATGCTCGTGCATGAACTTGATATCGGAATCATTATTAATGTCTTTGTTAATGCTTAGTGTTGGTTAAGCTCATGTTTCTATATTGCATAACGATTTATGATAGAGTTTATATTTATCCTATCTTGATCCTGTGTGGCCTGCTGAGTACAAATGTACTCATCCTTGCTTAATTTTATAGCAACTTTAAGAAGATGAGTAATGGAGGAGAGTTATAGGTGCTATCGGGTTAAGGAGATACGTGGCGACAATCGTATGTCTTAGGGCACTCCTACACTCAAGCTTTTGGCGTTTAAATGATCTTTATGTTTCCGATGTTTTGTATGATGTTTGAGTTTGAAATATCTTTTGGTTCTTCTTTACTTGTGTATCTTGGTTTGTAATGGCTAAAACTAAACAATAATATGAATTATTGAGCTTGGCTTGATGTAATATCATCTTGTGTGTGGCTATTCATATTGGACGATCGCATTTATAGTGTCCTGAAAGATGGGCCCGTCACAGTATGCCTTGTGTGTACACACAGAAGCGGCATGCTCGATGATAATGATGAATCCCTACGTTCGACCAAAAAAAAAAAAAACTGCCTTAGTATCCTTTCCTCAGGTGACCGTTGTATAATGCATTCCCTCCATTCTCACGGCTTGAGCTTGCTTGCAAGATTTCTCTTGTTCTGATCAACATAGAGCACAACAGTATTGTCGGTCGTCAGCATCACTCTAATTATCATTACAATTGAGAGACAGACAATGTTTGTTATAGTTAGAAAGCATTCACAACCTTGTCTATTTATTTATTTATTTATTAAGGCAGACACAGGCTTTTACAAAGGGCCCTTACAAGTGATACAAACTTGGCATTGGTCCTTAAGAGAGCCTAGGAGGACATAAAAGAAAACTAAAATTACATCCAAGTCCTCATTAAAAATTGCCACTGCTGACGAGCAGGACGAAGCCAGTGCCGCCGCAGCGACTTCCGTAGCATGGAGATGAGCGCCACCAGCGAACTCAGAAGCAGTCCACCCAACAAGGATGCCTCTGTCCACAGACAAGACCTAGCAGAGTGCACATCACAAAGCCGGCAAGCATGCGCACCGTGGACGGGAGGAGGACGCCTGATGCAAGCAATGTCCAGCCGCAGATCTCGATTTAGCATCATCGGGCCAGACCGCAAGACCCATCTCCAAGATAAGTTGGTGAACAGCAAGAAGCAATAGACCCAAGTTGGAAATGGGTAGCGCCCGTTGGGGAACACCACTGGAGAGAAGCACCAGTAGACGAACAATCTCCATGGAACCTGCAGAAGAGTAGTATTGGAGAATAAATGAGAGAAGACACCCGCCCAGGAGGATTGGTCCGGTTCGGTTCATCGGACGTTTGGTTTCCGATGAAAGCCGAACCTATGTATTGTAACATAATCGATTTTCCCTCAGTTTTGTTGATAACAGGTCCGGCTCCGTCGGTTTCAATTTTTCCGGTTTTTTCGAGATTTCAATCCTTGATTAGGACTCAGGAGGCGGCGGCTCCACCTCGTCTATTTCTAACTCCAATATTTAGTTCAAAGGAGAGCATATTATAAAAGCATATGATCCTAATACTCCACTACCAGCGACAAATTTTATACTACAGGTTTCATAATTTGTTGGCAGACTGCAGCAGATTCCCAAAAACATTGCGGTGTTCACCTAACCGAATGTGTATACTGTTTGGGTCAGCGTACACCCAAAATAAAATTGCATGGATAAAATAGAACGAAGGAACCAGCGGCAACGATATTTTGTGCGCTAACAGCAGCGGAAAACCAGCATCGCATGGTAACCATCCAAATGCTAGATTGCTGAGCGGCACGGGCAAAAATTGACAGCCGATTTACAACACAGATTTTAAACATGAGATTTGAGATGAAGCACAGCCTCTTGCTCCAATGTTCAAAATATCAGCTTGCTCTTCCTCCACCTGAGATGAACCAAGGCTGCGTCAGTTTTCAGGATTATGATATCTAGGTGGCTCCTCTAGGTGATCAGGGTTTCAAAGATCCATCCTTGCTTGAGATACCAGAAATGTAAGAGAAACAAGCCACATTAGTCTCCAGCTCCTCAGAAAACTCTCTGCGGTTCCAAGTCTAATTTACTATTTCTCCTTCCTCATCGAAAAACCAAGAGAAAGAGATAGGGAACTTGTTATATCAGCTGGCAGGCTATCTCCATTGTTCTGCTTCTCTCCAACCTTTGGAGAGATAGAGGACAAAATCTTTTCTGAAGAGCCGTCACCTCCCATTTGTTGCTCAAGAGCATCTGAATGACTATTTACAACGTCCCCGGATACTGCATCATCCACTGCATTTAGATCTAGTGGGAACACGCATTTTTCATCACTGTTTGCCATCGCCTTATTGTCAGTGCCATCATCCACGGAGAACGCTGAGAGGGGATGCACCTTAGATGATAGCCTTACATCACCGGTATTATCACATAAAACAGAGTTTGCTGATACTACATTATTATCCAATTTCATTTTCTTAGGTTCGAGTGCTCCATCAACTTCATCAGCTCCATTGATCATCCCAAAATCTCTTTTATGTGTACCACGTGATCCATGTGAAAAAGAATCCAGTGCACCTTTGCTAACCTCAGGAGTATTTGTACGGTCTATATCCATGAGCTGCTCTGCATCATTAAGGTTGATGGTTGTGCTCTCCTTGCCTGGTTCTTGAACAAAACAAAGTAAGAAATTTCATAAATACTGGTGATAAAACAGTTTACTATCATGTGGAACGGTTTAGTTTACCTTCGTCATGGACCGAGGGGACAGAGCAATCATCTGGCACCATATTCACATCAAAATCTCTTTCACTAACATTACCGTCGATCCGCATTCTATCTTGGTGTTCCAAATAATTAATTTTCTGCACAGGCATATAATAAATTAAGACGCTGTTAAGATGTATAATCTAATAGAACATGCAAAAAGAAGTAATATAAAGCAAGATATCTAGTGGAATGAGTATCTAATTTTCTTGAACAATCGAACATGAAATCAAACACTCGAGAAGCAGGCTTTATGTGGTGAAATAGGTACTCACTTGGTGTTTTCTTACTGTAGCACCATTGTTATTTGTTGAACATCTTGCTGCAACTGAATCGTGATGCTCATCTAATGGTCTTCCACCCCCAGGCTGATTCAAAGAGTTATTTCCATTCAAACATTGTTCACGACCAGCATTCAGACTCGGTAGATGTTGATTGTCTGCACAGGTGGCTGACTTTACCAAATTTGGTTCCGGTTCGGCAAAATTGTTGGTGTCTTTCGCAATTGAGTGACTAGATGACAGAGCGGCATTCGGATCCACAGTCCGGGGATCGTCATTCAAATTAGATTCACGTGTACATTTGGGTGCTTCAGGTGGAAGGTTTGAGCAGTCTTTTCTGCTGAGTCTGAATACACCCCATAGAAAATAGAACATGTTCCATCCTGAAGAAAAATAAGAATACAATCAAGAACAGTAAAATGTATCATGAGACTAAATGCCACTTCAATTGGTCAATGAATTCTTACTTTGAAAGTTTTTTGGCAGGATATTTGAAGGGAATATCAGCAACTCAACTGTGTCAATCCTTCCCCTAAGCATTAAATCATTCTTCAGCATATTTTCAACTAATTTACTGTAATGATTTTCATAGCTGCACAAGACATAAGAAAAAAAGTTAAATTTCATCAGACAGTGATATTTGAATGACTGAGGCACATATTTGCAAGTAGCAAAGCTGCACAGAACAAACCTCTGAACATCTCTAGCAAAAAGAAAAGACCAACATTGTCATATGTTGGATAATTTTGCTGAAATTGTGTTGGCCATGAGTTTTGACGAGGAAGCTCTTCAAGCTGCACATTAGAAGGGAATTTCTTTGCGACTTCCAGCACTGACCGTGAAGCAGAACATGATAAGTGGGCTTGGAAACCATCACATAGCTCGGGTGACCTTCCAGTTCTCCATAGCTCAAAACCACCTCTGTTCAGACACAAAAGTATATATAATAATTAACAAAGCCAAATAAAAAAAATAGTTTGCAACCTTAGTGATTATCGAAGTGTAAAAAGGGAAAAAAAAACAGATGGAACGAAGCTTGAAGCACACACTAGAGCATATTATACAAGCAAACTAAGTATGATCTAACAAACAGGTCTCTTAGTTCATGGTAATTGTCGATAGTGTGTATATACAAGAACCCATCAATATAAAATGCAAATAACTAAATAATTCCACATGTAAGATTAAAAGAGATGAATATTCATACTGCCATATGTAGTCCAGCTCTGGGACGGTTGAAGTTACTTGTTCATCACCACTCGAAAAGCCATGATAGGATTCAAACCTAAGATTACTTGGCACAGTATGATTCTGATTAGCACCAAATTTTAGGATTTGCTCAGATTGATCTGCTGATCTGGAGGTAGCTTGCTCACTAGTCACCAATGTGCTAGTTTCAGGAGTTGAATTCCTTTTGGCAGATGCTTCCTTCAAGTTTCGCTCACTCAAAGGTTTTATTGCAGACAAACGAAATTTTTCAACAGCACAAAATTGAGTAGAATGACCCACTTCGTTACATCTTTGGCAACGGATAGTGCGATTGTTAGATGCACCCGTTCTGAAACCAGGTGGGTCCTTTATTTTGTTATCCCGGTGTGAAAGATCTGAGATTTGCATTACTTTTCTCTGTGCACCAGGACCAAGAATCCCAGAACATCTCTCAGCATTCGGTATCATCATATTTCCAGGCATGTTTGCTAGAGGTAGCTTCTTTAGCTCACTCTTTCCTGAAGAAATAATAAGAGTTACTCAACAATTAAATGCCTGCAATTAGAAAAAAAAAAAGTGACATGCAAGGGGCAGTATGAGACATTTTACCATGAGAGTTTTTACCACCCTGCCCGTGGGCAGTACTTAAATTATTAGAACCATCCATGTTATTTCCTGAAGCAAGGTGCTGAGCAGTGGTATCAGACTTTGAAAGAACAGGAGCAACCACTGATGCCGTAGCAGAGGGACACCCCAATATAGAAGTGACCCTATCATTTGTTGCATTTTGGCTCAATAACGGATTCGCCGTCATTGGCCCCTCAGCAGTTGACAAGCTCGAAGGCTTTGCCTTATTAGCTGGCTCACAAGGTTTAGGTTTCTTGAACGTTGGCGATTTAGTAGTCATGCTTATTGGACCCTCCTTTCTAATGGCAGAGGTCCAAGATTCTTTCAAAAGTTTTGGCTTCTGGGGAACTTCATTTAACAGCTGTTTTACTTTGGGAATCTTTGAGTTGTTGAAGGATGTGGATTTGGAAAGTTGACCTGCAATAAACCTTGTTAGAGCATACTTCTGGAAAGCATACATTCAGGGCAAGCCCCAGCAAAAATAACATAAAAGAGAATATTGCAGATTTTAAGTAGAGCACAAATCTGCATATATTAAGATTTACAAATTTACCACGAGGTTCTGGTGCCTGATTCTTTGCAGCACCAGATGCTAATGAGGTTGCCACTTGACTGGGTAGCTTTCCTCTATCTGCATCAGACTTAGATAAGCTCGCACGTGAAAGCGGCATTCTTTTTCTGGAGTCAGCACCTATGAATAAACCACCAGCCTCTGAAATAGTTTCTCTAACTGTGGAAGTAACTGCAGTATCTCCTTCCACCCTGTTATTGGCCATGTCACTGCCCTCATTCGCTGTATCTGACTCTTTGTTAACTACATTTTCTGCCTCCAATTCACTGTCAGAAGAACTGCTCTTTGCAGCATCGAAGGACTGTTGCTTTGAAGAGCCAGCCTTTGCCTCACATTTTTCCAGTTTCTTCTTTTCAAACTCTACTGCAGTTTGGCAGTCTTCACATAACCACTCACTATCCGGAACCTCTTCCAACATTACCCGTATACAATAACTGAAGCAACAAAAAGATATTAAAAAAAACTCAACAGGTTAACAGCGGCATCTTCTAAGATACTAAATAAAAATATAGGCTAAATAGAGGATTCTGCTTCCAACCATATTGTACAAGCTCAAAAATAATAGTTGAGCAGACCTATCAAACAAGTTGCACAGTAATTATGATGCTAGCTTTGCAGTCCTCGATGCAGTTATTATAATGACAAGACAGCAAATTTGATGCACAAATTCCACCCAAACAGTCGTGTAGGAAATTAAAAGGAATATGGCAAAGGAATCTTACACGTGCTCAGCACCATCATTGCATCTGCTACAGACAGCAAGTTTGTCCTCCTCACCAACATCTCCACAAATATCACACACTTTGACCTAATGTTTTCAAATAGGTTTCACAGTTTAGGGTAAGTCAGAACTAACAGCATTGTTCAATCACAAAAAAAAAAGAAGAAAATAACTAACCCATTCGCAATACAATCTAACAGAGGTTAAGCAACTGATAAACAACAAAAAGGAAGTTTAAGCCGAACTCACATCTTCCACTTCGTCAGAACTTTTATCCTCAGAGGAAGTTGAATTCACTTGGGCATCAGATACCTCCTGGATATTAACCATTTACATGGAACTTAGTTGTCAAAACAAGTCTAAGATGAAAGTATATATGTAGTATGTTTGGATACCATGCAAATAAAGCACTTCAAAGATACTTAAATCATTGCTTATCAATAACCAGAAAGCTGGACATTATTTGTATGTGATTATGGATAAACAAAATGTTTAAGAGTAAATTGAAAACAAGAAACTCACATCATCCTTGATTTCTTGAGACCTTTCCTCATCAGCACCCTTGTTCTCAACAGCTGCCTCCGTATGAGAACCAGCTTCATTTTCTAAGTCACTCAAACGGCGTTTACCTCGCTTGCTTCTCGTTGGTCTTTCGGAAACCTTCTTTCTCGTCTGAGAGCTAGCTTTTTGGATCATGTCTTTGGAGTTTGCCGAAAGAACTTGTTCTTCTGAAGCTGACAGACCATCAGAAGAATTACCTGAATGGCCTGTTTTTGGATCACCACTTCTCCGATCAGCACATTCCTCAATGTGCCCAGTAGACTGAGATGTACCAACCCCGCCTTCATCTGTGTCATCGATATCATTGTCAGCAGCATCGTCACTGTCACTCGCCTTATCAACCTTTTTGCCACGTATTCGTTTAGCAGAGGGAGGCACTCTTCTCCCCCTTTTCTTCCTTACAGTCACATTAGAGATGTCGTTGATCTCAGATATCCATGAAGTACTATTATTGCGACGATCTGAACTACGCCTGTCACCGGCTGAGTTCCTTACTGAAGATATACATGAATGGCATTGGTTATTTCTGATTCTATTCAGAATAAAGGAAAACTAAGATGCAGAAATAATGAGCAGGATGGAAATCATACATCGCATGTCCTTTATTCAGATTTCCGAAGAACGTTCTAGCGTATGAGCTCTTCCTTTCCCACGAGAAAACTGTCCTAAGAATTTCCAAAAATTAAGTAAAACATGAATTTCATCAGAGAAGAAGAGGGGGAGGGGGATTAATCGTACCGCCGCCTCCCGGCGTGTAGCGGGCGTGGTCCAGCGTACAGAAGCGGCCGCAGAAGCGTCAGGCGAGGTAGCAGTGAGGAAGGAGGCTCCGGTGTCCGGCGACGCCGTCCGGCGGGAACAGGGGCAACCGGCGAGTCCGCCTGGAGGAGCAGGAGTTGAGCGGCGAGGGAAGGAGGGGCCGCAAGATGCGTCGTGGGATGGGCGGGATACTCGACGGAGGCGCCTAGGAGCCGCCGGCACTAGGGGCCCAAACCCTAACCGTCTCTCTCGCCGTTTCTCTCGTGCGTGTGGGAACGAGACGAGCATGGAGCGGAGCAGTCGGGAGGGGACGAACTCGAGGCCGTAGGGCGATGGCAATTGCGGGTAATTTCGCTATAACGCGGTGGGCTCTTTGTTTTCTTCTCACGCAACTGCTACTGGCATTTTCCGGATTTTAGAATGGATGGTGTAAAATTGTGAGGGCTTTACCTGTATGCTATTTTTTTTTTGAACCTCTCATTCCTGAATACAAATGTAGTATCTGTTCGTGTACATCAAGGAGACACAACTCACTCAAACACACACGAACTCCCCTACATCTATACCCAGAAAACAAACGCGTCCCTCAAGAGATAAAAGCACGACTGTCACCACGCGACGAGAGATACCAGAAAAACAAAAGTCCAAACAGATTACAGAAAGAAAGCTGGCATTAAAGAAAGGAACTCCTAGGAGCCCCCCAGCCCCGACGCCGCCTGACGCGGTACCAATCGTCAAAGCCGCCGTTACTCGACGCGCCGCTGACCGCCATCGCCATCGCCTATCACGTCGCCAACCGCCACAGCTTCGACGTCGCTCAACACGCCCGCTGCTCGCCGAAGCTTCAACACCAACCGCTCCTCTGCAATCCGGGAATCTCCTGGTGATGGATTCCGAAGGAACCCCTTCTCCACAAAGCCCGGCGACAGCACCGGAGAGCAAAGCACCGTCGACACGGAGGAGGCTCGGGAGAAAAAATTCCACGGACGGGCCGGTGCCTCCGCATCACCGACAGTCCAGGACAGAAAGCATATCACGGTCGTCGTCGTCACCGTCGTCGACCGGATCAAAAGAAGCCAAACGTCGCCTACACATCTGCAACGCCGGCACAAAAGTTCCATCCTTTCACTCGCCGGAAAAGACTACCAGCGAGACAACAAGGACGGACAAAACTCCACCACGGCAACACGAGGGTGTACCTGCCAGACCCGCACCAGAGCCAACAGCCGCGGTGGACGCCGCCATCCAGGACGCCGACACCGGCACGCAAGCATCCGGCCTCCAGGGCCAGCAGCCTCCATGCGAAGCCAGGACCCAGCCCCAGCAGCACCAACACCACCCGGCCGCCCAGACCGCGCCCAAGGCAACACCACGCAGCAACGCCCGCGGCCACCGCACAGAGGCGCGCAGGGCCAGCAGCCGCCCCGTCGCTAGGCCGCGACACCGCCTCCGGCCCGACGAGGACCACCCAAGGCTCGCCGGATGGAGAAGAGAACCCTACCTACTCAAACCTAAGCTAAATAGGTAGTATATGTACACCGGACGCCGATTCAACAGCCCCCATCCACCTCCACGCCGGAGGGGAACGGACGGCGGCGGAATCGGCGCCGGAGAAACAAGATCGCCTCCGGGTCGCCCTTTGCTACTGTAGCTTGGGGAACGAAACCGAAGAGTCGAGAGAGTTACTAGCAACTTGTGTTGTGTTCTGGTCACTCTGTTTTTTACCTGTATGCTATTAAGAAAATTGGTGGTTACCTGTGTGTCATTAAAAAGTTCGTAGACACCTGTGTGCCATCACGTAAACTTTTTTTTACCTGTATGCCATTTTGGACGGATTGTGAGCTAACGGTGTTAATCAGAGATGTAAAAAGACACTTTTGCCCTTAGTTTAACCATTAGGGATTTAAAATTCAGAAAAATTGAAAATAATTGAGAAAAACATTAAAAAATCAGAAAAATTGAAAATACTTTTTAAAAAGCATAGAAAATCAGGAAAATCGAAAATAATTTATAAAAAGCATAAAAAATCAGGAAAAATGGAAACAAATTCTAAAAATGTAAAAAGTCAGAAAAATGTAAAATAAATTTTAAAACTATAAAAAATCAGAAAAATATAAAATAAATTTTAAAAACCATAAAAATTTCAAAAATGTAAATTAATTTTAAAAACGAAAAGGGTGGGGAAATAAGGAAAAGGTGGGAAAAATTTAGAAAAAGGAGGGAAAAGTTAGAAAAAAACATGTGCATGACCCATGCATATCAACAATTAACTGACAATAATCAGGAAAAAACATGTGCATGGGTCATAATCAGGAAAAAACATGTTTTTTTCTAACTGTATGTTGTATGCAATGGTCATGAAACATGTTTTTTCCTAATTGTTGGTTGTATGCAATGGTCATGAAACATGTTTTTTTCTAACTTTTCCCTCCTTTTTCTAAATTTTTCCCACCTTTTCCTTATTTTCCCCACCCTTTTACGTTTTTAAAATTTAATTTACATTTTTTGAATTTTTTATGTTTTTAGAATTTATTTTATATTTTTCTGATTTTTTATGTTTTTAAAATTTATTTTACATTCTGACTTTTTATGGTTTTTAGAATTTGTTTTCATTTTTCCTAATTTTTTATGCTTTTTATAAGTTATTTTCGATTTTTCTGATTTTCTATGCTTTTTAGAAATTATTTTCAATTTTTCTGATTTCTTAATGTTTTTCTCAATTATTTTCAATTTTTCTGAATTTTAAATCCCTAATGGTTAAACCAAGGGCAAAAGTGTCTTTTTACATCTCTGATTAACACCGTTAGCTCACAATCCGTCCAAAATGGCATACAGGTAAAAGAAAGTTTACGTGATGGCACACAGGTGTCTACGAACTTTTTAATGGCACACAGGTAACCACCAACTTTCTTAATGGCATACAGGTAAAGCCCTCTAAAATTGTGGCTTTATAGAAAACCTTTGCATTCAAAACACTTGTATTGTAAGATATATCTGGATTTTTTTAAAAAAAAATCTTGCATTCAACACACTTAGAATTCTGAAAAAAATTATCAGAATTCTGTAATCAGAATTCTGTAATCAGAAAGATTCATCCCCACCGAAATCCGAATTTCCCAAAATCTTATCAATTATCACTTTTCACACGTGCTCGTGATATGTCTTTGTGTCCATCATGTTTTGGCCTGCTGGTACTATTTTAGCCATGTGACTCTCTAAGATGCTCAACATAGGTCCACATTTAAACTTTAAATAAGAATTTGAATCTTTGAATAATTCAGATCCAAATTTGTTTTCTTTTAAGGGAGGTCTTTAATTGTCATTCAAGTTTGCATGCGATAAAATTCAGTTGTCATTGCACTCGGCTCAATCAAAAAATGTAAGTATTTGTTGACTTTCAGATATCGCGTTAGCCAATTCAATTTATTCAAATATGGGTGTTATGATTATCACTATATGTACTTCAAGTATGACTTATTTATTTTTAAATTTTTACAAATTTTTTAAATAAGACGAATAATTAAACATGATGTCTGAAACAAATAGTTAACTTTGTGGACAGAAAGAATATACACATGTTTAGATTCATTGTCCCTTAGAATTGTTTTGTTATCCATCATCCAAAACCCACGATAGGACCTAGCTCCACTCTCATCGTGTGAGGTTGGTTAGTGTAAGGTGCGACCAGCCGACTTTGAGAGGCTTTTGCAGTGGTTCGGCCCGGCATCCTGAAGTATGCCTTGTTCGTTTTTAGGTCTACATTTAGATTTTCCCGCTACGATCGATTTCAGCGGCGGCTGTTAAGGTTAGGGTTTCTTTGATCTGGTTGAAGAGAACGGCGACAGCGGTGCAACGGCATGAAGCAGCGTAGGACGAGGTGTCTGGACAATGGTGGCGAGGTGAAGACGCCACATCGACTAAAAATAAGGTACTTTGGCCTCTCTTTTGTTTTATCATGGTTCTTCGTAGCTACGGCTGTGGGTTAGTGGTATTTTAGTTTCTGTCAACAACCATCTGAATGTTGATCGAATTTATAAATACGGTTAAGGAGCTGACGATGGGCTCCACGGCGGCAAATCGTGTTTGCGTGCAGAAGTTTAGTAGTCTACCTCTCTTTTGCGAAATGAATGAGTTTCAGTTTCCCCGTCGAAGATGAGGATGGCGGTGGTGGATGATGAAACAGCCGTGTTCGTTTAGATCGGAGTTCTCGTCTGTGGCATATTCGTCTAGGATGGTGATCTTAAATAGTGCAATTTGGGGCTCTTTCTAATTTTTTTGTCTCTCATCAGTGGAGTTGAAGTTGTATGAGTTGATTTTATTATCAAAAATGTAATATGCTGTAATATTAGTAAATGTTTTTCTACACTATAAAGAACCGGTTGGGAGGAAAACAATTTCCACCTGCCACAACCTACCCCACCTGCCTAACAGCCCTTGATCTCGTTTAATCCCTCAATTTCGGCCATTGGATCTTGATGTCGTCACGTGGGCCCAATTTGGAGCGTGACGAAGTGAAGGAAATTTGCTTTCCACCGTGTAATCTTGATGACGCCCCCTTGCTTTTTTTCACCGAACCTGGCTTCTACCCTGCCGCACAATCCCACCTCCCCGATTTCATCTCATCTTCATTGCGATTGATTTCCTTCCTTAGTCAGATCTCCTTTCCTTCCATGGCGCGATTGATTCCTCGCAGGAGGAGGCTCCAGATCGAGCGGGGCAGCGCACAAGGGACAGGAAGGCGACAAGATCGACGCCCGTGGCGTCCCCGACGCGGGCCGTGTGGAGCGCGTCCATGGCCTGCCCGGCGCCGGCAGCGATGGAAACAACGCCGGAGGAGTCGCCGAGGAGGCGTCGCCGGCGGAGCCATGCGAACGCGGCCACACAGATGACCTCGGAGCAGTCAAGGCGGTGATTTCCTTCCTCCCCATCTCCTCCCGTCCTCCGTCAATATCTCTCATTCCCTCTTGTTCCGTGATCTAGATCTCCGTCCTCGTGCTCAGTTGCGGCGCAGCGTGGGCAGCGGCGGAGGACTGGATCAAGTCCATCTGGCCTGTTGCTCGCCGGTGGCGCGGCAGCTCCGGCCGTGGCGCGCGGTGCTGGACGCGTCGGCACTCGCGGCACTGGGGAGCGCGGGTGCGGCGGCTCGGTGGGGGGCGCGGTGCCGGGCGGCGGCTCTGGCGAGCGTGACGGCGGGTGCAGGCGCGGCGGCGACGGCGAGGGCCTACTGAAGTGGTGGATCTCGACGGTTGCATCCTCCGCTACGACGGTGACCCACGGCTTCAAATCTGAGGTGCCTCCCATCTCTGAGGAGCAGCTGCGCTTTCAATCGGTGGGATTGACGGGTCTTCTTGTGTATAGGATCCGCCACCTCCAAACTAAGTTTCACTGATGAAGGTTCCAGTACAAATCATGGCCTGAGGCAGGCGTCCATCAAAATTAATGTGAGTGATGCTCCAAATGTTCGATGAAATGCCCCAGTGTGCGACCATCCCTATCTTATTCTCGTTGACCTGCTGTAGATTCTTTAGCTATAGTTACATGGTTGAGGATCATGGCATGTGCTTCATGGATTTGTGGTGAAAGCTGTCTATCATTCGCATGACCTGTATCACCAAGCTGCTGCTAACTAAATATAAATTTCTTCACATGTTCTGGATTATATGTTGCAGTGGCCAACAACCATTCACTGAGAGCGGCAGGAGGACGGCAGTGAAGCAGGTCCAGGGCATTTTCTCCCTCGTCAGGTATCCATCTTGAATCATCTATAAAGGCATGCAGGCCTAGAACTATTTTTTGCCTGCTAGATTTTCCTTCCTCTAAAGGTTATATGTGTTCCTCTTCTATGTAGGAGTATTCTACTCCTTGTAATTGTCTTTGATTTCGGCACACATCATGAGTGGCAGGTTGTTGTAGCAGGCATACTTCTGTGGGGCTGCTCTTCCATGTTGTCAGTGCAAGGTGAGGCCTAATAAATTGATATTAGTTGTTTTCGTCTAATCATAGTCATATTTGAACAGGTTTTAAAATGCTAGCACTTATTTTCTCATCTATGCCTGTTAATATTCACTAACCTCTCAACATCAGAAGTCCAAACTGTCTTGACCCATCTGAATTATATTATTGAGTTGGTTAGGAACAAAGAGAGCATGTTATAACTATAATTTTTAAAGATTAAGCTTCGGTATACTGAACATGAAAAAAAAATCATGTCGTAATTAGGCACCAAATAATAGATTCTTTGTCAATTATGGATGACAATATGTAGCACTGAGTTTAGCTTGCTCGAGATATTTATCTGTTGGTTCCCTTGCTGCATGTGACTTAAATTACTTCCCTTGCTACTGACGCTCTGTTGGCAATTTTGTTGTGATAATGAACCACCTCATACATACTACCTCTGTCTGTTGATGTTGATGATGATGCACGACACCATTTAGACATTTCAATTCATTAGTTTAGATGATATATTCATATTTTATCATGGCAAATTATACTTCTCTCGCGCCTCGTGGCTGCAGGAACGCAAAGAACCACCCAAGCAGGTTAGCGAGCAGCCCCACTAATTCCTCTTGCTAATTTATATGTTTGACACTGCTTTTCTGGCTCTCAATAGGAGCTAATTGAAATTCTTTGGATACAAAACAGTTGTGTATGAATACTTCTGGTTATTGCAGCCAAAGCTACTGGCTGCATGATATCAGAGTTTCAAAACAACATAATTCACACTGTAACCATTTCGTTATTTTAGTACGAATTCTTTTGTTTTGAAAATTTTGTACTTAACTATGCTATAGTGGGAGACCTAAGAGGCTTATTGGGGGTAAAACAGTCCCTTCATTTTTATTTTGTATGTAAGTTCTGAACTGAACTGAAGAGCATTGTCTTATATGGATATACCTTATGTAAAGTGCCTTACAAGTTTATGATCTTTTCTTCAAATTTCTCTGTACAAACAGGGCAAGTAAAGATAAATGTGCATTTTGCTTCACCAACAGCAAGTTCCGGTTGGTGAAGTTTTCTCAATGTCTTCTATGATGTATCTTGTATGTGTCCTCTAAACTGAAGCCATTATTTAGACACGTGCGTGTCGCACGTGCATTTGTACTAGTCAAAAAAAAGGTGTAAGGAGCATTGTGACCTCCTTCACTTGCTTGCGGCCTCTATTCCCCACCTTCAACCGGATTCAAGCTCTCGTAAAACTTTCTTCTCCAGCTCTAAGACGGTGATAAACTTCACCACCACCGTCAATTTAGCATTATTCTAGCTTCCAGGTCTTGGCACTTCCTCCTGTTTATTACTCCCTCATCTCACCGTGTATCCCTTTTACCACTTTCAACGTTGTCCACGCGACGTCGGCAACACAACAAACTGGATTCCACTGAGTCGCCCTGAGTGGCTGTAGGCGTTACTGCCGTAGGAGCTCTCGCGAAACTGCGCCCCTAGGGTTTCCCCGCCGCCGCCGCCGCCGGGCCCCCTCTCCTTCCCCCTCCGGCGAGCTCGCCGGCGGCGGAGAGGAGCGGGAAGCCCCCCGCCTCGTAGATCTAGGGTAGTTTAGTAGTTTAGTTGCTTTGTGCTTGCCATGGATGGGCCTTCGTGCCGCCGTTGCTCCCTCCTTCGCCGGACTGCCGTCGCCGTCGCCGTCGTCCTCGAGCTCGTGCTCGTCGCCGGCGGCCTACCTCTTCCCGACGGCCTCTTGGAGACGGAGGTGAGATCCAATAAAATAAAGTCTTCTTCCTTCCCCATCCGCCCCCTTCCCTTCACCGGCGCTGAGCTCCACATCCACCATGGTGCTGCCGGTTCTGAGCAGGGGCACGCCGGCTCGGCTGCTGCCCTCACCGGATCTGGAGCTTCCCACTCGCCGCCATCCTCCCCTCCCCCGCCTTCAGGTGCCAAGCTCGCCTTCATCCACCCACTCAAACTGGCACCAAATCCCCATCCATCATCGGGCTTGTTCGCCCCTGCGACAGACAAGTCCGCCTCTGCGCCGCTCCCTCTGCCAAGTCGACGCCACCCTTTCGGCCGATCAATCGAGTCCAATCAACATCGAAGCCACCAGAGCCGCTCCGGCTCTCGCTGTTCACCAGAGGAGATGATGTGGATGTTCTTCTACACACCATTACCGACAACCATACTGCAATACGTTGGCTGGTGATATTCAACATTGACGTCTTCATCCTCCCCCGACACTCCATCCTCAGGCGACCTCTCCGGCGACACTCTGGTTGGCCTCCATCCTGCCTTGGCATTGGCCACTACATGGTGTGTGGAGCTCTTTGTTTGTATACAGGGCATAAACAGCCACACTTGCACTTCCAGACGGCACCTGCCTCCTCGACGTCCGCGGCGACGGCAAAAGCATTCCGTGCTCGAGTCCTCAAGGACGACGACCGCCACGGGTGCCCCGGCCGTAGTGACTCGGATCCAGTGAGTCTGGCTCCCAAAGTCCTGCCACTTAGAGGTGTTCTTTCTGCTTATCATTGGCGTCCGGGTGAACTACATACACATCAAGCTTCACCGACGATACTTCATCAAGCAGGCGGAAAGGCCCTCGACCAACCTACGCTATTGCAGCGAGGCCCCTTCGGCAGCCCTTCGGAAGTCAGCCCGTCAAGTGCTTGTCTAGTTGTTTTTTCTCTGCTCATTAGGAGCGGTTTATTCCACACCCACTCAGGGGTGCCCTGTAATCTAGAGGGAGCGATTTCCTCTATCATGTACTCTGTTTTCAAAGTTTAATATATGAGTACTCCTTTAGTATCAAAAAAAAAAAAACGTTGTCCACGTCAATGCCTAGCCAATATCAAGCTCCTCTGACCCTAAGCACAGCGCCGTGAAGCTCCCTAGCTTCTTCCGTCCCCTGCCAGAGCTCTTCTTCGACCTCACATCGTCCCCGAGCATCACTGACGATTCACTATGGTGAGCTTGTCATGTTGCCTTTTGAGTCTTGTGCAACTGAGTCGCTTGCTAATGCCCCAATCGTAGAATAGGTCGCCTGACATGGTTGACATGGTCAGCGTGGGCTGTCAATTCTTGAAGCGCTGACACTAGTACAACATGAGCCTAATATGACACATCAAAAAATATAGTAATGGCGGACACCTCTTGATACGTCACTATTAGAATCGCGTCAGTTACTGTAGCACCTATTAATGACGGACGGGCTGACGTCATCGCTGCTACAGGAACCAGAGAGTTTACCCGTGACGGGCGGGATGACGTGAGCTCCGTCTGCCACTGAAACCGCAAAAAAGTGGCGGGCATGCTGACCTGCAGCCTGTTCGGCATGGCTGGCTGAAGTACTGTAGCTACAGTACCTACGTATTATGTCGAAATACAGGTATTTGGTCTATACAGCCACCAGCCGCTACAGTAACCAGCCGCTACAGTACTTAATCATCCGTTACAGTGCTCGAATCCTCTCACAAAATGCTATTCAATCAGCTGCTACAGTAACCAGCCGGCTTTCAGCCAGCCATGCCTAACAGGGAGATAATCAGCACACTAGTGGCGGACGGCCCGCTTAGCCAAGTACTCCGTACTATATAATCAACACTTTAAGTTTTTCCGGTCCACTTTCCCTATACGCGCCGCCCTCTCCTCCCTTGTCTCTCTCTCCCCACACACAGCCCCCGCAGCTTCTCTCGCCCCAGCCAGCTCGACGGCCAGATCCGCACCCTCCACGGCGCGGCGGCAGACCAGGGCGGCGTCCCTCTCGTCGCCTCTCCCTCCCTCCATCTCTTCAACTCGACGCCTCTCTTTCCCTCCTTGCATGAGGTAGCTCCGTCCAGTGCTTGCGGTGGAGATCCGCGGCACTGCAACCTCAAGTCGGCGGCGCAGCACGGATCCGCAGAGGGGCGGCGCGGCGCGGCGGACCTCCCTCCTCGACGGAGCAGGAAGCGGCGTTGTGGGCCTCCCTCCTCGCCGACCTCAGGTGAGCTTTGGACGGCGCCATGACTGGCCTCCCCGCGCCGGGTCTCGACTGCGGCGGGATGAGGAGCAGGCGAGGCGGATCCCGGCGCTAGTTGTCTCGGCGAGGCGACCTCGGCGACGCGGCAGCACGGCGACTTCAACCCTCCTTGCGACGAAGTTCCCGGACGTGGCGGCGACCTGCACGTCGACCCCTCCGACCTCGATGGCCTTCATGCACCCCCACGTGAGTCTCCTTCATCTCTTCCTCCCACCGATCTATGGCAGTTTTGTGCGATTCATGCGTAGATCCGTGTGTTTGTGGCTTTGGACTGGAACCGGAGTTCATAGTTGGGCGCGAGATTGTTACTTGTTAGGCAGTGAACTGTGCGTGACGATTTCCATCCGATGGATTGGAACTGTAATCTATGCATCCTCATGTTAAAGTGTGAGCACGAGTTCTGAATCATATGGTGTTTGGATCTTATGACAGCATTTGTGGTGAATATTAATTTGATGTACAGATAGCAATTATAAAACACGGATACGTCGTCGGATCTGTGGATACGCCGGATACTCGGCGGATACGGATACGCCTTGGATACGGCTTGGATACATATTCAGGAAGTATCCGAAAAAAAATAAATAAGAAAATTCGGATACTTACCGGGTGCGTATTGGGCCATCAAATTCCCACTTTGGATACGTTTGGCCCAGCTGAGAGAGAGAGAGGGAGAGGGAGAGGGCGAGAGGGAGAGGGAGAGGGAGGGGGGAGAGCAATGTTTCCTAAACGGTAAACGCTAGACAGTCGGTGACCCATCGTTTAGCGTTTAATCTGTTTAGACGGGTTTAGACGGCGTTTAGACGGGCTAAACGTTTTGCTACTGTAGCACATTACAGCAAGGTAAGAAGCAATGGAAAAGGAAAAAGAAAAGAGAGAAAAATGTGAAAGGCATAGATAACGTGCGTGCTGGGCTATCCAGCCCATCACCAGGCCCACAGCCACCTACCGCCCTTCTCTTATCTACGAGCAGATAAGGTTACGGAAGACACCAGTCACACCACCAGCCAATCGCTCATCCTCTGCTCCTCCCGTCGTCCTCCGCTCCCAGCTCCTCCCCTGTTCTATCGCCCTTTCGCTCGCCGGATCCACAAGACCACATCTCCCCAGCTTCCACGTGCTTCTCTGCTCCTACTCTTGCTCCTCCACTCGCCAGATCCACGGAGTACGACGGGCGCGGCCATGGACGGCGGAGCCTGGGCGAGCGCGCGGCGCAGGAGCTCCGTTGGATGCTTGCGCGGGCGGATGAAAGCGGCAGCGGCAAGCGAGGCTGACTCGATCCCCCGCCTGAGTTTTGAGCTCCTGCCTTCTGGCTCCATCAGGTAAACGGGCGTCGAATCGCTCTGAACGCCGTCTTTTCCCGTGTTGGAACCGTCCCGTGTAGGGCGTTCAGGGCGTTTTTTACCGTTTTTGACCGATTAAACCGGTCAACCGTCTACAAGTCCGATTAGGGGCTAAACTATGCAGTTAGGTGCCGTCTACGGTTTAGACCCGTCTAGACGGCCGTCTAAACCCGTTTAGGAAAACACTGGGGGAGAGAGAGAGCGAGAGATGGGAACTGGCTGGCAAGGCGAGGCAGTGACCATCGCTGCCACCCCTGCCGGCTCCGGTGCCTCAGGCCGGCACAGATCTGAGGGGAGAGAGAGGAACAAGGGAGGAGCGGTGGTGGCAGGGGAGCGGAAGGAAGAAGGCGCTGGTATGGAGGGAGGGAGGAAGAGAGCGCACGGCGGCGCTGGGATGGAGGGAGGGAGGAAGAGAGCGCACGGCGGCGCTGCTAGGAATGGGAGAGCGGTGGTCCGATGGAGAAGAATACGATAGGAATTCCAATACGATAACATATCAGTGGTGCAGGTCAACGGGAGGTGAGCAGGTGAAAGGTTATTGGGCTCGTTATGGGCTGGGCTTTTCTTTCCTTCTGGGCAGCTTACCCTTTTTCTCTTTTCTTTTTTTTCTTTCATTATATACAGCTTAGGTTATTTTGCATATTCACTATATTTGTTTTTTTTAAAAATATTAAACGTATCCACGTATCGGGTTGTTTGAGAAAACGGCGTATTGACGTATCCGTATCCGCCGGATACTGATACACGTATCCGTATCCGTGCTGCATATCATAGCATCCAGATGTAGCATCGAGCAAATGTTATTATGTAACTGACATTGATTTCTTTTCTATGCTACTGGATATTGCTTGAGATCTCTGCTTAGCTCTGCAAAAAAGAGAGCAAAGCCGACAGCGATATTTTGCAGTATGCGGCATGAATCCTTTGTTCTTTGTGTGCAGGATTCTACTGAAGAATGCTGAAGCTCTGTGGCGGCGTGGAGATGACAATGAGCGTCTGCGGGTGTGGCCTCCCTGACGTGGTCCACTTATGCTATGTTAGTGCAGGTTTGTGATTTGCTGAATCTTCACAAAATAGTGATGTGGTCCACTTATGCTATGTTAGTGCAGAACATTGAAATAATGGGCAATTGCTTGATGATTTTCTGTCTAGCAGCGTGAGAAATAGGATCTGCTAGTTTGAATCTGTGGATTACTGTCTAGCAGCATGAGAAATAAGAACTTTGTGCTTGTAGTCTGAATTCTGGACGACATACAGTTAAAGTACATATAACAGTTTGCTAGCATTTTTTTTTCCAAACTTAACTGCCTTTTACTTGCACACAGGATCTGGTACGTTGCAACAAGTTTTGATGTTTGCAAGTCTGGAATTGGACATGAGAGGTAAGCTCAGATTGTATAAAGGATCTGCAGTTGTTGCATGCTTGAATGCTTGAATGAATGTAATCTCAATGAAGTATTGGTAGTTTGATCTAGCATAATCACTCTATTTACTTGTGCTGCACGAATGTAATATGGAATCATGTAATCTGAATGGATGGTGTAAGATTACTATGCAGTTCAACTGTACCCAAGCTTGTTTCACTTCTTGTCATTTGGTGATAAATGATAAGCCTCTTGTACTTCTTATTTGCAACACTGTCTACTTTAGTGTTGCTATATAGCAACATCAAATGAGACAGCAGTGCAGATTAGAGGTATTAGAGGCTTTTTTTTTTTAATTTGGCAAAACCATTGTAGTGGCGGGCATGCTGACATCAGCATGTCCGTCACTGTTGAAAGTGCCTTCAGTAGCGAGCATGCTGACGTCAGCATGACGCCATACCGTCTGCCACTGATTCTCTATATCAGTGGCGGATGGTCTGTGCGCCACCGGTCTGGACGCGCTAGCAGCGGCGGAAGCGCAGTGCCGCACGCTTTGCCCGCCACTGCTGGCCCAAAAGGCCCGCCACTAAAGGCCCTTTTTTGCGCTAGTGTGATGTAAAAGGTCTCTGGCAATTTTCAGTAACAAGAGAAATTATGAAATCATTTTTAGTGCACTATTAAATTGGTTGTAAAATAATAAAAACAATTTAAAACTTTTGGAAGCTAAAAAAATAGCAAACAATTTTTATATTTTCTTGTTAATATATTTTAAAGATTAAATAAAGAGCACTATCTGTAATGTTTCCGTATGCCTTGGAATCATTAAATGAATTCAAAACTATATCTACTCCATAATTGTTAAACTCACCTTGACATGTAGAAAAACTATCTAAAAGATCCTCGAGAATAAAATGTATTAGAGGTCTAGGAACTTGTGTGGCTGTGTCATTTATTTTCATAAACTTTTAGTTTATAGTTTTAGGCTCACAAATTTGTTCTCATGTGTCATGTAGGTCTAGGAACTCTTCTTCGCACTTTTAGGTCCATGAATTTTGTCCGCTGTTGGGAATTCTTCATTGTCGCAACAAAGAATCCCGACACGGACAATCAAATGACACTCAGGGAACAACGGAGCAGCATCTCATTACAAGGGTGTACCCTCTCCTGTTCCGTCCCGTCCCACGGAGCCCGGGGGCGGGTATTTATAGGGGAGGCCAAGGGTTATTTCGGCATGACCAAATTACCCTTGGCCACCCACTATATTCGTGGAATATTCTATACAACATTGTCATAAGGGTACAAATGACATTTCCGTTTAATGACGGAAACCCTAACTAGGTGACGTCATTCGCCGGCCTGACTCCCGGACGCCATCATGCCGGGATTCACCTCCTTCAAGGGTTGCCGTCATTCTTGGTCGCCGCCATTTCGTCGCCAGCTCCAACAATGTCGGCAACCCGACGTTGCAGCTCCTCTGTCTGCCGCCGATTCTAGGCCGGAGCTCGCAATGTCGGCAGCAAGGTCACCTGCAGCCAAAAAACCAAAGGCAAAAAAGGGGGTGCCGTTATTGTCGTAAATACCGATCCCCAACAGTAGCCTCTCGCGGTCGAGGGCCAACTTTGATGGGCAGAAACCGCGACACAGGATGAGGAGTTTGCGAACGTCACTCAACGTCACCCCCTCGAAGTTTCCCGAGGAAAGTTTTTTTTTTTTTGCGAGAATCGAGGCGACCTCGTAAATGCGGCGCCGAGGCCTATATATACGGAGGTAGAGGGGGCCGGAAAGCCTCGTGCGTTCGTTGTTCGAGTGGAATTGCTGCCGCGTTTTCTGCTGAAAACTTTGCGTCGCAATTGTTGCCTTCCGGATTTTTTGTTGATCTGCAGCGACTTTTTTGTTGTCGCTGATTCGGTTCGTCGCACTTTCTCTGCTGAAAGGTGAGTTCGTCTATGTGCCTTCAGCTATGAATCTGTGTTCGTGATTGATTGTAACATCATAGTTTGCATTCTAGATGGCTCGCGTTAAGGAGACCGCTCATCTTGTTGAATCTGACGAGGAGTTCCTTGCCGACTCGCCTGCCGCTAATGTTGAGGGAGACGCCGACGGCGGGACGAGCAAACCGGTTGAGGTTGACTCTGACGCTGCCGCGACTCCCAAGGGCTCCCAGGAGGAGGCCAACCCCGCCGCAGATCTGGAGGTTTTGGCGGCAGCTGCCTCCAAAGCAGCTGGAACTTCGGGCGCCAGCGGAGGTACTAAATCTGCGCTTTTTTAGGTAAGGGTTTGGGGGAGTCGTGTTATTTTCTTGCATATCGTGAGTATACTCTTGCTGGGTGTGCAGCCAAAAGAGTGAGAGGCGCAGTAGATACTGGCTCTAGCGAAAAGGAAACCTTTGCTAACACCGACGACGAAGGCGAAGATCTTTCTGGTGTGCCGGCCTCTCCTAGTGAGCTGGTAGGGGAAGACTCCTGGGAGAAAAGCGGCATTGAGCCAACTTTTCGATTTGGGCCTTCTAAAGTCACTCCCGCAGATATCGAGAAGTTTGTTGCCCTGGGGTATTTTGAATCCGGAAAGGCTCGTGCTCCTGGCGGAGAGCAGATTCCTCGGCCCGAGAACAATGAGGCTATAGTTTATCGTGACTTCTATGAAGCTGGCCTTAGGCTGCCGTGTTTTGGCTTTCTAGTCCGTGTACTGGAAAGATATGGACTGGATCTGCACCACTTGACTCCCAACGCCGTCGCGACGGTGTCGAAGTTTATATGGGCTGTCCGCAGTTATGGCTCGGCTCTACACTCTGATGCCTTCTGCCGCTATTACGATCTAAGGCATGATGTGAAACCCGTGAGTTTCGATGGGGTGCAGTATTATCCCCAGTATGGCTGTTGCAGCTTTCAGCCCCGTACTTTCGTGAAGAAATCCAAGTATGAAAACGTTGAGCTTGTTGGTGGTCGCCGGAATAAATGGCCTGGAGATTGGCGGAACCATTGGTTTTATGCAGAGGTTCCCGAGGAGAAGAAAGACGACGGTAGCTCGCACTTTCCTCTATTTAGTCGCTCTTGTGCCCTACGGCCGGTGCTGTCGCCGGAATTCGTGGAATCGGAAGGTTTTACAAGGTGCTGCGACGCCTTTGAGACCGCGGTCAAGATGAGCAGCGCTAGAGATTTGGTGGAGGAGTTTGTGGCCTGCCGCATTTGGCCCATTCGGAAAGGTTGGAGTCCGCTGAGGATGAAGAATAAGCGGATTTCCAAACTAAACCTTAACTACCAGGTGCCGTCTTTTGGAGTGAAGAAACCTGAAGAGTTGTCAGATAAGGACTTTGTTCGCTACGTTGAGCTGACTGCCGCAGTTATTTGCGGACATTATACCGTGCTGGAAAAGCAAGAGTGTG
This sequence comes from Eragrostis nindensis, assembly GCA_012490785.1. Classification (NCBI taxonomy): domain Eukaryota; kingdom Viridiplantae; phylum Streptophyta; class Magnoliopsida; order Poales; family Poaceae; genus Eragrostis; species Eragrostis nindensis. Next base: position 259,790 of record JAAXCT010000398.1, read on the forward strand.
AGACCATGCTGATTTTCCCCCAGCGAGTGAATCGTATTTTTGACGAGATGCAAGTGAAATACGGTCGTCGAGCTGTGATGTCCGTTAAGAAAGGGCGGCGAAAGAAAGGCGAGCTTGTTTTTGGAGCGACATTCGTTGAGAAACGCGGCTGGGAAGCAGCTTGCGCCCATTATTATATACCTGATGCGCCAGCCCCAACAGCTGCGGTCGGCTCTTCAGCCATGGCTGCCGCCAAGGGATCTGCGGCAGCCCCAAAAACGGCAGCTGGTTCTTCATCTAAGGGTGCCGCCAAGAAGTCTGCGGCGTCTGGCAAGGCTGCCGGGAAAGTAAAGGTGCCTGCTGGGACTTCGAGGGCTGCTGAGAAAGCTAAACGCCAGAGTTTGCGGAAGATGCCTGCCTCTCGAGCTGCTGTTGTGCAGCAGGCCAGTGCCGCTATAAAACGGCGACGGGAAGACATAGAGCCGGTCACTGCTGCTGAGCAGATGGAGACTGGTTCCAGCGCGGCAGGTGCCGCTGATTTTGCTGAAGAAGTGTCAGTGCGGGAGGAGTGCAAACGACGCCGAAAATTACTAGCTTCAGCACTTGGCGATTCTGATGATGAATTTCTAGACGACGAGCCTGAAGAGCATGACTCGGGGAGTGCACGGGAGCAGCCTTCGCCGTTACATGAGGCTGAAGCTGATAGTACTGCTGCTCCCTCTGGCGGGTTTGATTTGCCACAGAGCCCTGCTGAGATTGCTACGCCCATGAAGCGGAAGCCACTCCTACCGGCCTCATCGGATGATGAAATTGAGTTGTTGGACGACTCCGAAGATTCGCGCGCTAAGCTTGGCCACGAGCTTGATGCCGCATTTGCAGAGATGAGTGGCTCTGATAGAGGTGCCGGCCTTTCCTTTTCCACGAAAGAAACTGCGGCAGCTTCCTCTCCTTTGACTGAAATCGATGATAATATTTCTAGTTCATCGGTTAACGGGAGTATGTCTCGCGATTCTTCTGAGACTGACTCCTCTGACGCAGGTGAAAAGTCTCCTGGTGCGGGGATGCAAGAAGGCGAGGCTGGGAATCCTTCATTGGCCGTTTTTGTCGAGATGACGAAGGCGGTGGATCCCCAAGGTACTTTGTCCTCGCCGCCATTTCTCCTTTGTTTAAAACTTGACAATCGGTCTGACTTCGTTTGATTTGCAGAGCTTTATGACTTCTTGGCCAGGGCCGATAATGCTTCGGCCGCCGAAGTTTTGGACAAAAATGCGACAATGGTAATTTTCGCCTGTGCTGGTGTCGCTTTTTATCGCAACTTTGAATGGTTTTGACGCTAACGCATGATTTCTCTGCTCTTGAGCAGACGCTTGCGGCGGCTCGCGCTCTGAGCCGGCGCTTTTACGGGTCCGAAGCCGCCTCTTCGTCCGGTGATGAATTGCAACTGCGGCGCACTCTCAAGGAGGAACGCGCGTCTTTCGACGCCGTTAAGGCTGATCTTAATGATCAGATAAAAAAGAAAGACGAAGCGTTGGGAGTGCTCCATGATGTTATCCAGAGCAACGAGGATGAAATAGCCCGCTTGAAGCGTGAACTGAAAAATGCGGGAGAAAAAATTACTACGGCGGAGGCAAGTGCCAAGAGTGCCAAGGAAACTGCCCGCAAGTTTGCTCGCAGTTTTTCCAGCGGCGCTAGTAGTGCACACGCTTCTTTCGGAGCTGCCCTAGCTACAATTGGCGGTGAGCCTAACCCTCTTCCGGCCGCACAAGGTTCGCTGACACCGGAAGTGTATTTCAATTTCCTGAAAGGGGAGTTTGGCGACCTTCCTGAGGCCTTTGAGCGGTTCGGTCAATTTGCGGCTCGCACGGCGTGCTCTGCACTTCTGGACCTGCTTGAAAAGCTGGAGTGCAAGCACTTCAGTGCTTTGGCGCGCACTACCTACCCAGATTCTAATTTTGATGAAGCCAACGCGGCAAGCGAAAGCAAAGGCGTTCGTTTGGCTGTGAAGCGCTTCGCGAAAAGGTATTGGGGGGCGCACGGACTAGAGGCTTGCCGCCAATATGCGAAGAGCAAGCTTGAGGAGGTAAAGCATACTTTTGTTTCATCGGGGACTTTTTGTGAGATGATTTACTAAACTTTTGTTTGCTTTAGATGAAGGCGGCGGCTGGCGCCGAAACCGCGGCGAAGGGGTCAAAGAAGCGAGCGGCTACTCCTGTCAGTGAGACGCCGCCGGCGAAGGTTGCTCGCGTCGAAGATGTTGCGGGAACTGAGAAGACTGCCGCAAAAGCTGACGCGCCTGCCGCGGTTGAAGCTCCTGCACCTACCGCGGCTGCCGCGGCTGCTTCGACTTCTGCGGCGGCCGAACCGGGAAATACGACGGGTACCGCCGCTCCTGGTGCTGCCACTGCCGCTGCTGCTGCTGCGCCGCCAATTGAAGAGGTTTAGACTCTTAGGCGTGAGAAAGAGTGTTTCAAACTTGGTCTGTAATAATATACGTTCTGGTACGCTTTGTGCGCAGGAATGTTTTCGCGGCGGCGCGTTGAACATTGCGCCTTTGAAGTATGAACGTGACGGCTTACGCGTTTCTGGCGAAGCGCATTTGTGCTATGTTTCGCGATATCCGCGTGATAATTTCGGGCATTTCTGGAGGGAAATGATGGCTCAGCACTTTCAAGGGCGGGAGTGCTTAATTCGATGTTTTCACCGCCGGCATTCTTCTTCCGTAGCGGCCGTGAAAGCCGAATGCGTTGAAGATCTTAGTTTTGATCCTTATTTGGATCGTTTTAGGTGTGTGTACGATAGAGCAGGCCCTGAAAGCGGTCCCGGGTTTGTAGTAGAAGTTGACTTTGATTTGTAGTTGGGGAGTCAAACTGACAGCGCTCCCGGATACAACGTTGTGTTTTTTGATTTGCGAAGGTGGGTTCGACAATAATTGTCATTCTTCTTCAAGTTAAAGCCTCCTTTGCTTTTTCGCTTAGTAGGAAGCGCGCACCGTTGCTCGGTCGTCGGAATAAAACGAACGTCACACCCTCCCTGGCGATCGAGGGACGGATTGCGCGCAAAAATTGCGAGACACAATTAACATGGCGTTCTTTCGAATGAATTAAGACAGAAGCACCGGTTGCCGCTATTTTTGGTTTAGAAAACGTCGTTTGACGATATGGGTCCTTGACGCCCTTATTTTTTACAAGTTAAAAGCGTCTTCGCTTTTTGTTTGGCATACGGCGCTCATCGTGGCTCGATTGATTGCATGACACGAACGTCACCCCCCTCCCCCTAGCAATCGAGGGATGAGGAGCGCGTTAAAATTGCGAGATAGCTCGCGCGCAATTTATATTTGGTGAAAATTGCGAGTAGTCCATAAGGTTGCCGCAATTGTTAGGTGTTGAACAATTTGCCGGATATTGAACATTTGCCGCTATTTTTGCTGAAAGGGCGGCACTTGAGAATTTTCAAGATCACGCTACCTTCATGGTCTTGAGTCCCGTCCTTGGATGGGTGTTTATATTTAGTCCCTTAAGACTTCGATCTTAATGATCTATTTTTATTATGTCGGATTTTGTCCGGAGCCCCTTGGGTGTTAAAATATGTCCTTCACTTTCCTTTAGGAAATGTGTGACTGAGCCCTTGGGCTGCCAACGTGCCTCAATTTTCTCAATTTAGGAGAGAGATTGAAGAGATGGCCTCTTGAGGCACTTTTTTCTCTGATGCCGCTATTTCTCGATTTCGTGAGAAAGATCGACGGTGTGGTTCTTTTTCTCAATTTAGGAGAAAAATTGAAGAGATGGCCTCTTGAGGCACTTTTTTCTCTGACGCTGCTATTTCTCAATTTCGTGAGAAAGATCGACGGTGTGGTTCTTTTTCTCAATTTAGGAGAAAAATTGAAGAGATGACCTCTTGAGGCACTTTTTTCTCTGAAGCCGCTATTTCTCAATTTCGTGAGAAAGATCGACGGTGTGGCCCCTTGGGGCGTTTTTTTCTCAAAGTGCTTTATAGAGAAGGAAGCCTGGGAGAAAGGAGCCGAAATTTTTTGCTTCCTTTTGAGTGGCTTTGTCTCAGGAGTCAAATCCTCCTGCGTCGATGTGGCGATATTTTTGCAAATATAGCATCGACTAAAGAAATGGAGAATTAGTTTCTGGGGAAGATAGCATTATATTGAACTGCAAGGGTTACAAAGGTCCCACCTCGTTAAAAACCTCACCCCCAATGTGGGGTTCCCCTGTGAGGAAAAGAGTAGGGTCTTGAAGGCAAAGAAAGAAAAATTACAACCTAGGTGCCGACTAATGGCTCCGCTTATAACTGCGCGTCGCCATTAGCCCTTACATTTTAGGTGAAGTACCTCTTGAGGTTGTCCACATTCCAGGCATGTGGGAGCTCGTTGCCTTCATTGTCTGCCAAATGGTAAGATCCCGAGCGATTGCTCCTGACGACAATAAAGGGACCCTGCCACTTGGAGTTGAGTTTTCCAGTGTTCTCTTGTTTTGGGCTTCGCAGGAGAACAAGGTCGCCGCCTTTAAATGCTCTTGGCACCACTCTGGCGTTCCGCCATTTTCTTGTTTCTTCCTGATACTTTTCCAGGTTAAGGATGGCTTGGTTTTTGTCTAATTCCGACATGTCCTTTGAAACGGCATCAAACTCGTGGCAATTTCGCCCTAGAGTTGCTCTCATGCTGCGGTATTTTATCTCTTCTGGAGACATGGCTTCTTCGCCGTACAAGAGCCTGAAAGGCGTGAACTTGGTGGTTCTTGAAACTGTGGTGTTATGCGACCAGATCACTTTATGTAACTCATCCATCCATTTTCCTTTTTTCTGGCCTTCTAGGCATTTCTTGATGCCTTCGAAGATTTGCTTGTTCGCATTCTCGACGGCACCATTTGACTCTGGATGATAAACAGATGCAAAATTCACTTTGGTGCCTATGGAGTGACAGAATTCGCGGAACTCTTGGTTGTCAAACTGTTTTCCATTGTCCACCGTAATTTCGGCAGGTACTCCGAATCTACATACTATGTTCTGCCAGAAAAATTTCTTGATTGCTGGGCCAGTGATGTTGATCAATGGCTTAGCCTCTATCCATTTGGTGAAATAGTCGAGAGCGACAACGGCATGTGTATAATTTCCGGCAGCCGTAGGTAGGGGTCCGACTATGTCAATTCCCCATCGCTGAAGTGGCCACACTGGCTGGATGAGCTGAGTGAGCTGAGCTGGGTTGTTGATTTTCCTTGAGAATTTCTGACATGCTTCGCATGTTTTGACAAGGTGTTGGGCGTCCTGAAGTGCGGAGGGCCAATAAAAACCTTGCCGAAAGGCTTTGCCGACTAAAGCTCTGCTGGATATGTGAGAGCCGCAGATTCCCTCGTGGATCTCGCTGAGGAGCTTTTTCCCTTCTTCTTGATCAATGCATCTCAAGAATGGAGTGGATGTGCCGAATTTGTAAAGGAACTCATCGACAAAGGCGTAGTTTCTTGCTCTTTGTTTCATGCGCTTGGCTTCTAATTCCGACTCTGGCTCATAAAAATCTCGGAGATACGCCATGATGGGGGCGCGCCAATCTTCGCTTGAGATGGCATGTATCATCTTGGGTTCTTTCTCTGCCGCTTTTATGGAGGGCGAACTCAGTGTTTCGAAAAAGACGTCAGGTGGCAAAGGATCTTTCCTAGCTGCCGCTTTTGCTAGCTGATCTGCTTCACTATTTAGGTTTCTGTCAATATATTGACAAGTGAAACCCTTAAAGTATTTTTCCAATCCCCGTACATGTTCCAGATATCTGGCCAATAGTTCATCTCTGGCTTTATAGGTTTTATCAACATGCCCGGCAATGACCTGAGAGTCTGTCTTGATGACGAAGTTTTTGACACCTAATGCTCTTAGCTTTCTTATAGCGAGCAAAAGGCCCTCATATTCTGCAACATTATTTGTGCATTTGTCAGTGTCATGATTGAACTGCAATCTGATTGCATACCGCAATTTGATACCCGATGGCGAGGTCAAAATTGCGGCAGCTCCTGCTCCAAGATGGCACCATGCGCCGTCACAGTGGATCTCCCATGGGACTTCAAAGACTGGACCCTCGGTGTACGATGAAGGCTCAGTCCAATCTGCGATAAAATCCGCCAGCACCTGAGAATTTGCGGCACTTCTTGACTCGAAGTCAACAACGTGTTCTGATAATTCCGAAGCCCATTTGGTGATTCTTCCAGATGCTTCTCTATTTCTGAACATGTCATTCAGTGGTTGATTTGTCAGCACTCGGACGGTGTGAGCTTCAAAGTAATGCCTCAATTTTCTTGATGCCATCAAGACTGCATAGGCTATCTTTTCCAGTTCGGAATAGAATCTTTTTGATCCTGAAAGAGCTTCAGATACATAATATACTGGCACTTGAACTTTCATCACTTTGCCCTTCTTCTCAATTTGCTGTTCTTGCACAAGTGCGGCACATACTGCTGAGTGCGACGCTGATACATACATTAACAGAGTTTCATTTTGTTTGGGACTTGCGAAGGCAGTCATTTCCTTGAGATACTCTTTCAATTCTGCGAAAGCTTTTTTCTGCTCTTGGCCCCATTGGAAGTTATTTGCATTTCTGAGGACTTTGAAGAAAGGAAGGCTTCTTTCGGCTGATCTGGAGATAAACCTGTTGAGTGCCGCGATTCTACCGGTGAGTTTCTGCACATCTTTGAGGCATTGAGGCTCTCGCATATTGAGGAGTGCACTTATCTTGTCAGGATTGGCTTCGATGCCTTTTATTGACACTAGGCATCCCAAAACCTTTCCCTTGCGAATTCCAAAGACACATTTTTCAGGATTGAGCTTGAGGTTTGCCTTTCTGAGGTTTGCAAATGTTTCAGCCAAGTCAGAAATATGATCTTCTTTCTTGCCGCTTTTTACCACTATGTCGTCGACATAGGCTGACAAGTTCTTGCCTAACTGATTCTCAAAGGCGATAGATGTCATTCTGCAGAAAGTAGGTCCCGCATTTTTTAAGCCTTCCGGCATTCTGACAAAACAATAAGTTCCGAAAGGGGTGATGAAACTTGTTTTCTCTTCGTCCTCTTTGTACATGAAGATTTGGTGATATCCGGAGAAACAAATCAGCAGTGATAGGAGTTCTGAGCACGCCGCTGCGTCGACAATCTTGTCGATTCTGGGCAATGGGAAATCGTCTTTGGGACAGGCCTTGTTGAGATCAGTGAAATCAATGCACATTCGCCACTTTCCATTCTTCTTCTTTACTGGTACTGTGTTTGCCAGCCAGGTTGGATATTTCACCTCCCTGATAACATTTGCGTCAAGCAACCTCTGTACCTCAGCCTTGACTGCTTCGACCCGGTCGTCGGACATTTTTCGGAGTTTCTGCTTCTTTGGTCTGATATTTTTGTCGATTCGCAACTTGTGCTCTATAATATCTCGGCTGACGCCTTTTAGGTCACTTGCAGACCAGGCAAAAACATCCTTGTTTTTGCGAAGGAACTGGACGAAAGCCTTTTCCATGTCCTTCGGCATACCTGCCGCAATTATCACTTCCTGTCCTAAGACATGCTTATCTAATGGAACTCTCTTTGTTTCCTCGTTAGCTGCAATTGCTGGTTCTTCCTTGTCCATTTCTTTTTCCAACTGGAGGACTTCTTTCCCTGGCTTTTTTCCTGCCGGGTACAAGACGTGTACGTTCGGGTGAGCATACAAAAAGTGAACGTTCTTCTGGCCAGGGGCTGCCGCCCTTTCGATATTTCTGGCTTCTTGCTGGTCGCCAAAAACTGAGATGACCTCCTTGTGTGCTGGTATTTTCATACAGAGATAAGAGCTGTGCAAAACTGCTTCAAATGCATTGAGGACTTCTCGTCCAAAGATTGCGTTGTACGGGTAAGGCATATCGACCACGTCAAATGTGATGTGCTCAGTTCTTGCATTGTCAAGGGTACCAAAGGATACTGGTAGGCTTATTTTGCCGAGGGCACGGACTTCTCTGCCGCCAAAACCATACAGGGGATACTCAGAAGGCTGAAGTAGAGATGAATCAAGGTTGAGCTGGTCAAATGTTCTCTTGAAGAGGATGTCTGCCGAACTTCCATTGTCAACAAGTATTTTGGTGATTGACCAACCATAGGTGTTTGCCTGGATGACCATGGCATCTGTATGAGGGTAGCAGCGGAGGTTTAGATCGGCTTCAGTGAACATGATTGGGATATGCGACCACCGTGATTTCACCACGGGTCCGTTACACACCGCATTGACGGCTCGGAAGTAATTTTTCTTTTGCTTCTTACTTTCAAACTCGGATGAAGATCCCCCAGTGATTGGTAGGATGACTCCATAAGTGGGAAGGCTCTGAGAGGAATTGTTTTGGTTTGACTGTTTTGGAAATGGCGGTGGAGGAGGTAAGGGCGGCTCCTCCGAGGCGGTAATTCTAGGAATTTGCGGCTGGGGCACGTGTGAACTTGTTTGGGAAGTCGCCAAATGCTGAATCTGTGGCGAGGGTGGTGGATGTGGTTGGTATGGGCTTTGGAAGTGGTGATGAGGGTTGTAAGAATTCTGGAAGTATTGGAATGGGTAGGAAGCACCGAATGGTGAGTTGTTCCAAGAATTGGCGGCAGACGTGTGATTGACACTTCTCTGTGTTTCGCTTCTTTGCTCCTTGGCTTTCATTCTTTCCATGGCATCTTTTGTTTCTGGGCATTCCTTGGAGGTGTGACCCTTGTCAAGTCCGTGAAACAGACAGTTTGGCATTTTTGGCTCTTGGTTTCGCGAGTTGTGCGAATTGCCACGACCCCTTCCTCGAGAGCGATTGTTTCTTCCTCCTCTGTGCTGAAAATTGCCGGCAGAGCTGCTTGTGTCGGCTTTTTCTTCTTGGTTGTCGATATGATTGACAAGGTTGGAGTTTTGGCTCTGATTGTTGTTGCCACCTCTCCTAGACGAATTCCAATGCTGCTGCCTCTGGCTCGATTGGTTTTTCTTCGCCTGGCGCAGCGCGCTCTGCTGCTCTAATCTTCTTCTATGGTCATTGTCGGCTCTACAGAACTGATCGACCGTTGAGAAGAGCTCTTCGAGTGTTGAAGGGCGGTGTATGGAAAAATGAGTGGCACAAGGGCCGGCTCGCAACCCTCCAATTGCGGGATCAATGACAATTTGGTCTGGAATATCATCTGTTCGGGCTTTGAGCTTGACAAATCTCTGAAAATAGTCTTGCAGGGGTTCTTTTTCTTGCTGAACACATGCTCTCAGTTCATCTGCAGATATAGATGTTCTGTGAAAACCTTGGAAGTTTGTCGTCAATTTGTCCCTTAGGTTCTCCCATGAATATATTGATCCGGGCTTCAGCCTAGAGTACCACTCGAGGGCTTGATGCTCAATTGCGGTGACAAAGGTCTTGGCCAATACAGTATCATCTCCTCCGGCAGACGCTACTGCGGCTTCAAATGACATCAAGAATTGCCTTGGGTCGGTTGAGCCATTGTACTTTGATAAGGAGATAGGCTTGTATTTTGCAGGCCATGGGGTCAACTGAAGGCCTTCTGACAAGGGGGAGTTCTTGTCGAATTTACTCACGAAAGGTACATATTGGCGGTATACATTTCGAGGCCTGTGATGGCCTTCGCCATTGATGTTTGTTTCAAAGTCGGGAGTCACTTGGTAATGCTCTCTCTTTGCTTCGCTATTTTGCCCTGTGGCGCTTGTCATCTCATCAAGCTCTTTTTGCAGTTCGGCGACTGCCGCCTTTGCTTGTTCGATCTGCAACCGGAGCCTTTCTTTCTCTCTAGCCCTTTCTTCAGAGATTATTTTCTCCTTTGTTAGCTTGAGTCTTTTTCCAAGTTGTTGCAAGTTGGATAGCTGACGTATTTGCTTGTCAACTTCATCTTCCTCTGGATCACTTTCTTCAGGGTTGATTGTCGACGGTGGTTCCGCCCATTGCTTGCCGGCTTTTACCTGCTTCGACTTTTCTGCTTCTTCACTGAGAGTGAGGTCAATAGAGCTTTTGGCGGCGATGTCCTCATCACTTGGCCGAATTCCGGCGGCCAAGCTTGCTTGCGCCGCGCCGGAAATTCGGTTGGCCTCGTCGGCCATTTGCCTTGCTTGAATGAATGCCCAACGAATTTCTTCTTCCGAGAATGCCGGGTTGGGAGGGAGAATTTCCTCCTCTAAATCCGGCGGGTGGGAGCTGATGGTGGTTTTTGGACTAGGTGCTTTTTTCTTTCTTTGTGGCATCACGGGTGGTATTTTCGAGCAACACAAACGGTGGGCGCCAATGTTGGGAATTCTTCATTGTCGCAACAAAGAATCCCGACACGGACAATCAAATGACACTCAGGGAACAACGGAGCAGCATCTCATTACAAGGGTGTACCCTCTCCTGTTCCGTCCCGTCCCACGGAGCCCGGGGGCGGGTATTTATAGGGGAGGCCAAGGGTTATTTCGGCATGACCAAATTACCCTTGGCCACCCACTATATTCGTGGAATATTCTGTACAACATTGTCATAAGGGTACAAATGACATTTCCGTTTAATGACGGAAACCCTAACTAGGTGACGTCATTCGCCGGCCTGACTCCCGGACGCCATCATGCCGGGATTCACCTCCTTCAAGGGTTGCCGTCATTCTTGGTCGCCGCCATTTCGTCGCCAGCTCCAACAATGTCGGCAACCCGACGTTGCAGCTCCTCTGTCTGCCGCCGATTCTAGGCCGGAGCTCGCAATGTCGGCAGCAAGGTCACCTGCAGCCAAAAAACCAAAGGCAAAAAAAGGGGGTGTCGTTATTGTCGTAAATACCGATCCCCAACATCCGCTTTGTATCTTCCCGCTCCCCAAACTTTTTGAGTCATGCGTGAAAGTCAATACGCCTTCACCGAGTTATGACAGGCACACTCTGTCGTGTCCACGACATATGGGCCCCACCGTCCAGGTAACACCTCGAGAAGGAGCACCTTGGACTCCCTCACCTCTCTGCCATGTTCATCCTCCAACTGTACGTCACATTCGAGAAAATTTCTGTGAACGGGTCGAGCACATCGCCTTCTCCAACAAGGCCATGCCAACCTTGAACTTGGTCAAATTCTTACCAGGGTGCAGAATAGTCACACCAATTCAGACCTAAGTGCCAAAAAAACATAGGTGGACAGATGACACAGACGAACATGTTCTTGGGCCTAAAACTACAAAAATATAGCTTGTGGACCTAGATAACATAAACGAATAAGTTCGTGGACTTAAAACTGCAAAATAAAAGCTCATGAACCTAGACCACATAGGTGAATAAGTGTGTGGACTTCCAGTGCATTTTTTTAACTGACCTCCAGTGCATTTGACTCAAAATTTAATGTCCAATAAAACAATCCTAGTGTCTATCTTTTGGAATGTAATTTGATGCCAAATTCACACACTTTGATATAAATCCATTGGACATAAGACCTCTAAGAAAATTCATGTTTAAATTTACCTTATGTACTAAAAATAAATTCATGTTCAAATACATTCTACAAATTTATGGCTAAAACGAACTTACATGATTTAGCTCAATTTAGTTTTCTTTGGTAAAAAAAATTATGTTTTTGTTTGCAAGGTAAGCGGACAAACTCTTTTTTATTGATGCATCATATCCATAACTTTATGCACTTTTCATCACAGTCATATGTTAATTTCTAGAAAATGAAGTGTGGTAGAGTGAAATTTGGGTGAGCATGGGTGATTTGGTGGTTGTACTTATTGTTGCAATACCAAAAAAATGAAGGCAAGCTTCTGTGCATATCACGCCTTATTTTTTATCAGGTGAATGACTCTTCCGTTTAGCAATGCTATATATTGTAACGCCCAGAACGACGACAAAATTCTACTCCATCCGTCCAGAAATATAGTGTCCATCTAGTTCTATCCTAAGTCAAATTTTTAAAACTTTGACCAACAATATATATAACTACATATTATTTCGAACTAAAAGAGTTATATATTACAATAGTCTATTTCACGATGAATCCAATAACACGTTGTCAACGTTTATAGTTTTGTCGATATTATTGGTCAAAGTTTAAAAGTTTGACTTAGGACAAAACTAGATGGAGACAAGATTCGATTCTGCAAGCAGTTCGGTACGAACGAAGAAATTTCAAACAAAAGGATCGGAACTCGCTGATAGGAAAGGAGAGAAAAACAAAGCAATGCCAAGAGTTCCGTCAATCTGCTGTTCATCGATAGACAAAGCTCTCTCTTTTTCATCTTGTGCCAGATGTAACAAAAGATTAGCTTTTTCCTTCTCGCGAACCACGGGAGCGCCCAGAAGAGCAAAGCTTACTATATTTATGGAAAGGGAGTATAGAGTTACTACACTACACCGCAAAATCTATATTAGAAAACTAGATAAAAGATAGTACCAAAGCAACAAATGTCATATACATGGAAACAATAATGTCTATTGTCTACGCCTATATAAAATAAGGAAAAGTCTATCCTACAAGTGGTAGCTGGCTTGGTCGATGTAGTAACCAGCCATTTGACCGCCGATGAGGCCTGCAGGAGGCATGCTGAGGCGGCGACACGCAGGAGGCGCGCCTTGCCGATGGCCCGGATGCGACTTGTTTGTCGACGAGCAGAGGAGGCGCGCCCGCGTCCGTTTTTTGTGGAGGTGGTGCTAGTCTTGCAGGCTTCTCGATAGGAAGTTCCCTCGATGGAACCGATACCTGGACCGGTAGCTAGATCCTTACCGGTAGCCCGTTAGTGGTGTCCATAAAATAAAGAATAAAATTAAATTAGTATTACTACTTGTCTATGCCTATATAAAATAAAGGATAAATTAAGAGAAAAATCGTATTTGCCTCCCTCAACTATTGGGGGTAGCGCAATTTTCACCTTAACTACAAAACCGGGTAGCAGCAGTCCCTCAACTCCTTCTCTCACTTCAATTCACCTCCTTGAGCGGTTTTGAGAGCGATTTTGTCCTACGTGGCACAGTGTGTCCTACATGTCGGGTGCCATGTCATTTTTTTTCTCTATTCCTCTCTTCTTTTCTTTCCTCTCTTCCTCTCTTCTTCTCTGTCCGCCGCCACCTGAGTCCCCAGAGCGAACTCCTGCTCAGGCGTCGTCGAGTGCTCCGTGGCACCGGTCGTTTCTGCACCGTCCAAGGCGTTGGCGCTCGCGCGGTGCTTTGGCTTGTACTTCCTGCGCTCTTCGACGCAGGTGCGGCCGGCGCTCGTAGCCGGAGGTCGCCGAGCTACTGCGCGCCATCGAGCAGCTCCATGAGCGGGAGTCGCGCCTCTGCATCGAGCTTCTCGAGCTCGACTCTGCCATGCTTGAGCCCATGAGCAGGAAGCAGATAATCCTTTAGATGGAGAAGAAAATGGCAAGCACAGGAAGCAGCAGGAAGCGGCAGACGCTGATGACTTCCCGTCGAGCGAGAGGCACAGGTGGCGCGGCGCGCCGATGGGCTCCACGGGCGGGGGTGGCGGTGCCCCTCTAGGCTTGCCGCCGTGCGGCATCTCGCCCAGGGGCGAGGGGATCGGGTGCTGCTGCGGCAGGTCTTTGTTGCGCTCCTCGAGAACCTTCTTCCGCGGCGTGGCGGAGGGCGCGATGGCCTTGGAGGCGGCCGAGAAGGTAGGCGCCATGAAGCTCTTCACGCTGTCGCCATCGCTGCCGCGGTTGCGCGCCGGTGGGAGCGGCTCGTCAGCATCGCGTCTTTGGCCCTGCTCGCGCCCGGGGAGGTCCACGAGGGCCAGCTCAGCCGCGCGTGGAAGGCTCTCCTATCTACGGAAGGCGGCGCGGAGCACGTCGATGGCGACCGAGCAGGCGTCCGCGCGGGGGACTCAGGTGGCGGCGGACAGAGAAAAGCTAGAGAGGAAAGAAAGGAAAGAGAACAAGAGAGGAAGAGAGGAAAGAGAAGAAGAGAGGAAAAAACACAAAAAAAAGAATGATGTGGCACCCAACATGTGGGACTCACTGTGGCACGTCGGACAATACCGGTCTGAAAACTGCCCAGGGAGGTGAACTAAAGTGAGAGAAGGAGTTGAGAGAGTGCGGTTACCCGGTTTTGTATTTAGGGGTGAAAATTTCGCTACCCCGTATAGTTGAGGAACGCAAATAGGACTTTTCTCTAAAATTAAATCAGTACTTATTACTAGAAACTCCACAAAGGTGGGAAAAGAATTCAAAGACTCAACATTACTACTAAAATATATGCTTTCAAAGAATTTCTTTAATTATCAAGACTAGTGCACAGGTGGTGCAACCCTCATACACATTTGCATCATATCCAAGCTCATGGACTTGAGGGGAGAGAAAGCGTACGAGGTGTATGTTGACGGTCATTAAAACACTAAATGACCATCAACTTACCGGTCAATAAAAGGGCGTGCACCAATGTTTTATGCATTAAACTAATAAAGTTCCACAAGTTTTGGATGTAAGCTTGTTTTGCAAGGTACAAAGGAATATTGGTGCAAATGTGCTTATACTCATAGAGAAATATCAAATATCCAAAAGCACAAGTTAGACAAGACCCGGCTTCGACATCTCGGCAACACTCAAAGGAAGAAACAAGGAATGACATAGGAAATAATTATTCAAACCAAGATTTGATCCCTCCATGTCAAAGCCCTCGCCGAGATAGTCAAAATGGACCTTTGAATCACCCAATTCGGAGTCCAGGAGCAGAAGCTACGCCATCTCCAAAATTGAGCGTCAGGCCGAAAAACAGTTGGCCGGCCGGCCGGCCTACTCTTGTCTCCGCTGGTCCCGATCTTCCTCCAGTGGGCTACATACACCTCAAAACATCTAACCCAAGTGCCCATCAAGGTGGAAGACCAACCGACATCGCAGAGTGGGCTGTTTGGGCCTAAACTTGGCCCTTACTCTACCACAACCGCCCCTACGGGGTAACCGACCTCCAAACCGACACCAGGAACGCATCTGGAGCGTCCACGCAGAAGGCGGTGGCCAACCGCCACAATGGAGGGCCGGCCGGCCTAGTAGGTGGGCCGGCCGGCCTGCCTTGGGGGCCCCGCCAAGTCATCTTTGGCTATAAAATCCCCCCTGCCGTGAGTAGGGATGGCAACGGGGCGGGGCGGGGCCGGGTAGAGCATACCCATGCCCGCCCCGCCATGTGTGCCGGGTAAAAATCCCCACCCGGCCCCGGCCCCGTGGGCGAAAATCCCCACCCGGCCCCGTGCCCGTCGGGTATCGGGGCGGGTACCGGGTACCCGGCGGGTGGAACAATGTAAACACAGTTCACATTCAAAATTGGGCCGGCTGAAGGATAGGGATGCGGATGCACTGGGGTTAGGGTTTGATGCTGGGTTGGGCCGGCTGAAGAAATTGGGTTGGGCTGAAATACATCTATATTTAAAATTTCGGGTCCCCGCCGGGTTACCCATGGGTGGGTTTCAATCCCCGCCCCGTACCCGGTACCCGGCCCCGAATTGCCATCCCTAGCCGTGAGGAGGCTATAAATACCCCTAGTTCCCTCCGGTTCAACTCGCACCAGCACCTACACACACTCCTCTCCAAGGAGTCACTTCCACTTGTGCCACAATATAGAGTAGGCTAATTGGTCATGGGAGTTAGAGTAGAAGTGAGAGCTTCCCTTGGAGTTCCGGAGTTTTCTTCTTCGGATATTGGGTAAAGCTCTCTTGTATCTTTTCTTTTATTAGATTTTATTTAATTGTAACATCCCGGCCCCCTAGGACGTCATTTTTGACAAATCAACTCATCATTAACATAAGCTACGAAAGATTTAGATGAAAAGTTTCTAAACAGAATAATGAATTAACTCAATTTGGTTTTCATAAATATTTTGCTGTGGTTTGAATTGAGATGCTCTTATTTGGAATTTCAAATATTTGGAGTTGATTTTCATATTTGAATTTTATAATTGAATTATTTCTGGAATTTTGAACTCATGCATATAATGCATTTCATGTTGCACAGAATTTTGTTGAATTTTCTAGGGAAATTGGTTTTACCAAAAATTCCCCAAAATTCACCATAGAAGGATTTCGCAGAGTAGTATTTTCTGTGAATTTTTCATAATTTTAGGAAACCTTTTACATAGGTAGAAAATTCGTGTAATGCTCAGCCTGTTTGAAAATTCGAAGAATAGTAGCAGACCTAAATGGGCTTGGCCCAACTAGTTAACCCAGCGCACAGCCTGCCTCGGCCCAGTCCGGTCCACGTCAGCCCGCGACGGCCCGCACCCTTCTTCTCCCTCCTCTGTTCATGCGCGGCGCGACGCGCTGCGCCGCGATGCGCGCCGCCGGCCGCGTCGACGGCAGCCGCCTCGTCCCATGCTCGCCACGGCACGGCCCCACGTGTCCGCGCGCCTATGCTTCCCCTGCTCACCTCGTTGACTTGGATGAGGGAGAAAACCCGCCGAGAAGTCTCCTACGCCACGCCGCGCCCGCTCGTTCGTCGGCCTCCACCGCCTCTCTGTGCTCCCGCCTGTAGAAGCGCTGCAACTCCTCGCCGCCGCTTGCCACGCATGCCACGAAGCCCCGCGCGCCTTCTCGTTCCCTTGCCCGCGATCCGGAGTCCTCCTTCTCCTCCAGTACTCGCTCGCCACCGCGCAGCCGCGCATGTCAGCGCGCCAGTGCGCCTAATGTAGCAAACCGCCTCAACTCTCTATAAAAGCTTGAGCTACTCCTCTGCGCTCTCTCTTTGCCCCTCTACAGCCTTCCTGAGCTATCCTTGGCGAGAGAAACGGAGCAAGCTAGAAGAATTCGAGCTTTTCCCCAAAATCAGCCGCCGCCGCCATTACCGGAAATTGAGCTATTCCGGTGAGCTCCTCGTCAAGTTCTTGCTTTTTTAGCATCTCTGGGTGATGCTGATGCTCTCCCCTCTGATCTTCTTCTTGATTTCTAGGTGGAAGGACCACCTTGTCGATCCCTCCCCTGTTTCGCCGCCGCCGTCGACGACGACACCGTCTCCGGCCATCTCCGTCCTCGACAACCGCTCGGTGAGGTTCCTAGCAGCCCGTAGATGCTAGGTGCATAACACAAACACGTCGCTTTGCTTTGCTTCGCCCATCTCGCCGTAGCTCTGTCGCCGCGCCGCCTAGGTCATCATCGCGCCGCCGCTACAGTCCACCAACGGCGACGAGATCACTACCGGAGTGTAGCCCTTAACCGTGCGCATCGATTGGTGTAGCATGTTGACGTCGCCGAGCCGTAGTTCGTCGCCGGCGAGCCCTTCCGTTGCCGCTGTACTGTACACGCGTTTAGTTTGAACTAAACAAGTCCTAAGCCGCCACGTGTCCGACTACGATTGGCTAGTTTCGGTTTAAACGTGTTTAGCTCGAATTAGATAGAGAATTAGTAGGGAAAAATTTGGAAAAATTGCTAAAATATTTCCTTATGTTTTTAGGCTCCTTTTTATGCAAACATATGATACATGTGTTTAGGAAAAATTCCTAGTAACAAATAGGTTAGCCTTATGCTTTGTTTAAGAAATAATTGATTAGGGAATTTATATATAGAAAACAAATAAGATTAATTTACTTTGATTACTTTTCAGAATCTATCTCCACTGTAGACACATAATTGATCATAGGAAAATTTGAAAAGAAATAAATGTAGAGTTGCTTCATTTCATAGAAAATCATATGTTTCTTTATGAGAATTTAATTGTTATTTATACAATAGAATTGCATGCCATCACTATAATTAAAATATATAGATTTTGCCCTAGTCATCACATGTAGTATTAAAATGGTAGTTTTGTACAAACTTTACTTTTAATGTTAAGTTAACCTAAGTAAATAAACTTATTATGCATTGCATATGGATTTATTTACATCCTATGCTCATGAATATATGTTGCACATCATAAGCATTCATGTAGCCATGCATAAATAATTTAAGGTAGGATAATGAAGCATTAAAAATAAGATTTTGTTTGAAAATAGGCATATGCAACAAGTATGTTTCCTCTGCATTTAGTTTTATACTCGCACTTCCATGTACTTTTGCTTTACTTAAATATTTAGGTTACACCAATGCATATAGTGCCATCTTCATAATATTTAAATCATGTAAAATAACCTAAGAAATATAAATCCTTAGGACATGCCATGTGTAGATAATTTAATTTAAAAGAAACACATCTTTGACTATATCATATGTATGCATAAAGATATATAAATATTTATAAAAGATAAGTAATGCATAGGAATGTTTCCATATGCATTAGAAGCATGTAGCTTCATTTTGCACATAAATCATTTTAGGAATAATTGCTACATAAATTTAGTTTGTTTATTTATATTTGTTTGAACAATGCCATGTTTAATAATAGGAATAATTATGAATTTCATATAATAGATATGCACGCAATCACTGTCAATGAAACATATGCATTTCGCCATCTTCACCATAAAGATTTAGAAAATAGATATCTATGCATACCATCATATTAGCCATGCATTAATTAAACTAAATAACATCCATGCATGTTTTTATTCAAGAGAAGATAAATAATAAATAATTTGTCTAGGTGAATATGGCCTATAAAAGGCCATGAATATATCTCTTAGCAAATTATCACCGTAGAGTAAATGGAATCGTGAGAACCCTAGTATCTCTTCTTCTATTTATTTATCGATAGAATCCGATACGCATGGTCCATTCGTACGAACTCCGAGTACATATTTATTTTCACGAAATGCATTCCATAATCATGCTCTTTGGTTTTTATTCAAAATATTTGTATTTATTGTTGTAGATTTTATTGGATCTTCTTGGATGGTTTATTTGGGTCTCTCGATGTTTATCGATCGTGGATTGGTACGCACGTGAGAGAATCGTTGGAGGACTACATCACGGGGAAATCGACACTTGAAGATAGTCGTAAGAACTATGTATATAAAGATGCGAGGCAAGCACACCCCTTTGATCATTTTGATCCTATGTTTGCAAATGCATTTAAGTGCTTAATATGTAGGATTAATTTGTGCACAATTTATATCACTAAAAATGCTTACTTGGGAAATAGTAGATACTACCTATTTGATTTTATCCCCTTTGTTGGATTATATCATATCCCTTTGTAACCATAGGTTGGGTTATCATAATGGTCATACGCTCTAAGCTTCATAATATAATTAATTACTAATTAAGCTTGCTAAAATGAATGACTATATTTTGTATAAATGTAAGTACATGTATAATCATTAAATTTACGGATTATGTTGATGGGAAATTATTGTTGATGATATATGATGATAATTTAAGATGTTGACAGGTTTTGATGTGATAATGTTAAATTGGATTAATGATTGATTGATAATGATGGTTTTGGAGACCCGTCGCATCGCATAAGGACCGGTACATTTGAATCTTGATTTAGGGAAATATCGTGCGACCATGGATGCTGGTATGGGACGGCTATGGCTAAGTAATTAGTTGAATGTTGCCTTGCCTTCTAGAAGTAGAGAATGTGCGGATAATTCCCGATTTTGATGGGGTTATTCGAAGGGGCTCCCATTACTATAACGTGTGGGATCAAAGTTTGCTGACACAATGAATTGTACCCTTTTAATTCCTGCCTAACTATCCATATTTGAAGGAGGGGAAAATTGTACCTCTGGGATGTTAGTTGGTAGGTACGGAGGGATTTTTACAATTTAGGGAAGGCAAGGTTAGCAAACGGCTAATGAAAACGTCATGCGTGATACCGATGTGCACACTTCGTGAGTGCACGGTGCTTGCAACACCACAGACGGTCACTCACTGTCCATGGGTACAGCGTACAAACTCTGCAGAGTAATTAATCCATTCGAATGGCCGTGCTTGCGGTCTCAAGCTCCTTAATGATAGGTCTTTGTTTAGATAATGGTTGGGATTAAAATTGATCATGATTATTATAGTTATTAATAATTGGTATAGATAATGATTTTGTAGGAACTTGACATGGAAGTCAAGTATGTCACTTTATTTATATGATAATTGCTTGTACTTACCTTTATGCAATTTATATTCAAGCAATTTAATTTAGTAATTGTTTCATTAATCAAGTTTAGATTGCCATTTGCTCATTTATGCAAATTTACCCATATTATACCTTCCTTCATTTGGCCTTGCATATAATTATAATTTGCTATTATTCACCCGCATTGCTTGCCTCCGATAACTTGGTTTCAGAGATGACGAAGATCTCGGTGAGGAACGATGCCGTTCTTTCCAGGAGTTCAACTTCCAGTCAATTGCCTGTGGGATGAACACGGGGCACACGCTGGAGATTTGAATTCCTTTATGTTACCGCTGTGTTTTATTTCTTAAGGTATTTCGTCGGCCGTTGAGCCAATATTTTGTAAATTTCAAATAAATTTGTTAGTTAAATTTTGATATGGCTATGATTCCACTGTGATTACCGTGTGTGCTTGTCATTGATCCTGGGGCAAGTACGGAAAACACGGAGTTTCGGGTGATTTAATTACCCGGGATGCCGCAGGTGGTATCAGAGCTATATTGACTGCAGGTTGACCCTAGATAGACCGGTCGTTAGCTTAGATTAGTAAATTGAAGCCATATTTCAAAATTCTCATATATATATATTTAAGGAAATATAGGGATTTTTCTCTATCTTTCCTAAATCTTAGTTTCTTTTCTTATCTATATTTTCATTTGATTTTGAGAAATTATTTATCCCCTCTCATCTCTTTCTTAGTTAAGGAGAAAGATGAAGGAGAAGAAGAATATTGTTCTCTTTCCTCAACCTTGATTTTAAATATTCTTTCTTGTATCTCATCTAGACATTGATTCTATTTTTCTTTCTAATCTTATTTCTTTTATATCTATCATGAGACAAGGAAGAAGATGTAGTGAGAATGCGATGGTAAATACTAGGATCTCTTCTCTTATTCGTCTCAAAATTTCTTAGGAGGTATAGATATATAGGCCGTAGAAAGAAAATATTAAAGTAGGATTACATGGCATTTTAAAAAGTGCTATGCCATAAAGACCTATGAATATAATTAATAAGAAGAAAAGTGTTTTCAAAAATCTCGGAGTTTCCATTTACGGTCAATTTGCTCGTTCTTTTCGCTTTGGTGCTTTATGTGATTTTGGTTTTATTTTGGAAGCATAAAGTAGATGCTAAAATAAATAGTTTAAATTCTGCTAACTCTCTCTCTCTTTAGATACCATCCTACTAATTTTAACTATAACATACGTTGACCCTAACATCTCGTGCTATCCTAATTGCATATCTTTCACTTACTTAATTTATTGAACATTTCTTTGATTTATTTCCATTCCGGGATAAAGACCATGTTATATTCTTTGTTAATTTCATGACAATTTAATCCATGTTTCCGTACTCATTTTAGCATCGATCCTGCATGCCAATATTTTTCCTTGGTATTTAATTGATATCCCACTTTTGTTGTCAACATTCTTTGTAGGTTCTTTTGATTTCAAAAGATGCCGTGTTCTCATATATTCCCTTCTTTCATAGTTTGGCATACCTTGCCTCTTTGATTCATGTAGACTTAGTTTATATATAGCATAAACAGTGCACAATTATCATATCATACCTCTTTCTTTCAAAAATAATTTATTTTCTCTTTCCATTTTATGCGAGATCATTAAAAATTTGATTTCCATCAATTTTCATCCCAGATGGAGATACTCCTATTGCCATTTGAACTTTGTATCACGGTTTTGCATAGCGTGATGATTTTATTCAATTAACCTCCTTTGAACATTTACTAGTATGAAGAATTTTCGTCAATATCTTGCCAAACCCTGTTTTACTATTCCTTGATAAATCAATAATCATATTTCATTATTCAAAGAAGGATACAATTAATTTCTATAAACCATGATCTTTTATTTAATTATCGTTGTTGAATTCTATGACTTATCATTTATGAGAACATTTTCTCACTTGACTACCAATCAGTTTTATGTTCTTTGATCCATGAGGAAAAATCTCAAGATTTTAATTCTTATCTATCCTACTAATTATCGATTTTCTAGTAGCAATTTGCTTAAAATTTGAAAATCATGCCTACTTTAAGATCTTAGTTTTGCTAACTATGATCATTTGCAAGGTAGGTCTAATTGCTACTCTAAGCCTCCTTGCTTTATTTTGAATAAACATATCCTATTGCTACCTTCTATTAAAAGAAAAGGGATATGAGAATATCGTGTCACCTCATTCTTTAATTGTTCTATCTCACATACCATTTGTTAAAACTGAAGGTATAACCATCTTCGAATGCTTTTCCTAAAACATCTCGATGTTGTCTTTGTCTGTCTAATTGTCTTGTCTAGCTATCTCATCTTGTGACAATATTCATTTATTGTACTAGCTCGATATCCATTAATACTTTTAAACTAAGGCCATATCTTCCTTGACTTGTTTAACCTAGAGATCACTTGATCCATGTTGATGTGAATCTCTAGAATCAATCTTGATTTTTGCATGATCCAATGAAAAATATTATCTTTCATGGTCCACAAAACACGGAAACCTATGGCTCTATGTTACTTTGATTTTAGAAATTTCTTTGATCTATATTCTAAGGTAACCATCTTGAAAACCTTGGAATAATTCCTTATACTATTCATGAATAAACCCTGTTGTCATGAATTGTTCACCATCCTTACTTGAATGTCAAGTCATTCTACCATTTATTACCAATTCGTTGATCATACTTTAATAATTATTGTATCACATTGTTACACATGCCCATATTGTCATATGTCGCATTGATCATATATTTGGAATCCCTCATTATTTTATGAAATCCATATTGACTTGCTCTAAAATTTGTTTTGATCTTGTCCTAAAGAACTTACCTCGTAAACCTTGGAGTAAGTTCCTAAAAACCATCTTTGATGTTCCCACTAGGTAATTTTGGTTGCAAGGATTGATTGCCATTCTTCTCAGATAGCAGATGTTGTGCCCATATATCCTTCAATGACCAACATGCTATTCGAGTCATTTAAAAACCAATCCTATTGACTATACTTTATCTTTGTATTCTCATCCGTTTTCCCGAGGTCGAATTCCATTGGAACACTAGCCTATTGATTTTGATTTCCATTCTTTAGTAGGTCAAAAAAAAATCATAAAAACATTCTTACGATTTGAAAACCTCATGTTTCCTTGAACATAAGAAATTTTCCCTTATTCATTCATTGGGACTTGTAGCATTCAAAATTTTTCCATAACCAATCATATTGGTTTTGTTTCACCATTATAATTCATTTGCTTACATAACCCTGAAACTCCATTGGATTACTAGCCTATCACTTTTGACTCCATTCTTCAATAGATGATTTTCATCAAAACTTTCTTGTGATTTTGAAAATATCATAGTATCTTTGGTATAAGCATCCACTTAAATATTTTCTTACTCCCGAACCTATTTCTGAAAGCCTTTATACATTATGTTGAATAAAATAAAATTTTCTTCTTGACCATATAGGTGCTTGCTAACATTCGATAAAAGTTAAAATTAGAAAGAAATGTAATGCTAACCTTCGTAATGAGTTAACACAAATGACGAGGGACATTAATAAGAGATTCGGAGTTTTCATCTAACATCGCCGTAGAAGATCAAGCATTTTCTCAAGATAAAGGAAGGGACTTCGTGAAGATACCTCCAGGACAAGAAAGTAGCAACTACATTAAAAAGGAAGCAAGGAGAATATAAGAAGATGACTCATTGCTACAAAAATCTTGAAGATGAAGGAACTAACTTTATATGTTGTGCATTGCATTTCAAATGAATGATAGGTTAAAACTTATTTAAGGGAGGGTAGGACGTAAGATATATCTAACCCTACAAATATTTTGATCAAACGAGTACTAACCTCTTTTATGAGCCGAAGAAAATTTTTGCAATCTTTACTAACAAATGTTAACAAAACCCCGAAGAGTTTCTTTTAAAGGATTTCTCTTCCTCAAGATACCAATGTTCATCAAGCATGAAGGACATATACACTACATCGGAGAACGACCTCAAGAAATCTACCATATCGAAGAATATATATAGATTGTTCCCTACGTGTGGCATGCCGAAGACGAAGAACTAATAATGTCATGACAATTAATCTCAAACCGTCCTCCACTAACTACAACGAATAGGGATACGGCATATGAAGAATTTTCAAGGAAGTGACCATGTCAAAGAAGAAAACAAAACAAGAGCGAAGATCATCCTCACATATGACGTATCGAAGATCGAAGAACATTTCGATACCTTGGAACTAACCTTCGTGAACATCCACACTAACACTTTGCGGAATCTCGAGGACGAGATTCTTTTAAGGGGGTAGACTGTAACATCCCGGCCCCCTAGGCCGTCATTTTGAGAAATCAACTCATCATTAACATAAGCTACGAAAGATTTAGATGAAAAGTTTTCTAAACAGAATAATGAATTAACTCAATTTGGTTTTCATAAATATTTTGCTTGTGGTTTGAATTGAGATGCTCTTATTTGGAATTTCAAATATTTGGAGTTGATTTTCATATTTGAATTTTATAATTGAATTATTTCTGGAATTTTGAACTCATGCATATAATGCATTTCATGTTGCACAGAATTTTGTTTGAATTTCTAGGGAAATTGGTTTTACCAAAAATTCCCCAAAATTCACCATAGAAGGATTTCGCAGAGTAGTATTTTCTGTGAATTTTTCATAATTTTAGGAAACCTTTTACATAGGTAGAAAATTCGTGTAACGCTCAGCCTGTTTGAAAATTCGAAGAATAGTAGCAGACCTAAATGGGCTTGGCCCAACTAGTTAACCCAGCGCACAGCCTGCCTCGGCCCAGTCCGGTCCACGTCAGCCCGCGACGGCCCGCACCCTTCTTCTCCCTCCTCTGTTCATGCGCGGCGCGACGCGCTGCGCCGCGATGCGCGCCGCCGGCCGCGTCGACGGCAGCCGCATCGTCCCATGCTCGCCACGGCACGGCCCCACGTGTCCGCGCGCCTATGCTTCCCCCTGCTCACCTCGTTGACTTGGATGAGGGAGAAAACCCGCCGAGAAGTCTCCTACGCCACGCCGCGCCCGCTCGTTCGTCGGCCTCCACCGCCTCTCTGTGCTCCCGCCTGTAGAAGCGCTGCAACTCCTCGCCGCCGCTTGCCACGCATGCCACGAAGCCCCGCGCGCCTTCTCGTTCCCTTGCCCGCGATCCGGAGTCCTCCCTTCTCCTCCAGTACTCGCTCGCCACCCGCGCAGCCGCGCATGTCAGCGCGCCAGTGCGCCTAATGTAGCAAACCGCCTCAACTCTCTATAAAAGCTTGAGCTACTCCTCTGCGCTCTCTCTTTGCCCCTCTACAGCCTTCCTGAGCTATCCTTGGCGAGAGAAACGGAGCAAGCTGGAAGAATTCGAGCTTTTCCCCAAAATCAGCCGCCGCCGCCATTACCGAAATTGAGCTATTCCGGTGAGCTCCTCGTCAAGTTCTTGCTCTTTTAGCATCTCTGGGTGATGCTGATGCTCTCCCCTCTGATCTTCTTCTTGATTTCTAGGTGGAAGGACCACCTTGTCGATCCCTCCCCTGTTTCGCCGCCGCCGCCGTCGACGACGACACCGTCTCCGGCCATCTCCGTCCTCGACAACCGCTCGGTGAGGTTCCTAGCAGCCCGTAGATGCTAGGTGCATAACACAAACACGTCGCTTTGCTTGCTGCTTCGCCCATCTCGCCGTAGCTCTGTCGCCGCGCCGCCTAGGTCATCATCGCGCCGCCGCTACAGTCCACCAACGGCGACGAGATCACTACCGGAGTGTAGCCCTTAACCGTGCGCATCGATTGGTGTAGCATGTTGACGTCGCCGAGCCGTAGTTCATCGCCGGCGAGCCCTTCCGTTGCCGCTGTACTGTGCACGCGTTTAGTTTGAACTAAACAAGTCCTAAGCCGCCACGTGTCCGACTACGATTGGCTAGTTTCGGTTTTAAACGTGTTTAGCTCGAATTAGATAGAGAATTAGTAGGGAAAAATTTGGAAAAATTGCTAAAATATTTCCTTATGTTTTTAGGCTCCTTTTTTATGCAAACATATGATACATGTGTTTAGGAAAAATTCCTAGTAACAAATAGGTTAGCCTTATGCTTTGTTTAAGAAATAATTGATTAGGGAATTTATATATAGAAAACAAATAAGATTAATTTACTTTTGAACTTTTCAGAATCTATCTCCACTGTAGACACATAATTGATCATAGGAAAATTTGAAAAGAAATAAATGTAGAGTTGCTTCATTTCATAGAAAATCATATGTTTCTTTATGAGAATTTAATTGTTATTTATACAATAGAATTGCATGCCATCACTATAATTAAAATATATAGATTTTGCCCTAGTCATCACATGTAGTATTAAATGGTAGTTTTGTACAAACTTTAATTTTAATGTTAAGTTAACCTAAGTAAATAAACTTATTATGCATTGCATATGGATTTATTTACATCCTATGCTCATGAATATATGTTGCACATCATAAGCATTCATGTAGCCATGCATAAATAATTTAAGGTAGGATAATGAAGCATTAAAAATAAGATTTTGTTTGAAAATAGGCATATGCAACAAGTATGTTTCCTCTGCATTTAGTTTTATACTCGCACTTCCATGTACTTTTGCTTTACTTAAATATTTAGGTTACACCAATGCATATAGTGCCATCTTCATAATATTTAAATCATGTAAAATAACCTAAGAAATATAAATCCTTAGGACATGCCATGTGTAGATAATTTAATTTAAAAGAAACACATCTTTGACTATATCATATGTATGCATAAAGATATATAAATATTTATAAAAGATAAGTAATGCATAGGAATGTTTCCATATGCATTAGAAGCATGTAGCTTCATTTTGCACATAAATCATTTTAGGAATAATTGCTACATAAATTTAGTTTGTTTATTTATATTTGTTTGAACAATGCCATGTTTAATAATAGGAATAATTATGAATTTCATATAATAGATATGCACGCAATCACTGTCAATGAAACATATGCATTTCGCCATCTTCACCATAAAGATTTAGAAAATAGATATCTATGCATACCATCATATTAGCCATGCATTAATTAAACTAAATAACATCCATGCATGTTTTTATTCAAGAGAAGATAAATAATAATAATTTGTCTAGGTGAATATGGCCTATAAAAGGCCATGAATATATCTCTTAGCAAATTATCACCGTAGAGTAAATGGAATCGTGAGAACCCTAGTATCTCTTCTTCTATTTATTTATCGATAGAATCCGATACGCATGGTCCATTCGTACGAACTCCGAGTACATATTTATTTTCACGAAATGCATTCCATAATCATGCTCTTTGGTTTTTATTCAAAATATTTGTATTTATTGTTGTAGATTTTATTGGATCTTCTTGGATGGTTTATTTGGGTCTCTCGATGTTTATCGATCGTGGATTGGTACGCACGTGAGAGAATCGTTGGAGGACTACATCACGGGGAAATCGACACTTGAAGATAGTCGTAAGAACTATGTATATAAAGATGCGAGGCAAGCACACCCCTTTGATCATTTTGATCCTATGTTTGCAAATGCATTTAAGTGCTTAATATGTAGGATTAATTTGTGCACAATTTATATCACTAAAAATGCTTACTTGGGAAATAGTAGATACTACCTATTGATTTTATCCCCTTTGTTGGATTATATCATATCCCTTTGTAACCATAGGTTGGGTTATCATAATGGTCATACGCTCTAAGCTTCATAATATAATTAATTGCTAATTAAGCTTGCTAAAATGAATAACTATATTTTGTATAAATGTAAGTACATGTATAATCATTAAATTTACGGATTATGTTGATGGGAAATTATTGTTGATGATATATGATGATAATTTAAGATGTTGACGGGTTTTGATGTGATAATGTTAAATTGGATTAATGATTGATTGATAATGATGGTTTTGGAGACCCGTCGCATCGCATAAGGACCGGTACATTGAATCTTGATTTAGGGAAATATCGTGCGACCATGGATGCTGGTATGGGACGGCTATGGCTAAGTAATTAGTTGAATGTTGCCTTGCCTTCTAGAAGTAGAGAATGTGCGGATAATTCCCGATTTTGATGGGGTTATTCGAAGGGGCTCCCATTACTATAACGTGTGGGATCAAAGTTTGCTGACACAATGAATTGTACCCTTTTAATTCCTGCCTAACTATCCATATTTGAAGGAGGGGAAAATTGTACCTCTGGGATGTTAGTTGGTAGGTACGGAGGGATTGTTTACAATTTAGGGAAGGCAAGGTTAGCAAACGGCTAATGAAAACGTCATGCGTGATACCGATGTGCACACTTCGTGAGTGCACGGTGCCTGCAACACCACAGACGGTCACTCACTGTCCATGGGTACAGCGTACAAACTCTGCAGAGTAATTAATCCATTCGAATGGCCGTGCTTGCGGTCTCAAGCTCCTTAATGATAGGTCTTTGTTTAGATAATGGTTGGGATTAAAATTGATCATGATTATTATGGTTATTAATAATGGTATAGATAATGATTTTGTAGGAACTTGACATGGAAGTCAAGTATGTCACTTTATTTATATGATAATTACTTGTACTTACCTTTATGCAATTTATATTCAAGCAATTTAATTTAGTAATTATTTCATTAATCAAGTTTAGATTGCCATTTGCTCATTTATGCAAATTTACCCATATTATACCTTCCTTCATTTGGCCTTGCATATAATTATAATTTGCTATTATTCACCCGCATTGCTTGCCTCCGATAACTTGGTTTCAGAGATGACGAAGATCTCGGTGAGGAACGATGCCGTTCTTTCTAGGAGTTCAACTTCCAGTCAATTGCCTGTGGGAATGAACACGGGGCACACGCTGGAGATTTGAATTCCTTTATGTTACCGCTGTGTTTTATTTCTTAAGGTATTTCGTCGGCCGTTGAGCCAATATTTTGTAAATTTCAATTAAATTTGTTAGTTAAATTTTGATATGGCTATGATTCCACTGTGATTACCGTGTGTGCTTGTCATTGATCCTGGGGCAAGTACGAAAAACACGGAGTTTCGGGTGATTTAATTACCCGGGATGCCGCATTAATATAATTATTTTTTCCTATTATTCATTTTCTTATTTACTTAATTTAGTTTTCTTTTTAGTTTACATTTATTTATTTAAGTAATAATCATAGAGAAATTCTTGTGTTGGCGCTACGTCTGTGTGTGGTAGGTCTATCTGCATGGGTTGTTTGCACCGCAAATGCTTACACAATGCACATAGAAATTGGGTTGGCTTGCTCTCTTCCGGTGGAACAAGTTATCTAGGATAGTTGCTTGTATGGTTCAAGGAATTATTTCTAGGCGTGAGTGTGCACCCAACCCCATGGAGGATGGTAGCCGCGAGTGTATGTGACAGCTACACCGATCTCTGCAATCCACCACGTCCGAGTTGGAAAGGCAGGGTCTTAATTATAGCGGGTGGTTCCTTATGGTGGTGATCTTGGTTGCCACTATGACACATCCGTGCCCCGATGCACTTGAATGTATATGTAACGAAAGCTTAAGTAGATAGTTGTAACCCCTAGGCTGATACCCTTCTTCTCGTTGTCCTCCCAGTTGACTAGTTCTATCTCTTTATCTTCATATGGAATCCTTGTGTGTGTTTGCTTGCCACCCATCATATCTTTCATCTCTACCCATGCTTTGGTTTAGTTTGCAAGTTATAAATAATAGATAATTCTTTGTTAATTCATGATATTCTTAGCCCTGCTTCCCTGAGGAAAATATAAATACGATACACTTGGAATACTCCTGGGTGAAATGCTACAACGGTGTTCCGTGCGCTTGTGGAGTTGAATTTAATCTCTGTGCGTAAGAAACGCCAACAGTGTATGGAAAACTTCAGCAAGCAAATTGTTTTAACAAGTTATTCAAATTTCAATTTGATTAAACAACATTTTAAATAAACAAGGTTACAAATAAAGCTTCGTACGATATATATCTTCATGTACAAAAATAAAGCTAAATGTACATCATAAATCATGCTTTCAATCCATATGCCAATGATGCAATGGAATGCTTGTCTTTACTTCTACTTTCAAATCCCAATGGGAAAGTGAGGGTGTAAGCTCCATAACCATTGGAGTTTGAAAACCTGAAAGTATGAATGTTTTCGTGATTGGATGAAAATCATACATATGACAACAATATTTGTGAGCATCTTACTCTTTATGTCATGGAAGGAAGACTGATGTTGGAGCGTGCCAACCTTTTCTCTATGGACATCATGGTAATTGGATGCCTTTGACAACTCGGATCGAGGACTTGATGAATGAAAGATCAAGGTACCAAGAGGAGGGGGGGGGGGGGGGGGGGGGGGGTTGAATCGATGTCTAATTAATTTCTCTACTAGGTACTACAAGATAATGAACCCAACTTGACTAGTTTAGTGATGACAAGAAGCTAGCAAAGCGCACAGAGCAACACGCTAACTAGTAATTCTAGTGGGGAACAAAAGAGCAACCTATCATGCAATTCTACTAGCACATAAAGGTAAAATCGGAAAGGTCAAAACTAGTAAGTAAAGGAGATAAGAACAGAAATGCTCATGAAGTTTTTCCGTGGTCTCGGAAGGGTGGCGCCTTCCCCTACTCCACACAGGGTCACTCCCGCCGGAGTCTCGACCCCGCCCCTCTGCGCAATGCGATCCTTTCTAGAGCACACTTCACCCTCCGAGTGAAGTCGCGGGCATGCGTCCCGCTAGGCACTCCCGGGTACTCCTCCGAAGGTAAGGCTCCACACGTGATGTGGGCTAAAGGGCGCTCAACTAGTGACGCTTCTTTTGCACGGGAAGCTCCAAGACCGTGTACAAACTTGTGTTAGCTTCCACACTCTCTTTGGACAGCTCGACAACAACTCCTAACCAGTCTAGGCCTTGCCATAGACCAAGAGTACAGCTCAACTTGACTCCCTCACTAGCCTGGAGATCAAGTGATGGAACTTTTTACTCTCCCAAGCACTATGATCACTCCAAATCTTTCTTAAGTGTTTCCTTCTTGCTCTTGGCTCTCACCAGGTATCCTCACCTCTTCCAACGGTCAAGAGACCCATCAAGGGGCAGGTAACCGACTATTTATAGGCCTCGAACCACCAACTAGCCGTTACCAAAAAGCAGTCTATCGATAGAGTCATCGTAGTAACCATCGTATGATACGGTGACCCTGAGCACCGTATCATATGGTGACTACTTCCTCACCTTCCAGAGGCACCTCCTTCTCTGGCTTCATCTTCAGATATTATCGTATCATACGGTGACCCCCACTGTATCATACGGTGGCTTCATCTCCTCCATCTTCCAGGAACTCCTCGTCTTCTGAAAACCATACGGTGACCACCGTGCATATGGTGACATGCTAGAACCAAGCAAGTTTTGGCTTGGTGTAGATGTAGGCTTGAGCTTAAACAGGACTATAAAGAGGGATGATCGAGTTGGCTTCTTAGTGTACACTAGTGGTAGAAGTCTATGGTTGCATAGTTGTAAGATCAATGAACCTAGAGCATGGTTCATAGGTTTTGGCGATTGGTGTCAACATGGTCAATGGGACTAACAAGGTTTGCTAGTTTGCAAGATGTTTAGTCTCATGGATGTAGTGATACACTATTGGAGTGCCAACACCTCAAAGGTTGCAAGGATGTTGATAAAGAGGAGAAGTGAAGTTGAGGACTATTCTATGAGGTGAGTATTACGCACATGAGGTAAGAGACAAGGTGAGTATGTCATGTGTCCTTGTATGTATCATATACCTTGACATACTCTTGATCATCATGTTGGTCTTACCTTTTATCCTATACCATGATGACCTTGTTTCTTATGTGATGTTGTTATTGTGCTAGTTCTTAGTTATATATCTTATGCACATTATATGATGCTTCGGCCGGGTTGTCCTTTGTGACAGCTAGATCATTGTGACTAACATCTTTGGATGTAGGAAAGGTGTTCATGCATATTCTTTAGGGAAAATTGGTTCAGTAGCATCGAAAGTTCGCCGGTTACGGAAAATACCACTGAAAGTTCAGAGTAACAGAAAATACCACTGAAAGGTGCAAGTCTACTCTGAAATTACCATCAGCCTATCTTACGGACAAAATGCCCTTACCCCTTCACACAACAACAACATAACAGCCCAAATAAGCAACACAATATGAAACAAGCTCCTTCACATCACGATTCACATCACATAGTTCAGAGTACATATGGCTGGACTAACAAAAGCATGGTTCGATGACACATGGTTCAGATTAGGTTCAGCTTAAATGAACTAACAAAAGCATGTTTCCATGATACAAAAGCATAGGGTCCTGCTACACATCACTAATTTATGATGAGCCTTCGAGCAATGCCTCCTGGCGAGATCGCCATTTCTGCTGTCCTTCTTCTAGTTACAAGCCCTGTAGTAGTTGGAGTAGAAGGAGAAGCTGTCTTGCTTCTTGTTGTTGGCCCAGGACTGGCCGGTGGAGTAGAGGAAGAGAGCTTCGATGTCTTTCTTGATTTTGAAGGAGCTTGTGCTGCAGCATCACTACAGCCTGGAGCAACATCTCCTCCCTTCCTCTTCCTGGCACAAGAAATCAAGAGAAAGAGAGGGAAAGAACAAAAGTCAAGAATAAAAAAAGAGAGATGACATCACAAGAAAAAAAAATGCAAAAACAGATCAGATTAACATTACCTGGATTTGACACACATAGAAGGTGGCAATTCAGCACCTAGTTCTGCTGGGGGCTCACTGCATTGGTAAAGGCCTCTTTTTCCGGCCTCACCGCTACTCTTAATCCTCCAAACTCTCGGCCTACCTGCAGGCCTCTCTAGCTTAGGAGGAACCATGACAAACCCAGGATCAGCTACAGGCCATTGTGTCTTGTCAACCATCGGGTTAATCTCAAACTGATAAGTAGCCTTAAAGCGCTCCACTGAGTAGTAGTCATGCACATAGTCCTCAATTTTAACTTGTCTCAAAGAACCGATAAAAGCAATGACATGAGTGCATGGTTTCCCGGATATTTGCCATTGACCAAAGAACATGTCTTGTTATCAAGGTTCACTGCATGCCTCCAAGGAGTATTTTCCCTAGTGACCCCAGATATCTTAGCCTTAAGACCACCACACCCTTTGACACCATAAGGCAAGTTTCTACTCTTTGTGTTCAGCTCATGGATAACACTTGGAAGGACAGGCCCAACAAGTTTGGAGGCTATAAGCTGCCTGGTTGCTATCTTTTCCATCATCTTTCCTCTTATAGCATCCATGAGGGTATCTACAGGAAGAGCTTTATACTCCTTAATCCAATTATTAAAGCACTCAGAAATGTTGTTGTTAACATAATCAACCATGCATTCCCCTGAGAACTTAGCTCTTGACCAGATTTGTTTGTGGTTTGTTTTCAAATAAGTAATTGCTTTTGGACTGCTCTCTGCAATTTTGTCCCATAGGTATTGGTGCCTCTGAGGTGTACATGGCTACATGCCCAAGCACAAGGCCACATATACTTCAACACATCTCCTTGGAACCTTTTTCTGAAATTTTTCATGAGGTGCCTAAAACACTCTCTGCTGCTGTAGCTTCTTTGCTCCTATTGTAGTATCAACTCTTAGTGTATCTACTGCCCTGTTGGCTATCCAACCTTTTGTGGCCTCCTTGCCCTTCACCTTGCTTGTGCTAGCAGATGTGTGTCCTTCTGAAATTGAAACAATCTGCGAAACAAGATGGTGCATTTGTCAAAACAATGTAACAAAAATAAGCAATGTTCACAATGTAATATCAACAAATGAATAATCACCAGGAAAGTAGGACAGCCATGGAGTTTCTTAGCATAGATTTTCCATTCACAATCTGGATTTAGACATTTTGCCCTGTATCTTTTCTTGTCACTATGCTCTACATAGGTTTCAAACTCCTTTTTGATGGCATATTGCTTCATAATCATCAGGAAGGCATCCTTATCTACAAATGTTAAACCCTTCTTTATTAGAGGATTGTCTCGGTCATACGTAGTTTGTTTAGCAATTGCATCATTTATCATAATTGCTTCATCGCTTGGTACAACATCAGGATCAAAATCAAGAGCTTTTAGTTCATTTTCTTTTCCTTTCTTCTTTGCAGGTTGTACTTTCTCAATCCTAGCTTCTTTAACACCTTTTGCATCACCTCCAGACTTCTTCTTGAAATACCTCCATTCTTCATCAGCCCCAAGTGGATCATCTCCTTCTGCGTCAAAACCAGGATCCATATAGTGCTCTTTCTCTTCCTTCTACTCTTTCAGGACCAGCTGTTGTAACCCCATGTTGTGGTTCATCTGCCCATTCTAGATCAACAACTTCAACAAGTGGGTCCTCATTTCTGACTATGATTTGCATCTCACTCTCAGTTCTTGGGTCAATCTGTAACTCATTCATCTCATGCACAATTGCCAAATTGTCATCACACACATTCATCTCAGACCTACCAACAGTCATGATAAACTTCACAATTTTTGATGCTCGCAACAAAGCTAACAACTCTTGGTCAGTAGCAAGACGGACCATTTCACCATTGTCTCGATCATAGCAGAAGTTTGCCTCCTGGTTGCTTGCCCAGCAATAATGTTGCAAGACATCTTTCTCCATATCGATTATGGAATACTCCTCTGAATCAACCCACCATTCCAACACTCTGCCCTTGTGATACACAGATCGGCCATCCTCGACTGTCCGGAATGAGGTCACATCAATCTCTATTTTAGAAGCATTCTTCTGATCGATCCTGAAAGAGTAGCAGTACAGAAAAGTT
This sequence comes from Eragrostis nindensis, assembly GCA_012490785.1. Taxonomy (NCBI): domain Eukaryota; kingdom Viridiplantae; phylum Streptophyta; class Magnoliopsida; order Poales; family Poaceae; genus Eragrostis; species Eragrostis nindensis. Next base: position 294,533 of record JAAXCT010000398.1, read on the forward strand.
AATAAACTGTACTGCTGCACATTCAGATCAACCATCGAAGAAAACTACACACCCAATCACCACATTTCGGCCACAAATCATCCACAAATCATCCACATTTCAGTCCCCATCATCCAGATTCACTTCGAACAGAAATCAAATAGCTAGGGTTAGGGATTGAAGCTCACCCATCTGGGATTTCAGAGGGATTCGTCATCAACTTCAGCTGCATCAGTTCAGCAGTCCATTCACCCGTCGTCGACTTGGCCGCGCCTGGGCTCGTCGTGGATGGGCGGGTCGTGGCTGAGCTCGTCGTCGAAATGCTGGGGCGCGCCTGGTCGACGAACTGCAAGGGCGCGCGGGCAGCTGCAGGGGCGGGCGCGGTTGAGCAAGGGAGTAGGGGCGGCAGTGTCTGAAGGAGGGAGCAGGGGCGGCGGCTGCTGAGGAGGAGAGCAGGGGCGGCGGCCGGCAGCTGAGGACTGTCGAACAGAGTCGAGAAGGAACGAGCTGTTTTCCCCTTTACGATTTGCCTCAAGGGCATTATTGTCTTTTCCCTTAGCTGTTCTAAACAAAATGGTAATTTCAGAGTACAAATACAACTTTCAGTGCTAGATTCCGAAGCGACGAACTTTCGATGGTATTTTCCATGAGGAACTTTCGATGCTACTGAACCAATTTTCCCTATTCTTTAGGTCACATGAAGAAGCTTCATTGATGGACTTGATGAAGTCACGGTTGAGGAAATGAATCAAGACTAAGGACATGCTAGAATCAAGCAAGTGTTGGCTTGGTGTAGATGTAGGCTTGAGTTCATAGGAAAAACTGGACTATCAAGGGGGATCGAGTCGTTTCTCTTAGATCACACTAGTGGTAGAGGTGAATGGATGCTCGGAGAGTCTCTCAAGCACTTGGGTGGAAGAAGAGAAGTGGAGGAACCAAGATTGATGAAGTTGGAAGCAAAAATCAAGGAGAAGATGAAGTTTCAGCTTCTGCAGAAGAGACTGTACCTTACAATCAAGGAGACTGTATGGTACAATCCCTACAAAGACTCTGGACAGAAGAAATAGAAGAGACCGTACCTTACAATCAAGGAGACTGTATGGTACAATCCCTACAAGGATTCTGGACAGAAGAAAAAGAAGAGACAGTACCATACAGTGAAAGAGATCGTATGGTATTATCCCTATACGAATATCTATACAGAAATGAAGTGGTTCAGTATAAAGTTGAAATGGAGATCGTACCATTGGAAATGGAGACAGTACCATGAGACTGTATGGTACTATGTACACAAGTATGAAGAGAAAATGGAGGCCGTACCATCAGAAATGGAGGCCGTACCATTAGACTGTATGGTACTATCCTCAAGTTGGCAGACCACTTTTGAGCAACGGCTAGTTTATGGTTGGAGGCCTATAAATAGTTGGTTGCCACGCCCTTAAGGGTGCCTTTGGCCATTGTTATCAGTGGCGAAACATAGAGGAAGCCAAGAGGATGCAAGAGAGGCACTTGGGGAAGATTTAGAGAGAAATCTTGGTGCTTGAAGCAGTCTAGGACTAGTGTGGTCATAGGGAGGCGTCTTGGTTGTTACCCTTGGTCTATGGCAAGGCCTAGACCGGTTAGGCGTCAATGTTGAGCTTGCCAAAGAGGGTGTGGAAGCCAACACAAGTTTGTACATGGTCTTTAAGCTTCCCGTGTGAAGAAGCATCATTAGTGGAGCGCCCTTTGGCACACATCAAGTGCGGAGCCTTACCTTCGGAGGAGTACCCGGGAGAAGCCCGGCGGGACGTGCCCGCGATTTCACTCAAGGAGTGGTGGATGGTCCCAAGGAGGAGAGCATTGCCGGTGTGCGGCGGGGTGAAGCCCGTGACTTCACTCGAGGAGTGAAGCGTAATCTTGGGGGACATCACCGGCTTGAAGAGTGGAGTGTGCTCTAGAGGGGATCGCCATCGAGCGGAGGGACGGGGTCGAGACTCCGGCGGGAGTGACCCAACGTGGACTACGGGAAGGCGCCATCCTTTCGATACCACGGGAAAAATCGATAAGCAATCTCTTACTCTTACTCTCTACTACTTGCACTTATTATCTTGTTTATCTTATATGCATGTAGTAGACCTTGTGCTTATCATATGATTGCTTGATGATTGTTTTCGTGGGCTAGCTCTTCGTTATCTCTAGTGATATGCGCTTTCCTTATGTGTGCCTACTTGCTCATAGCTCATACACTTACTAGACACCATCTAGTGATCTTGTTATGCTTATGTTGTATCTATCTTGTTATCATGATCACTAGCTTGAGCTTCCCCATGTGTTACTTATATGCATGCTAGTTTGCTTGTTTATCTATAATATATACTAGCATGTGTAGGACCTACTTGAGTTTCCGTATGTGTTACCCATATGCTTGCTAGATTGCTTACGTGCCTTTACCTTATACACTAGCATTTGTAGGACTTGTTGAGCTTATCTTGTATGTTGTCATATGCTAGGTTGTTCTTATATGCTCATGTATGCCTTGCTTTTGGCATGTACAAGTCCTAGCACATGGTTATCCTTGCTTGATCACTATCACATAGTGCACATGTACTCTCTAGTTATGTATCCTTTACTTGTGCAAATAGGAAGAGTAGCTAGAAGTGTAAAAAGTTTTAGTTCATGGTGTGCCCGATTCACCCCCCCCCCCCCCCCTCTCGACCACACGATCCTTACAATAGTGAGTCTATCGTGCACTATAGGGTGGTAGAAGAGAAGGAGCCATCTATGTTGAAGTTGGAAGCGAGAATGAAGCAGATAATCAAGTTCACCTTGAGCAAAGGAGACCGTAGGGTACCGTCACTACGAGGATTCTAGACAAAAAAGTTAAAGTTTCTGGAAGTAGGAAAGAATGTCCCTATGAAGAATCCAGATAGAGGATGAAGAGTGGTAAACCACAGATATCAGGCCTGACCGGCTTCTCCAATTTTTTTTTTCGAAACCGGAAAAACCATTCCGGAAACTAAGGGTGGGCGTTCTGTCATACCTGAAGTTTTGGTTCGGTTTTTTTCGGTCTTTTCAATTTTTGGTTATTTAGAATTGCTACCCGAAATGTCAAAATAATTTTGATACCCGACAACTTCGGGTATCTAAATTTCGGTTCGGTCTTCGGTTATACCCATACTACCCAATATTACTAATTTTCAGAAAAAAATAATCAATTTGATTACACCCAAAATCACTATATAATCAACATGATAATGAGTTACCATTATATGATAGAGGAAACATGAATATTGTGAATGAGTAAGAAAGAATGCTACCTGACCATGGCATGAGACTACGTGCTACATCCTACACCTATTAATAATAATGGATATTTTGGGTAATTCGGTTACCCAAGGGTACCAGCCGAATTTTAAAAATAAAGTTTGGTTACCTAAGTCTTGTACCCAAACAACTACCCGAAGACAGAAATTCTGGTTTTTACAGTCACGGTCTCGGTTTTTTACGTTTTGGTGTTTGGGTATCGGTTTTTTTTGCCCACCCCTACCGGAAACCAGATAAACGGGCAAAGTTTGAATTTGAGCGTGTCCGAGAGGTAAACTGTATGGTTTACCGACAAACCAAACAGTTTTCCAGAAAATCGACCGCCAAAATGAGAAAAATAAAAAGGGAAGAAAGATGTCGAAAATGGTGGGTGGTGGCCTGGCGTTCCAGGATAATTTCCTCAGCAGCACTGATAAGGGGGCACCATCTCCTCAACACCATCAGTAAAGGCGCAATCCCCTCAGTACCACTCCTGGCTGCACCCGACCCTCCAAAACACACACCGTCTCCAAATCTCTCTTTTTTCCTTCCTCTTTTGCCCGTGGAACCTTCCATGGCGCGCCTATCTTGCCTTGTGCCACCCCGGCCGCCCCCGCCCCCGCCATGGCATGCCCTGCGCCGCCGTGCCGCCCCTGCCATGTGCGCCCACCGCGCGCCGTCTGTAACATCCCCATTGTTAGTAAATCTTAATCCCTCTGCATCACAATGAAAGTGAATGAAGCATTCCAGTTCAAAAGAATCAAATTGAAGTTTCAATTCAATTTATCAAATCAAGGCTCATGAAGGAACCACTATTCCTTCAACAGAAACATACCATGCAATTAAGTTTGTTTGGATGTACAACAAAAGATAGAATCTTGGACAATGTTCCAGAATTTTACCTAAGGAGGAAGCAATTTAAATAATTTGAGAAGCTTTCAAATCATTTCCTGTTCATTGAAATTTTAATTCAAATTCTGTGCCGAATTTTGAAAACTTCCAATAATGAAAGTTGTTACTGTAGAGTTACACCTTCAATTCTCCATTTCTCAGATTTTTCTGAAGTTTGGAAGCTTGTGTTTGGAGCCATTTCATTCAGCACGTTTGAGTTTGTTGGAAAAATCAAAAGAATTGGCCGGGTCCCACATCTCTCTCTCTCTCTCTGCGTCGCCTGCCGCCGTCGAGCCGCAGGCGCGTGAGCACTCAGAGTGCACAAGATGATGCACACCACCTCGCCCCTATCTTCTCCTTTGTCAAACGTTCAAGTTCCTCATTCTCCTCTTCTCTCTTTTCTTCTCCAGCGAGCCGCCATCGCCGCCGTACACGCCGAGCGCAAGCGCCGCTGCTACGAACCGCCCCCGACTAAAACAACCACACACCACCGGCTATGCCAGTGACCCCTCTAGCCCAGCCCTAGCACACACTTCAGCTTCCCACGCCCTAGCCCTAGATCGAAGCGAGATCGTTGCCATGGCTGTCGTGTGAGCTGAGCTTCCGCGAGTTCGTTGTCGATCTCTCCACCCACGGTGAGCCATATTCAGCAATTCCTCGTGCATTTAGCTCCGCAACAGTCTTGTGCACATTCCTGACCACTTCTTGTTCCTTCTCCTCAGCCCAGCTCGCTGGAATCGACCATCTCCCCCAACACCATCTGCCGTGCCAAATACCTCCAAGTCGAGCTTGTACTCCCGGGCCTCCTCCTTGACGACATAGTCGGTGAGGACCGCCCTAACCTCTTGATGCTCATGCTTTCTCCATCTTTATCTTTCATGCACTCATCTCGTCGAAACACCGCCGTGCCGCCTCTCGCCGCGCCGCCCCTCGCCACCACCCTACACCTTCGAGCCGCGCATGTGCACATCATGCAGGGATGAGATCGCCTTGTTGTGCTCATCGCTATGCTCCCACTGTCGTCGTCCCTCTGGGCGGGAACGCGGCCGCGTGGCGCCCATTGGCATTGCTACAGTGCCACCTCTTCTTTTCTTTTTTCCTTTTCCTTTTTCTCTGTAAATGAACCAAACTTGAAAATTTAATTTATGGCTAAACAAAATTTTGAAACTAATTTTGTTGGAATCTTAAAGAAAAGATCTATCCAGTGGTGCAACAACATCACTATGTTTCACAATAAATTGTTGTACAAAATTTAGAGAATGAAAACGTAAATAAATTCATATCTCTTTTTCTGTACATGCAAAAATTCTAAATTTTTATGTGCATGCATCTCGTGACATTCCTGAACTCTTTACCAAGTGGCATATTTAAGTTTGACATATTTTAACAGTAATTGCATTTCTCAAGCTTTACCTTGTTTCATTTTAAGTATTTTATTCTGGCATGTTTTTAAGCCAATTTTTGGATAGGTTAATGTTGACAGTAGTGTTGTGCAATGAGAAATGTCATATAATTTTGATGCCTTTCATGACTAAAAATAAATTCATTGTGTTGATTTTTTTAAAACCAAAAGAGAGGGGGCGTTAGAAAGGACAACTCTTTTGGTGATGAAGATGGACATGGTGGTTTATGGGTATGTGTTAGAAGAGAGGGCACACGGGCTAACCACAGATAGCCCCAGCGTGGGTATCGCGTGGAGGACGTGTGCTCAGGAGAAGGGAAATTGGCTCGGCTTTATGGTGTCTTGTGATAGGTTGTAGTGCGTGACTCTTTTTTAGTGTGCGTATGTCGTGTATCTCGAGTTTCTCCTGCAAGATGTAAATCGATTCGAATCACTGTTCCTCGTGGTTATTGACTACCACTTGTGATCAGTGTCACATTGTAGTAAGAGGTGGAACATGACGATTGTACTTGCTTTTTGTACTTCAAATTAGTGGTATTGCAAACTTTCTTGGATTAGCATAGGTTGCTAATATTTATGTTTATGCAAGAACCCTTTTAATTTGTCTAAAATTTGAAAGAAGGAGCAACTTTTAGGGCTACTTTTATGCAAATATTCCCATACCCGTGTTGGGCCCCCTTCATGTTAGGAGTCAGTCTTAGAAGACCATTTGATGGGAACGTCTTGCTGAGTATTAGTTTTTCAGGGTTTCTTATAACTCTTTTATACTCTATTTTATTTATTTTTTGGACTCTTGCTTCGTCAAATGTCACCCCATCTCGATCATGTTAGGCTAACCCCTCATTTTTGAGGTGGGATGCCACACCGTTCCCACCAGGGGTCGAGATGCGTCGCCGCTGTTGTTTCAATGTCAAGGTCATGGGCTCTTTCGTTTGGGTCAGAGGGAGGCAGGGGCAAAAGAGGAAAGAAAAACAGAGATTTCGAGCCGGTTAGTAGTTTGGAGGGTGGGATGCACTCAAGAGTGGTATTTAGGGGATTGCGCTTTTCTAATGGTGTTGAGGAGATGGCGCCCCTTACAATTGTGCTGAGGCAATTATCCCCGCGCTGTAGGAGCTAGCGCCTGCCGGAGTCGTCGCTGGTGGCTAGCCACCATCCTCTACCGGCTAGTCAATCACGTCCTACTATCCGCGCGGAAAGCCGTCCTCAGTACCACTCCTGAGTGCATCCCACCCTCCAAAACACCAAGCGGCTACAAATCTCTCTTTTTCCTTCCCCTTTTGGCGGCGGATCTTGGTCGGAGGGAGGCAAAGCCATCAATTTGGTGGCAGATCTTGGTTGGAGGCAGGCGAATCCATCGATTTGGCGGTGGATCTTGATCGAAGGGAGGCGGTTGGAGGGGGGACGGGCGGCGTCGCTCGGTGAAGTCGTGAATGCGAAACAGGGCAACATGGTTTGTGAAAGAGATAAGGTTCGTTCCTTTTCTTTTTTTTCTTCTCGAAATTTTTAAGTATTTTTGGCCTTCTAAATAATATTAATTTCGAGTTCTTATTGCACCATTGGGCTACAAATTTTGTCTAGTATTTTTACATTTTTTAATTTTTTTATTTTAAGCTCAAAAACCAGAAAACCGGGCCAAACCGATAAGTCCGGTTTCTGTGAAAACCGGTCCGATTTCCATTGGTTTTGTAAACCTTGGCTACAACATTGTAATGGACAAAAAATTCCAGTTCTTACATTGTAAGAGATCAATCTACAGTTGAACATGTACCGCTCAGAATTAGGTGCCTAAAACTATGTCAATTTTGAGAAAACAAAATCTTGAATCCTAAATCCAGTAAATCTCTACTGTACATCTTTGGAAAGATCAAGAAAGTCCTCTACAACTTGTAGAAGGGCTCATATTTTTGAAGGATCCCCAACAGGGTGTAAAATGGTGGACAACAAAATTTCCCGAATCTGCTGTATCGGCTAGAAACCAGAACATGGGTAATTCAAGGGCCCTCAACAAGGTTGTAATAACGTTTTGGCTTCTCATTGGAAAAGAAAATAACTATCAATCAGCTTTTTAGCTCTTAGTCCATTTCCTGAATCAAGTTTTCCCCTTTCAAAAGGTAACTTTACATATTCGTTTCAGCTTCTAACTTTTTTGCTGGAAAAAGCAGTAAACATTGAAAGAAACAAACATGCCCAAAGCTTCTATTCCCCGGCACTTTGAGCGCCCGTTGCCACTTTTAAAGTAGGAATCCACTACTTTTCTAAAGTGTTTTCAAAATGTTTAAACATTTCTCCAAATATTTTATTCATTTCATCTCACATTTCTATAGTTAAAATTTTACATATTCCTTAAGAGATAAGTGGCGGTATTCATCGCAAAAAAGAAGAACATAAGTGGTGGTATTGTGCTTGCTTTATCAAGACTCACAGCACAGTGGCTATGTTGAAGTACACAGGAAACACACACAGGTAGTTAGGCCCTCTTTGTTTGAGCTTATGATTCATACAATCCAGCTTTTGGATCGTGGATTGTAGAATATGAAATTGTTAAAATCTGAGGACAAAATCTGGAGGTTGTTTGTTTGTCTAGATTCTATAATCCAGCTTATAGATCATTTCAAACACTTACAGTAGGGTCATAGTGGCAAATGAGTAAATATTTATACCAGAATCTAGCAGAAGCTGGTCCTGATTGTGGATTCTGCTTCAGATTCTGATTCAGACTCAAAAGCTGATCTTTTGTTTCATGTTCTGCTTTTAGAATTCAGAATCTAGAATTACAATCTCAAACAAAGAAGGGGGCCCTAGTATTGTTTAGACTAGACACTGGTTATGTTATTTTTTTTCTGTTTTCAATCATGTGGTAATTGCAAAGCCACAACGGCCGGAAGCCAAAATGGTTCTCAGAAAACCCGGAACTGAAACGAAGTTGAAACTTGCTGAATTTCGCCTACCCTTCACTTCACTCTTCTTCTCCCCCTCCGGTACGAGGTTCTCCCGAGGGAAGCAAAACCTCCACGCGCCCCGCCGCAACCTGCCCCTAGGCGCGCATGCGCGAGGGAGCGGAATCGGCGAGGGGAAGGGAGAAGGGCCGCCTTCGAGGGGCCACTTGCTCGGGGACTGCCGCCGTCGCTACCCTCGCCTTCCTCCGCCGCGCTGCCCGCATCGTGCTTTGGGATGGTGTCCGGCAGCTCCAAAACGACCGCTCGGTAGCTGCTGTCCGCTAATGGTATTTGCTAAACTGCAATTTCAGGATATTTGCTTGCGGTTTGAGTTCAATTAGTGTGTGTATGCGGCCCCTAGATGCCATGCGAACCAAATTGGAGAATCAAATTCGAGCCAAATTGGGACTAATTTGCAAATGGATGTTCAGGGAACAGTAAATTAGTTTGAGCATTCATTTTTGGGAAATGATTTAGTTCCGAATTGATTTTTGTCCCATGTTGAGACCGCATATCGGTGCAGTTTATGTTTATATTGGGTATTAATAATGCTGCACAGCCAAGGAATTTTCTACTGTTCACAGGTCCTTATGTTTTTGCCTTAAACCTTTGAGCCGAACCTTAGTTTTGGTTCACGAATTGAGTTATGAAAAACTTATCCCAGTATTTTGGATTACCTTTGTTGCGTGGTTACTAGATTTTTGAGGCTGCTGCCCACAGTGCCGTCTTTCTTTCTCTCATTTTCCTGGCGAGAATAATATGTGTTGCAGAATCCTAGAACTATCTTTGTGTCTTATTTCTTTATTTTTTCTATGTTGGAACTATTTTGATAAACAACTTCCTGAGGCGACGTGTTTTGGCCTGTTCTCTGAAGTGGCACTTAGATGTGCTTAGAATTTATCTTGATACAAAATTCTTCCTCTAACAATCAATTGCCTGATTAATTGCTTGTTACTCTTTCTTGCTGATTTGAATTGTAGGAATTTTCATTCTTAGAAATGAATAGTGTTCTCCTATATATATATATTTTTTAATACTAGCTCAGGCTCTGCTTAAAACTTCTGGGCTTAGAAAACATTTGAATCTGTAATAGGATCTTCCAGACGTATCTCTGCCATACAAGTGGGTGTGTAAATTGTGGGCCTAAGCATTCAATCTAAACCTTCTTAGTTCAAGTAAAGAATTAGGCACATGTCAGCAATAATTTTTATTTGATTGAATTAAGGAGGGTTGGAAGATATCCTCAAGGACACCCATTTTCAGACCTACATACAAACAACTATAGCTTTATTATAAAATTTCATTATGTTCACTCCTTTTGTGCAGTTGGAATGTCAGTCCTGAATAGAATAATAATATTTTCCTTTGACTTAGTCACTTTATTCTGTTAGGAAACTTTTCCTTATGATAAGGAAAGGACATCTATCAGTCAGAATTTCTAGATAAAATTGAACATGAGTCATTTCAACTGTTATAGCTACTTTTGCTGATGATAAAGAAGTCATGCAGCGCTGCACGGATGATGTTTCTTAATTTCGTGTTTCAGTTACTTATTTCATCTGCGATCACAGCATTTTAATGCAAACTCGCTGTGTATATACTATATATGGTTGATTTTCTCTTGAAAATGGTTGAATATCCAGTTGGTGGGCGAACCTGATGTGGAAGAAGAAGACAATATGATTTGTTCTGAAGATAGCAGTTCTGAAGTAGTTGAAGTTTATGATGTAAGTTCAAAGCTTCATATTTCTTTTTTATCAGTAAATCCACTTAATGGATTGTGTAGAAATGCGCAAGGATGTTTCTATGGACTGATAACAATCCTAGGTTTGGCAGTCCGTCTCACTTTATTAAGGACATTTATCACAGGTGAAGGTATGTGACATATGCGGTGATATCGGTGAGGAGGAGAAGCTCGCTATTTGCACTAGATGCAATGATGGCGCTGAACATATGTGAGATTTCTCTGTTCTTTTATCTTTTCCTTTTTGTGTAACTAGCCAGTGCAACGAGATGGATACAACAATGTTTTGGTTGTAGTACTCTTGTCTTTTGATGTAGAATTGAGCAGTAGATTTGTTGGTCAAAGTTCACATTTGATAAATGAGAATAGCCAAACTTTATATATGAGAATTGAGAATAGCTATTGCATCTATTGAGAAGCATAAAGTCATATGGCTCGCTATGTCACTTATAGCTGAGAGCACTGGTGGAGCCAGATCAAGCGGCAAGGATGGGCCGAATTGGGCACTCCAGTTGATTAGCGCGGTGATTAATCATCTAAACATGACTGCTACTATTACTTCCTCAAAGAAATTGTCAACCCAGAGAGGGGGGGGGGGGGGGGGGGGGGGGGGGGGGGGGGGGAGCCCAGGTTTGCCTGAACCTGGCTCCGCCCCTGGCTGAGAGCAAGTGTCTCCATCCTACAGTTCAGTTCTATATATTTGACCCTTTTCCTTTTTGCAGTTATTGTATGCAGGTAATGATAGAAGATGTTCCAGAGGGTGATTGGTTCTGTGGAGAGTGCCGAGCTGAGGTAGACACTGAAAAAAAGCATAATAAAAAGCCAGAAATATCTCAAGTAAAGGATGGCACAATGCCTTTAAAGAAGAATGCAGAGTTTGAACATATGAATGAAAGAATAAAAAAACAGAGGGAGGTAAAAATTTCTTAATAAGTTGAATATGTTAGTTCTTATCTTATTATCTTTCTCACATTGATAGATTGCATGTTAAAAATGGTAGATATGTTTTCTTCTCTGATCAAACAGCCTTGAGTTTCACATAATTTCAATGAAGTATCTTTGAACTATGGCAGGTGAAAATCTGTAAAATATGCGGAGATGTTGGTGAGGAGGAGAAGCTTGCCATTTGCAGTAGATGCGATGATGGTGCTGAGCATATGTAAGTTTCACAATTCTGTTGATTTTTTTTTTTTGCCCTGATCTTTTTTATTGGTAGGTGCCATATAATCGTGGTTAAGGTTGAACATATGCTGCATTAGTTGTATAGAATTGTAGACTGCAAGTCACTGTTTCTTAAGCTGAAGGTTGACTGTCGATTGAAGTTCAAATTCACAATCTACACAACCATGGTGGTTCACTATGTACCACATAATAGGAAAAGAGCTGCTGGATTCAACATACTTTCCTTGACTTCATCACGGAGTCGTTTATTGTGCTCAAAATTCCTTTTATCCTTTCTTTATTCCAGTTATTGTATGTGGGTGATGATGGAAGAGGTTCCAGATGTTGGGTGGCTATGCGAAGTGTGCCAAAATGAGGTAGAAGTTGAGAAGAGAGCTGAAAAATCTGAAGTTAAGAATGGCATCTCTAAAGAACAGCCCACTAAAGGGAAGTTGAGCAAACCTGCCAATGATGCAAACATCAGAAGTTCTTCTGAAAATGAAATGGAGGTTAAGTATGTGGATGGTAAAGAGTCACAAAAAGGAAATCTTGATGAACCTGGTGTTTTATCCATAGAAGCTAACTCCAGAAAAAAAGTTCTGTCATGCAGAAGTTCATTAAAGTCTGATACAGAGAAAGGAAACCATGCCACTGGCCGAGTGTCAACCTCATTGTCACAACCTCGTCATGGTAAATTTGTTACTATTATCCTTGTTAACTGAGCCTGAAATTGCCGCATTACATACATCTGGAATGTTCACTTTCTATTATCTTGCGTTGATTTTCTCCGCAAGTGTGCAGTTGAAGAAAACTACACTCTGAAAATTCCATTGCAGGTCAGCTATCCAAGTCTGTTTCTTTCAACTCAAAGATTCCCAAAGTGAAACAACTAGGGTGTGAAGTTACTGTGGGGCCCAAAGTTTTGAAGAAATCTTTATCCTGTATCACAAAACAAATGGGTCCAATGAGTACTCTTACGATGTCAACATCATTTAAACAGCCAAACGTTGGTGACCAAGCGCCTATGGTAATGACTCCCTTGAACCTACCAGCTGAGAGAAGGGTGATGAATCAACCGGATAGCCGAAACGTGAAAAGTAATAGAGGCTCTTCTATTGGATACCCCTCTGTTAGGGAGTCAACGGTTGCCCCAGTTTCTTCACTTGAAGAATCTACAGGTTAGCATCTCATTGAGGAAATAATATGGTTGAGTAGCATTATTTAAACATGTTCATTGCAATGGCATTGTAAATCTCTGTAAAAGGTTATTCCTTAAATTCTCAGTTTTAATATGGCGTAGGTAGTGTAGATACCAAGTGTACATGTCTCATGGTTGGATAACTGTACTTTTTTTTTCCAGGGCACTTTGAGAAAAATAAACCACATTTAGCAAAAGCACCCGGAAGCATAATGTTAAGTACTTGCGAAAGATCCACAGATATTCTAGGTCCTGATGCAAAGAGAAAGGCAGTTCAGAACTCATATCATTCTCATCAAGTGCATACATCAAACAACCCATATCCCAAGCTGAGAGTCGAAGGTTATGATACTGCATGCATGATAGGAAGATCTTTGGACAGTCCTACAATGTCAAGTGATCTTGGTGACAGAACACAAGTCTTTTCCAGTCAAAAATTTTCACCTGCCTATGAAGTAATAGCTTCAGCTGTTCCGGAGATGGATTACGTTTGGCAGTATGAATATTCTTCTCTTTCTATCTATTTTACCAAATTCCTATATTCTTTTAGATTCCTAGGTTCAATTACAGACACCTGCCATTACCACCGTAGAAATTAGTGCTTTTGTCTGGTCACACGTGCTTGTAATTCGTATAATGTATTTCTACTGTCCCCTGTGCTTCATAGTTCATGCTCCACATATTTCATGAGCCTTGAATTTATCTTGAGCCTTGGTTCTAAATTGCAACCAATTTCTTCATTTTGAATCGAGTCTTTTTGTTCACTATATGCTTCATTTTTGAACAGGGGCAGTTTTGAGCTGTGGGACACTGGAAGATTGCCTACATTTTGTGATGGTCTTCAAGCGCATATTTCATATTCTGCTTCATCAGAAGTACTTGAGGTAGCAAAGAACTTCCCTTCTAAAATCCAGCTTCAGAAAATTCCTCGTCAGAGTATATGGTCCTCAGAATTTCAGGGCAATTATGCTACATGTGGCAGTATTGATATTTTTTTCTTTGCTAGAGATATGAAGAGGTGTGTCCCTAGCAATTTCTTGTTTCTTCAGTATTGTTTCAGTTGTCCACTAGGCACAGTTGTCGAATAGTACAGACTTCTAAAATAAATGTCTTAACGTTATGCAGCTATGAAATTTACTACAGCAAACTAGTAGAAAATATAATGAAGGATGATTTGGCACTCAGGGGAAATACTGAAACTGCTGAGTTGATTATATTTTCTTCCAGTACACTTTCAAAAAACTCCCAAAGTAAGTATTTATCCACTAATTAAAATGGTGCACCATTCTTATAGTTATTGCTGTGATTGATCTAATTCTTCCTTATGCTGCTTCAGGATGGAACATGTTCTATTTTTTGTGGGGTGTACTTCGAGTTAATAGAGAAAAACATATTAACCGTTTACCTGGCCTACCTGTAAGTGTAAGTTCTAACTTAAAATCTTAAATTCTGTGTTGCAACGGGCTAATGGGACAAACTATATACAGGTATGGCGCAACACAATGCATAAAACACCCTGATCTAACAATTACGAAACTTTGCAGGATCAATAAACTGAGTTTGGAGAGAAAACAAGGTTGCCATAGTCTGCGCTTTTGCGAACAAGTTGGCTTTCTTAGCTTCTAAGGCACTTACAGATGAACCATGCGTCCTATACCTATGATTGCAATTAGGAAGCATCAACAGCCCATGTGCATAATGTCAGTTAGATCATTCATTCAATCCAGAGCAATGTTAATCGCACCTATTCTGTCAGATGAAACAAGGCCGGTGCATCAACTGAAACACCAAAAATCTCAAGGAGAGAGGCAGCAAGCAAGGTGACATTAGCTTTCAAGCCTACCAAAGCTCCACCTTGTCCTCAATACTTGAACACGAACCTATCTATTTCTTGAGGGAGAGAGCAAAGGAGGGAAAGGTCATTAGAGTATTCTTGATGGAGAACTTGAGTGAGGAAAGAAAATACAGAGATGGATCTGTGAACATTGTACAAAGGTCTGTGCGTAGATTCTGAACTGAATGAGATGTAAGGGAGAGTGATTCAAAGTTAGGCAAGACTCTTTGACGTGGTGATGATATCTACTATATCTTTATAAGTGCAACCAACTAAGAGTCATTAACTCTTATTTTGCAACCACATTGAGTCACATCACCTCAATTGTTTATCACCGTTGGATCATTACCATCCATTCACATCCATCCAATCTCCTAGCTAAAACTGATTGTTGCATGCTCACTAACCTCAATTACTCTTTAACACCATAAAGTGTATCGGGCGGCACTACCTTTTTTTCTCCCACCGAGCTGATCCCCTCTACTAATGAAAATACTCCACTTTATTGCCTTGACATTGTATTCGTTGCCTTTTCATCCTGTTTGTTTTCCATTACTTTCTATTGAACCATAGCGTTTATGCCGCACGATCAATTACTGTTCATTGGTTATGAGCCACAACGCCTGGTCAATTACTCTCCATCTGTAACCGATATCCCCACCACTTTCCTAATTAAATTTTCAGTGAATTTGAAATTAAATCTCTAACAGGCTATTCCCCTACTCCCATTTGAAACCGCGTCCTATAAGGCAACCTCAGGCTATTCCCCTGCTCCCATTTGAAACCGCGTCCTCTAAGGCATTATCTTAAATGCATGTCAAAGAGTCTTGCCTAACTTTGAATCTTGCCTAATTTTGAATCTTCAAGTGAATCTTTGACATGCATTAAGATAATTTCATTTCTAACATGACAAGTGAATCTTCAAGTCAAAGCGTCCTCTAAGGCATTATCTTAAATGCATGTCAAAGATGCATGTCTAAGGCATTATCTTAATGCATTCTTTCCTTAATGCATAATTTCATTTCACTTTTTCAAGAGTGCCACATTATCTTAAAAGTTCTAGTTTGAGATATGAAATGAGCTCTCTCAATACACAATTTTATCTCACGGTTTCATAGATAAGCCATCATATTAACTTGTTGTCTTGTTATTGGTCAAAATAAGTTGAGATGAAATTTTAGACTCTCAATGCATGTTTCATTAGAGTTTCATACATGTGAAATAATGCCAAAGGAGTTTCATGGGGATGAAACCCATCCAGCCTATTTCATAATAAATACTCCGCCATGTTATCGTTTTTGCCTACATGGCATCTCATTTAATGGGAATGAAACTCCCACCGAGATTGGCCTAATGCTTTGCGTAAATCACCTTCGCTAATGCTTGGTGTTGTTTTAACGCTAGGGGCTGCAGCATCCCTCTCCACCTCTCTTCGCTGCCACTCAGTCCATGTCAGGCGCCTCTACAAACAATTGATGATGGCCCGATGATCTCTGCAGCCATGCAAGAAATTCTTAATGTCTGATGAGATGTCAACATGATCATGGCACTGATCCATAGTCACCAAGCGGATGTCCTTGACATGTTACCCCTCTATTGCATACTCTCCTGCTGCTTTGTTTTGATTCTTTATTGTCTCATTCTTCACATTAGTTAGGTGTTTAGCACTGCTTATGGGCTTTGTTCTTTTGCTACTTGCGAATTGCAGGAACATTACTGTATCCAACAAAGCATCATCGGAATGTACGTACGTGCTACCTCTTACTCTTTTCTTTGATGTGTGAATAGGAGGCTCCGTGTTGGGATAACCCTCTCAAATCTTTGCTTTAGTAATTATTTAAATCAATAAACTACCTGGGAATTTTTTTTTTCTATGGTGTATAGGCCTTTCGCCTGGAATCTCAAGGCGAAGACATCACTAAGCAGATGTCATTGTTCGCAACATCAAAAAGGAAGAACCATTTTAGTGAAGCGAACTCCAGAGTAATAAATAAATAAAATTGTTACTGATTTTTCCAGATTTATTTTATCTACACATGATACTTTTTTTTTCCTATTCATCATAAAAGAATGACCACATTATGTGTTGATGAATGGATTCAGTCCTAAGTTTTGGTACACCATAATTTTATTAATTTATCTGCCCATTCCACCGATAATTTCACTGATAACTTCCTCTCGTCATAAGTTTAACTTCATTTGTATTTATATTTCCTACATATTATTTGTTCTTTTGTATTTATATTTCCTACGCAACCTTTGTTCAGGACCATGACATGCTGCGGTGCCACTGATGGCTCAAGTTACACATGTATTTATATTTCCTTCAGATAAGGATTCGGTCACTTAACCAAAAAATTTAATATAAATATATATGCTTTTGCAAAATTTCCCCATCTCTCTAATATATCCATAATACTCCATTCTTCTAATTAAAACATCGTCAAAAAAATTATCTTCCATTCCCGCAGCAATCTTTCATTCCTGCAGCAACGCGCGGGGAAGTCACCTAGTTGTTCTCATGAGGCATACCATCACTAAGGCGATCACCACCAAACCCGTATGCTTAGCTGTGAAAGTGGCATGAGCAGGAAAATCCTGAATACAATTCTTATGGAAGAGGACTATAATTGGGATTAGGAACTTGTCACCGAGAACTAAGAATTCATAACTTGGGGGTGGCTGTGGCTCAAGATAATGCAATTGAGTCGTCCTTGGGTTATTCTTCCCCTCCCTATTTCACATAAACCCACACCGCATAAGTACCACAAACAGGCCCCAAGTAGTAGTTGACGACGGACATATATGCGTGAATAGCCGACCAAAAAGAATAGGTGACGGGCCATACATATCTCAGTCCTTTTTTTTAAGGGAATAGGCCCATAAAGGCCAATTCATTCAAAAGCCAAAAAATTTACAGAGTCTATGTGACACCCTAGGTGTCTCTTTTATGCTTTACATAGTCCTAGCAACTAGTGTAAGATTAATGAACCTAGAGCACGGTTCATAAGTTTTGGTGATTGATGTCAACATAGTCAATGAGACTAACAACGTTTGCTAGTGTGCAAGATGTTTAGTCTCATATGTAGTGATACACTATTGGAGTGTCAACACCTCAAATGTTCCAAGGAAGTTGATAAAAAGGAAAAGTGAACATGAGGAATACTGTACGAGGTGACTACTACGCACATGAGGTAAGAGACAAGGTGAATATGTCATGTGTTCCTCTATGTATCTTATACCTTGACATACTCTTGATCATCATGTTGGTCTTGTCTTATATCCTATATCATGATGATCTTGTTTCTTATTGTGATGGTGTTATTGTGCTAGTTCTTAATTACATATCTTATGCACATTATATGATGCTTCGATCAGGTTGTCCTTTGTGACAATTAGATCATTGTGACTAACATATATATTTGGATGTAGGAAAGGTCTTCATGCATATTCTTTAGGTCATATCAAGAAGCTTCATTGAGGGATGACGACAAGGATAAGGACTTGATGGAGGTCGCGGTTGAGGAGATAAATCAAGGCTAAACACATGCTAGATCCAAGAAAGTGTTGGCTTAGTGCAGATATAGAATTGAGTTTATAGGAAAAACCGAACTATCAAGGGGGATCGAGTCGTTTCTCTTAGGTCACACTAGTGGTAGAGGTGAGTGGATGCTCAGAGAATCTCTCAGGCACTAGGGTGATAGCAGAGAAGAAGAGGAATCAAGTTTGGTGAAGTTGGAAGCAAGTATTGAGGAGATGATGCAATCCAGCTGCAGAAGAGTCACCGTACGATATGGTGGTAGTTACCGTATGATACGGTGGGCACCGAACGATTTCAAGAAGGAGTTCCAAGAAGCTGCTGACATTAAGTCAACGTAATATACGATGGTAGTCACCGTATGATACGGTGAGCATCGTATGATTTCAGAGAAGAAGGAGTTCCTGCGAAGCTGAAGATAAGAAATCACTGTATGATACGGTGATGGTCACCGTATAATACAGTGGTCATAATGGCCGAATTTGGAGATCCACCCAAAAGCAAAGTTGTGGAGAATTCCAAGAGCTTTCCATGGATATGTGGGACATCTTCATCGGAGTTCGGAGAAAAGAGTTATAGCCGAAATATTCTTAGCTGTCTTAGGGAGTCATAGCATGCTACGGTGATGACCACCGTATGATACGTGGCCGTATCAGATAGAAGATGGCAGAATTTTGGAGATTAGCCCAAAAGGAAAGTTGTGGAGAATTTCAAGAGCTTTCCATTTATATGTAGAACACCCCAATCGGAGTTTGGAGCAGTTAGTTATGATCATTTTACTGCAGCCTGTCTGGGACGCACCGTATGATACGTTAGGGATCATACGAGGACCAATTTTCTGGGCACTTTTTGAGCGACTGCTAGTTTTGGGTTGGAGGCCTATAAATAGTTGGTTGCTCGACCCTTGAGGGCGCCTTTGGCCATTATTATCTGTTGGGAAATTAATATAGGGAGCTAAGAGGATGCAAGAGAAGCATGTGGAGAAGTTTTAGAGAGAAATCTTGGTGCTTGAGAGAGAGGAGAAGCACATAGAGAAGATTTGGATAACGAAGCTTCGTGCTTAGAGGGTTGAGAGCATCCATCCACCTCTAAGACTAGTGTGGTCATAGGGAGGCGGTATTGGTTTGTTACCCTTGGTCTATGGCAAGGCCTAAACTGATTAGGCGTCGATGTTGAGCTTGCCAAAGAGAGTGTGGAAGCCAACACAAGTTGTACACGGTTTTAAAGTTTTCCGTGCGAAAGAAGCATCACTAGTGGAGCGCCCTTTGGCAGGGATCAAGTGCGGAGCTTTACCTTCGGAGGAGTACCCGGGAGTGCCCGGCGGGACACGCAACTTCACTCAAGAGCGGTGGATGGTCCCAAGGAGTAGAGCATTGCCGGTGTGCGGCGGGGTGAGGCCCGTGACTTCACTCGAGGAGTAAGCGTGCTCTGGGGACATCATCGACTTGAAGAGTGTTGTGTGCTCTAGAGGGATCGCCATCGAGCGGAGGGACAGCGTCGAGACTCCGACGGGAGTGACCCAACGTGGACTAGGGAAAGACACCATCCTTCCGACACCACATAAAGAATCAATGAGCAATCTCTTACTCTTACTCTCTACTACTTGCATTTATTATCATCTTTATCTTATATGCATGTAGTAGACCTTGTGCTTATCATATGATTGCTTGATGATTGTTTCTATATGCTAGCTCTATGTTATCTCTAGTGATATGCGCTTTCCTTATGTGTACCTACTTGCTCATAGCTCATACACTTGCTTGATATCATCTAGTGATCTGTTATGCTTTATGTTGTATCTATCTTGTTGTCATGATCACTAGCTTGAGCTTTCCCATGTGTTACTTGTTGCATGCAAGTTTGTGTTCTATCTTATCTTATATACTAGCATGCATAGGACTTGCTTGAGCTACCTTTGTGTTACCAACTTGCTTGCTAGTTTACTTGAGTGCCTTTATCTTATACACTAGCATGTGTAGGACTTGTCGAGCTTATTGTTATATGCTAGTTTGTGTTCATGTATACCTTAGTCCTAGCATGTACAAGTCCTAGCACATGGTTATCCTTGCTTGATCACTATCACATAGTGCACATATACTCTCTAGTTACGTATCCTTTACTTGTGCAAATAGATAGAGTTGCTAGATGTGTACGATTCACCTCCGCTCGGTCACACGATCCTTACAACTAGATTTGTTTGTGGTTGTGAGAAAATAAAATTTTGAGCTCACACCATTTATTCAAATTTGAATTTGAACCATATTGAGGGCTAAATCATAAAGCAAGTTTAAATTTTGTTATGCAACTTAGGGTCATAAAAAATATATGTGGTAGAGGTCAGTGAGATAAAAGTCTAGCTAAAAATTCATAAAGCTTTCACTTTGGGAAGTCCTTCAAATAAATCTTGCAAGTTTAAATTTTAAACATTTTGTTTGAATTTCAAATTCGAAATTATGCAAGATTCTGACAAATGGCCTGCACATCTGTCCTCTACAGGTGTCACTTGAGTCCCAGGCAAATTTTGGGAATTTTTTGAGCTCAGGAACTAGGTCATTTTGAATTTACAATAGAGGAAGTGAATTTGGCTGAAAAAGAAAAAGACCGCGGGACCCACATATCAGCCACTCATTCTCTCCTTCCTCTCCCTCCCTCAGCAGAACCAGCGCCGTGCATGGCCGCCACGCCAACCAGCGCCGCTCCAGCTCACCAGGTTCGACCGAGCATCAAAACCGAGTTTTCAGCTTTCCTATCTCTTCATTCCTCGCTCACTCCGTCGCCCTCGCCCTCTCCGCCTCACATTTCCCATCTGACCGCCATTGCCGACGAGCCGAGCTCGAGATCAACGCCCGTCTCTCCACTGCCTCCCCGTCCAAACCAAACCAGCCGAAGCTCCACCATGGTTACTTGAAGATCTCCACAACCACCAATTCCTCTCCATCCCTCCCAGCAGCGAGATCGAGTGAAGTTTCAATGGAAGGCGGCAAATGACCACTCTTGGCGTCGACTTGAAATTCATCCTCCACACTGATAACTTCTTGCTCCATTTTATCAGTGACAGCCGTTACAGTTTGAGTTTTCCCCATTGTCGTAATTGTACGCACTCTGCAACCATGCCGAGCTCCTACTTCCAGACCTCCTCGTCAACGAAATCATCTATGCCGGTGTTCTCTGCAAATCCGTGAAGCTCTAGGACCAAGAAGAAAGTCTCATCGTCAACTCCGTCGACCGGACGACCTCTCGCTGAACTTCGTCTTCCCGCCACCGCAAGCCGCCAGCCATGTTCCGGTGAGTCTCCGCCCGAACCTCGCCGCTGAGTCCACCTCGACGAGCTCGTCATTTTGAGCCACTCACCAATCCCCCTCGCTGCCGTTTCCCCTGCTCCAGCGAAGCTCCGCCCATTTCCGGCCGCCGTGCGCATCGCAACTGTGTTAAAGCCGATGATGGCATTTTCGTAAGTAACTTGTCAGAACAGATAAAACTTCAAAAATCTATATCTGGAGTTCTAGATGTCCAAAAATTGCAAACTAAATTTTGTTGGATTCCTCTTGAGTAGATCTATCCAGAGGATATCTAGTTAATCAATGTTTCTGCATGTTATGCTCTATACACTTTTTGTAAGCTAGACACTAATTGATATCAAATCATCTGCTCATGTGGAAAATGCAAAATAAATCTTGTTCGAATCCTCTTATGATGCTCTGTCCAGTAGTGTACTTCATACCCCTTGTTTCTGCATGTAGAATTATCTAAGGCTGTTTCTTTGTTAAACTTTCTTAATTACTATAATTAATCTAACACTCCATAATTTAAATTACTATAATTAATCTAACGCTCCATAATTAATCCTCTCAAGATTAATCTAACGCTCCATAGCATGATTAAACTTTCTTAATTTACAGAATTATCTAAGGCTGGTTTATTTGCTAACAGAGGATAAAATTATCTAAGGCTGCCTTGAGCTGGTTTCTTCATACCCCATGCCTGTTCCTTAGATGATGTTCTATCACCCTACTTTGTGTCATGATCAGTTTTGCTTCTGGGAATTTTGTAGGATTTATTTTCTGCTGTCACCTTGTTCTAGTGATTAAAATAAATCTACTAGGGATAAAATCTTGAAAATTGGGCACATGATATGTTCTTGCATGCTAATACCATCAGCAGGTCACTAATGTACAGAATGGTCATAAAAAGAATTAATGAAGGAAATAAAATCAATGAAGGAAATACTTCAGACTAAACTTAATTCAAATTTCATCCTCAATTCAGAACTGAATTCACTACTTTGAAACTGAAATCAAGTCATTCTCATTGCATCTACATTTTGAGTTATGTTTTTCTTTGTATTCTCTCCATTGACATATCATTACATTGATAGGAAACGATAATCAAGTTGGAGAGGATTTTGAGCAGGATGTTTCTAACCAGGAGACAACATGTAACATCCCGGAAATCCATACCTTAATTTTTGGATAAATTTAACCCGAATCAAAATCTTGACCACAAAATTCCTAGAATCAAACTCCACATTTCCGTGATGTTACTTGTTTCTCCTTGTCTCGTAACCCATACCATAATTTCAAATTCATTGTTCTGGATCAGCTGCTCTCCGAATTTCAAATCAAATTCGAATGGAAGTCTAAGCTTAATCACCTGAAAGAATAATCAAAAGAATTTTCTTGGCGCCATCTACTCGGGCCTAGTTTTCTTTAGAACCAACCGGGCCAACCCTTCGACCGCCCATTCTTTTTAGAGTTATTTCCTGTCCAGCCTAACAGATATTTAAAAACGGCCCACCCTTTGGCCCAGCTAGCAAATAAACCAGCTCAAGGCAGCACTCCTGTTAGAAAGATCTGTCGGGGCGGGCATGGGTTTCACCCACGGGGCCGGGGACGGGTGGGGATTTCTACCCGGTGCACATGTCGGGGCGGGCATGGGTTTGCTCGACCCGTCCCAAACCCGCCCCATTCGCCATCCCTACTCCTGTACGCTTTTCTTCCTCCTCTCGCCCGTACCGATGCCGCTCCTCTGTATCTCTCGCAAGCGCGCACACCCTGGCCTTGTTTCCTCCCACGCACATGCAACGCACCGCACCTCACCTCGGACCCCTCCGGAATGGAGTGACGTGCCTGCTGTCGCCCTCTCTTTTTTTTTTCCCCTTCGCCAAGGAAACGCAGCGCCCAAGCAAACGGAGCGCAGCGAGCGCGAGCTCGACCTCACAGCTCACGCCTCTCCTCCCGCGTGTTTGCCGCGCCCGCGCTCCAGCTCAGCTCCTCGACAGCGACATCAAGCCAGCATCTGCGCGGCACCTTGTTGATGCGACCCGCTCGACGTCCGCACCGTGTTGCCACAAGCGAGCCAGGATGCCCTAGGACGCCACCTGCTCCAAGAATGTAGCCCAGGCTTGCCGTGCGTCCCCTTCTCATTCCCATCCCCGCGCCGCCGCCATCCCTCTCCTTGGAAATCCTCTCGCCACCAACCTTGTCCCCGACGCCAATGGACGCGGCCGCCGCGGAAACCTTCGCCTCCGAGCAGCGGATCGAGTGCTTCCGAGCTGATCTTCCACGCTTCTTCCATCTATGTCGTTGGCTTCGTCTCTTGTGGACGGGAGCAGCAGGAATCGGGTGAAGTCCACTTCGAGCTAAAAGATTCAGTCCACTGCGACATCCTCTCCAGTGAGCGTCTCGTTGAACCGATCCAGATTTCCGTTTCTTCGTTGCGTACCCCACCAGCATGCCAAGCCTCTGATCGTCTATTCGCTTGGTTTGCCGGAAACGCGATGGCGTCCAGTTCAAGCTGTTAGCGTGGTCACCACCATGGGCGTACGCGAGGACGTGGCGCTGCAACCTCTTCTTCCCCGGCGCGGAGCTACTTGACCACGACCCCGTCGTCTACCTTCTCTCCGTCGACCTGGACCCCGACAGCCGCGTCGTGAACCGGGAGCGTGTCGACGCCGAGTTCAAGCCCAAGGACGTGGTCACCGCCATGGACGCGCGCACCTGGGAGCTGCACGGCAACCTCGCCTTCCCCGTCTCGGATCGTCATCCTCTTCCTCAAGCACCCCAGCTTCTTCCTCGTCCGCGCGGTGAGCACGCGACCCTCCTCGCCAGTCCCTTTCCCTTGCTTAGGATCGTCCTACTTGGTGCCCGCTAGTGTTCGACGATATGCCATGTCGCGCGTTTGTGCTTTGTTCCTGTGCGTCGTCGCCCTGCTCGTTGTTTATGAAGCTCTGGAGTAAACCCCGGCCATACTTTTATCCTGTGCGCCTTCCTCACCGTCCTTCCCCTTCCCGTCTAGGATCTGCTCAACTCGCCCTTTACCTGTTCGATGATTTGCCGCAGCAAGCTGCTCTGCTTATCTGCGTCGCCGTTTGGCCGCCGTAGATCATCGATTCGTCCCTGGTTGAGTCTCTGAATTCCGCGCCTGTGTCCTGGCTGACATGCGCTACCTCTGGAGCTATTCATGCTTGGTTTCTAGCAAGAACGGGTGAAGCTTTGGGGTACTCTCTCCTTTGGTTAGAATCTGAATCACTCGTGGATTGAGCTAACTTTGGAGCCCGGTGGAGATCTTATTAGCACCGCTGGATTCTACTCAGTAGCATCACGTTGATCTCCTATTTTGGATTTGTGCGCCCAGCTCTTGGATTAGAAGCTCGTGGCATGTTCTGCTTGTTAGTTCAGCAAGACATAATCGTTGATTCTGGAGCAGTTAGCTCAGTAGTACCTGGAGAGCCATTCAGGTTTAAGTTTGTTGGTGACTGGAAACCAATTTCTTGAGTAGCACCGTGAGCGAAGTGTGACCCGCCCTGGATGGATGCTCACGGTGGACTTTTGGAGGTTGTCGCCTGTTGTGTTCTCTGTCCAAGTTCAGTATAAGTCGTAGATTAATTCCAGGGATTGGATTGGCTAGCTACCCAGAAATTCAAGGTACCAGGATATTCTCTGAAGAAATCAAACTGTTTTTCCAGAATTAGTTAAGCTTCCCTGAAGTTTGGAAATCCGTAGATAATTCATCCGATCTCTGTTTATAGTGTTTCTCGATTCCTTGGATTCGTCTTGACGAGTACTTTTGTTCTAGAAGCCTAGATAGTCCTTCGACGCTAGATTGCTTCCTTATTCCGTTTATGATATCGATTCGTCATATCTTATCGTCGCGCCACTTTGGATTCCAGGCGAGCGATATGAAGATGGTTCTCTAGAAGACCTTTATCGAAGTCAAACGCTCGGCTAATTAGGCAAGCGCCTACACCCCCTTGATCACTATTGCTCCTATGATTTTTATACATGTATTGTTTGATTGCATTATTCATTGATGAGCATGCCATATTTCAAACCGCTAGAATTGAGCCAAGCCTGTGCCATGCCTTTATACTATAATATAAGCCCTAGGATTGCTTTTATTGCGTTATCACTGCTTAGCCTGCTAGATTGCTTGTTTTCAAATGGGAAACTATATCACACAATGCTTCTTTGTGTAAAATAAAATATTGAAAAGCTTCAAAGTTGAGTGTGTGATTTAAAGTAATAAGCTACTTGATTTTGCGAGGGTGGGCGAGGTGGTCACTGTTATGGTGACGAGGAGGTTACTTGAGGGAGCTTCTTGGGGGAAGACTCGTTGAGACTAGTTGGCGAGGGACCATGCCGTCTCTAGTGTTTCATTGAGACGTGGTCGGGAGTGCCTGTATGGTACCACCCCGACGGAGGAGTTGGTAGATGCCCGCCCCAACAGTATGAGGACCGGTTCCTGCGATGACCTCACGGGATGTATATACGTACTTACCACACATCCCTGTATGGGCGGGGCTTGATTTGGATCCTTGTGATGACTGGCATTTAGCCTGTAGGTAGCAGAGATCGTGTTAGGGGAGTGTGGACCTATCACTCCCCCATAGGGATACCCCACCTGGCCAGTTGTAGGCCCGTCACAGCTCCAGGACCGACGTCGACCGCGCGGTGGAAGACAATGGAGCCCATCCCGGAGAAGCGGGAAAGTTCCCGTTGTCACTTGGTGAAGGATCTTGTGAGAGGTCGTGGTGGCTCGCTACCCCATGGACTCTCTATCTGTGGGTCCAGTTGTACACACTGTAGAGTTATAATCTATGCGCATAGCCATGGCTCTGGTCATGGCCAATTTCCCGTGACCCCGTTCGCACGGATTAGTATTTGTTTTCACTTTCCATCCCATCTATTTGTTTTATACCTGCCTCAAGGCAGTGACAGGGCTGGAATAGCCCGGTGTAAAATTTACCCCTGAGAAGGAGATATTTCTCGGGTCTCCATAATAATATGCTTATTTTCGAGACTTCGGTCTCATCTTGATTTAAAAGAAACTCATCTTTGTTGCATATTCTTGTTTGAAAACCCGCATTTACGCAACAAGCCTTTGCCTACTACCTTGTCCACATAACCTCAATTGCATATGCACTCACCTGGAGTAGCCTGAGGCGCTTGCTGAGTATTCTTGTACTCACCGTGTGCTACTTCAGTTTCTATAGCTGAGTCATGACTTCGAGGATGACGATGAAGACGAGGAAGAAGATGAAGATGAAGTCAAGTAGAGGGTTTCGTCTCCTACAGTCAAGTTGCCTGTGGAGTTGGTATCACGAGTCTTTCGCTGTATCGTTTTGATTAGATAGAATAGTTAGTAGATAATCCTGTTAGTTTCTTTGGCCTGCGAGCTAAGTCTTGTGTACTCTGATGTTGTATCTATCATTCTTCTACTATTTTTATGGTTATGTGGTATTTACTTGTGTATGAAAATACTTGGTAGCCTCTGGGACTATCATAGATGTACTAGCGCACCGGGTTTCTACTAAGGTGGAAATTCGGGGCGTCACACAACAGCTGAAGCTACTAACCTTGTTTATGTAGCTCAAGGCAAGCCCAGTGCATCCCACCTTTTTAAAAAAATTTGGTTTCTAGGAATGATGATATTAGTGTGTCTAGCTCAAGGCAAGCCCCCAGAGTTATTTAGAAATCCACCTGCATTGTTGCTCAAATGACCAATTTTGTCTATGTGTTGATCCTAGCTATTTGTTAGAATATCTGCTATGCTTAGTTAAATTACTTTGCATCGATTAAAACTTGATCGCTAAAGCTGAACTTAAAGAATGAGTTTATCTATTTGTTGAGACTGGGCAGGGGCATTGCATGTGTAGGTTGCACCAACACATGAAGGTGTTGGCTGCCATAGTCCTGGCTGCAGTAGCCCTGGCTGTGTCGATTAAAGACCGATTCGATGTTAGCCCTCTTGATCAAGCATTGAACAGTATCAAGGACATACTAGTGATAATGGGCATAGCAAACTGATGTAGCATGTATGGTGACAATGTTAGACGGTAACCAGTATATTGGTCGAAAGACACGATGGGTGTAGTTGGGTAGATCTAGGCCACGGCGGACTGTTAATAGGATGGCTGCCTAACTCCTTGCCATCTGGGTCCGCCTGAGTTGTTTACTGTCTTGCGTACGGTTGCCGTATATGAATTTTGTGCATATACGTCGTGTACTTCGGGTTTTCCAGCTGGTGTAAATCGATTGCAATCGCTGTCCCTCACAGTAATGAGTACCCGCTTGTGAATTGCGCCTTCACGTAGCGGCGAGCCGTACTGCGCCGCGGACTACATGGCCGAGTACGGCGGCCTGTGCCTCGTCACTGGAGGCGAAATGCCACACTTGCAGCTCTGGGTCAGCGTTGATGGCGGATGGACGATGATGAAGGAGGTGTCATTGAGGAAGGAGTTCCCGTTGTTGAAGAAGGTTAGGAAGATGAACGGATTGCGTCCCCTTGCAGCGAGGGGTGAGTATGTCTTCATGGAGTTTTGGACCATCCTCAGGAACTGGAAGCCCCAGTATCATCTCCTGTTGCTCAATCTAAAGACCATGAAGCTGGAGATGGTTAAGAACGATTCAAGGGAGCCATATAGGGGTTATTATGCGAACAATTCAAGAGAGCCACACAGGGGTTCTGCGTTCCCTTTCTTCATGTCTTGGGCGCCTCCATTGCTCAGCCCCCTGGAATTTGATATAGAATAGCTGAGCTGCTATATATGGTGAGCTTTTATTTGTTGGTTTCACTGTTCAATCAAACTATCATATGATCACAGACTCACAGAGTAGGCTGCAACAGATTACTGTAGGTAGCCGATACCATTTATAATAACAGTTATCATCCTTTAATTTAAAATGATAAAAAATAAAATAACTATGATAATTCACGGCTTGCTGCCTATTTGTTTATTTAGATATTGTACTATTGCCTAAACTGTTGTTTAACTGTTGAATTTTTTTTATACTTCTATCATTCCATGTTTTTCGTATTTTAGGAAATTATCGCTACTCTCACATGTTTTTGATAGTGGGAACATTGCTGTGGGATCATTTTTTATTATGTATTGCCATTGTGCAAAAAAAAAATTCTGTGGCATCAGTATCGCATCTCGCCATATCATACATATATGGCCTCCCTTCCTGTTTGCTTCATATCATAGATATACCTATCCAGACACTAAGATTCTGCAAATCTTAGTTTCCACGGGGATGCAGAATTTGAATATTTCATACTTCTTCATAAGCCACAAATTACTAAAAGATTCAAAGTTCTCACCGATATATTTGTTGTGCACTTTGGAATGATTATCTAGAGATGCTTCATGTTGACTGAAACTGATCCTTTTCTTGCCTTGTTCAGGTCATTAATTATTGCTTTCTATTTGCTGCAGACATAGGTTTCCGAGGTACTTAAAGACAAACTCAAAATTCTGAGGCTTATCTTCTAAGTAAGTTTGTATGCTCTGATAATCTGAGGCAAGTCGTACTTCTACGATGTCTCCGACACCCCAGCTGTTGAAAGATGGAATTTCGAGAATGAGGGCATCATCCCTTTTACCAGATTGGAGCTGCAAACAGTTGATGCACAATACCTCTATTGCTTCTTCAGAACATCTTCAGAACCATTCTTGTTCTCCAAATTTACATGAAAGTTCAATTAATTTGCATGACCGTGAGACTGTGCCACAGTGCCTTCCGTGTAGTTTGAAATTATATGTTATTCATCTGGTATTTGTCTTTGTTGTTGTTGAATGAGATTTGGCATCTAAACTGAAATAAGCTAATCAATTTCCAGCACATGAAATGGTTGTAGCTGGTGTTTTGACAAGTTCATTTCTATGGGCCATCTATATAATTGTTGAGTTTATCTATTGGCTATCGTGGTTCTATGTGCCTTCACCGTGGGAGAAACAGGTGACCCTGGACATGTACTAAACCAATTGTCTTTTTTTTTTTTTGCGAGGAAAAAGGGAGCTTTATTAGTTACTCAAGGTATCATTATAATCATGAGCAACTAAGTGCTCAACACACGCTGGCACGCGAAAGCGCCACACCGCACTATGGCACAATCCTTTTGCAAGCTGGGCGAGTTCGTGCGCCACTGAATTCTGCTCCCTTCTAACGTGCCTGAACTTGACCTCTGGTAGCTTCTCAGCAAAACCAATCGCCTCCTGGACAGAGAAGCTGGAGCGCGATCTCTGCTTGTTGGGTTCCTTCAGATAACCAACCACCACCGAACAATCAGATTCAAGCACCGTTCGTCCTGGTGTCCATTCAGACGCCAGCGCGAGCCCCTCTCGGCAGGCAACCGCTT
This sequence comes from Eragrostis nindensis, assembly GCA_012490785.1. Taxonomy (NCBI): domain Eukaryota; kingdom Viridiplantae; phylum Streptophyta; class Magnoliopsida; order Poales; family Poaceae; genus Eragrostis; species Eragrostis nindensis. The sequence continues at coordinate 324,138 of JAAXCT010000398.1, forward strand.
CCACCTCCTCTGCACACTTCATGTTGAACAGCACTCTCCATGATGATAGAAGGGGTTTACCCGTATGGTCTCTGATCATGATACCAATCCCGGCCTCCCCAGTCTGCTCTGTGAACGCACCATCAACGTTGATCTTTACCCAATTTTCTGCAGGAGGTTCCCACTTTGCATTGCTGCTACGATCCTTCTGAGGTGTAACACTGACCCCCATAGTTTCCTTTCCCTTATCGTTTGGCCGCTGGTACTTGATATCACATAGCTCCTCCCAATAATTTGACAGGAACCTCACTGAAACCTGAATCAGGACCATGCTCTTGCGATGCACAACTTCATTACGGACAAACCAGGCCCTCCATAGCACCATCAGCAGCTGCGCCCCCACATTCAGGTCATGCATGCAAATCACATTCAGCAGCCAGTCCGGCCCAGAATCAATCAAGCCTTCCTCCGGTGGTAACGCCCAGACGTCACGCATTGCACCACGTAATGCTACTGCATGATCACATCGCATCACTGCATGGAAATCATTCTCATCCTCAACACCACAGATTTCACACGTTGCAATCTCCTCCATCTTCCTAACTTTCTTATCCCACCTGGTCGGCAGTCCATGATGTATAAGCTTCCATGCGAAGGATTTAACCTTTGGTGGTGCAGGCAGTGCCCAAAATTTCTTCCAGCTAGGCCTCGAGTCCGGATACCTACTGGAGCCAGGACTTCCTTTATCAAGATCACGGAACTCCACAGCCAACCTGTACGCACTCCTAACAGAAAAGCATCCCGTGCGTTCATGATGCCACGCAACAAAGTCCTCTCGTGTTGACTGTGGTAGTCTGATCTTCCTCATTTCAGCGACATCGTGAGCATGGAAAAATCTATTAAGAATATCCTCATTCCACGTACCTCGGTCAGTATCAATCAGCTGAGAGACCATTTAAGACGACAAGGCCTCTTCTTCCCTGCTGGTTTCAGAAAAATAGGCCTCGGAATCCACGTGTGCCTCCATATCTTGATCTTCCTACAGTCCCCAACACGCCATATGGCCCCTTTCTTCAGCAACTCGAGGCCGAACATGATGGCGCGCCAAGTTGGTGACACCTGCGTTGGGAATGCAGTATCTAGCAGATCTCCATTGGGAAAGTACTTCGCACGTAGCAGCCTTGCGCACAAGCTATCAGGGAACTCTATCAGCCTCCATGCTTGTCTCGCCAACAGCGCTTGGTTAAAGAGATGAAAGTCTCTAAACCCAAGCCTCCTCGTCCCTTGATTCGCGTGAACTTCTCCCACGCTACCCAGTGGGTCTTCCTCTCACCATTTTCTGCTCCCCACCAATAATTCCTGACACGCGAGCAAGTTCTTCACACAAAGATTTAGTCAGTTGAAAAATGCTCATGATGTATGTAGGGATAGCCTGGGCTACATACTTAATTAGCACATCCTTTGCAGCAGATGATAAAAATTTTTCAGACCAGGCAGAAATTCGTTTACCAAATTTTTCTCTCAGCGGCTGGAACCTCTCGCCCTTCTGCCGGCCGTCAGGAGTGGGTAGCCCCAGATATTTAGCCTCGAACTCCATTCTCTGCACCCCTAGAGTCCTCCGTATATCTTCCTTTAGGGCATCGTCGATATGCTCTCTAGATAGCAGCGAGCATTTGGCAGGACTAAGTAATTGGCCCGTGCCATGCTCAAATCTTGTCAACATCTCCTTGACTCGCTGGGCCTGTTCACAATTTGCTTTAAAAAACAACAAAGCATCATCAGCAAATAAAAGGTGTGAAATGCCCGGTGCACTACGTGTAATTTTCAGCGCAGCAATGTGCTGCTCCTCAATCTCCTTGTGCATAGAAACAGATAGTGCCTCAGCAACAAAAAGAAACAGATACGGTGATAATGGGTCTCCTTGGCGAAGACCGCACGTTGGTTTAAAGGATTCCAACGGAACCCCACTGAAGCGGACCGAGTAGCGAACGGTGGTGACACAGGACATCACCCAACGAACCCACATTGGTAGAAAGCCCAACTTCAAAAGAACCTTTTCAAGAAACAACCAATCGACACGATCGTAGGCTTTAGACAGATCCAACTTATACGCACAAAAATTGTTCCTCTCCGACGAACTATGCTGGATAGCATGTATACACTCGAAGGCGATAAGAGCATTGTCCGTGATCATCCTTCCTGAATAAACGCATTCTGGCTCGGCGAAATCAACTCATGCAACATAGGTCTCAGCCTATTAACCATGCACTTTGATACCACTTTGTAGACCACATTACAGAGGCTAATCGGGCGAAAATCAGCAAGTACCTCTGGGTGGTCCTTTTTTGGAATCAGTACGATAGCCGTGTCATTAACTCCCTCCGGCATGACCCCTTCTCTGAAAAATTCTTTCACAGCACAAACAACATCTTCAGTTCTTCACGCATGACTTCCCAGTTGCGCTGGAAAAACCAGGCCAGGAACCCGTCCGGACCCGGCGCCTTGAGAGGTCCTATCCAGAATAAAGCGTCACCAATCTCTTCATCCGTAAAATCCCTACAGAGCTGGTTGTTCATATCCACAGTATCTTTATGCTCGAACAAATCTACCAGTGGGTCGGGTGTCACTTCAATATCTCCGGTGTACAAATTCTGAAAAAATTCCTTGGTGAGGGCCGCTAACTCTTTCTGATTTTCACACCACTCCCCATGCGAGTTCTTCAACTTCTTGATTTTATTCTTCTTAGCTCTCCATTGCGCCTGTTGATGGAAATATTTAGTGTTCCTATCCCCATCCTTCAACCATGAAACTCTGGACCTCTGCAACCATAACATCTCTTCTCTATAAAGCAACTCATCCATCCTACACATAGTTTCCTTGATCTGGTTCCTCGCGTCACCATCCGATGATGCCTGTAACGTGCTCAGTTTCCAATTGTCTTATTCCTCATTGATCAAATCTATATATAAATGCTGCTCTAGATCTTGGAAGGGACTAGAACAGTAAGTGATAGCTGGCTGGTGCAGACAACAGATTATGCAGAGGTTTTCCTTTTTTTTTTCCAGATGTATAGATATAATGATTTCTTTGCCGAAGAATATATCCCTGGGTAGGATTTTCATTTTTGCATTGTATGGTAGGATTGGTGTGCCAGATTCCATGTCCCAGGTTTTGTAAAATAATAAAATAACTCTACAGTCTTTCCGTCATTACGACAACATGCTTGGCTATACCATTATATCTCTGATATATATTAGCAGTACAAGCATGTGGTGACGTTGTGATTTATAGTTCAAGTTCATACGTACTTTTGATATAATTCTAGTTTAATGCTTTTTTAATTGTAAAACTGAATCAGATAACGAAACTCTCTACTGTATTTTTTTTATGTACTGTCCCAGATTAAATTGATTTTTGGGACTAGTTTCCATATATACGAGATAAAATATGGATTGGTAGTGGACACAGTCTATCAGCAAAGAAGTGAGCCTCCTGCCTACAACTCAAGTGAGCCTCCTGCGCAGTTACAACCCAAGTGAGCCATATATATAGGGGTTCCGCGTTCCCTTTCTTCATGTCATGGGCGCCTCCATTGCTCAGCTCTGGCATTTGATATAGAACAGCTGAGCTGCTCCTTGCTTTTATTTGTTGGTTTCACTGTTCAATCAAACTATCATATGATCTCAGATTCACATAGTAAAACTCGGCCTGTGGAGGTCAGCCCATGCGGCAGTTGCCAAAGGTAGAAGACCTCACACAGGCCGAGAAAACCTCCGAAGCTCTCCCCCCACCCTTACACAAGTAGCCGTTAGTCGTGTGAGTCGGCACTTCTCTTAGAGCATCTCCAAGAGATTCCCATAAAATTGGCCCCATAAACTTGTTTTTTGAAGCAACCAAAAAATTATAAGGAGCAATTTTTCTTTCCTCTTTCAACAGTCCCTCCCGTGGATCAAAACACTTTTGATTGGGCCACCTCAGTATTTGGGGCCACAAAAACATTAGTTCCATTGGAAAAATAAGGAATGAAAGCCTTAATTCTTCTCCTGTTTGTAGCTACAAATGGAGGGAGTTTAGGGGCCATAAAAAAACCGAGGGTGGTTCTGGGTCCTGTTGGAGATGTTTTTTTATTAAATTCTAATAAATTTAAGGGAGGTTTATGAGGCTCTCTTGGAGATGCTCTCTTAACCGGTGCTTTTGGGCAGCGGGAGGCGAGGGAATTTTTTTGGTGCGGGATTGGGGTCGAACCCCCAACTGCCAAGCTGGCGCCTTCACCACCAGGCCAAAGGCCCGTACGCTCAGATTCACATAGTAGATAGGCTGCAAGTGTAGCCTGGCTGCAACAGATTGATTGTAGGTAGCAGATGTAATATTTGTTGTGCACTTTTGAATGACTATCAAGAGATGCTTCCTGTTGACTGAAAGCTGAGGCTTTTCTTGCCTTGTTCAGGTTTATTTATTACTTGCTATCTGCTTCTGACATCGGTTTTGGAGGTACTTAAAAGACAAACTCAAAATTATAGATAAAAATGTAAACTGCTTTCCATTTTAGACCAAGTCATACTTTGATAATCATCCTGATTGTTTATTTCAAAGCAGGTGTCATTGAGGAAGGAGTTCCCGTTGTTGAAGAAGATTAGAAGGATGAACGGATTGCGTCCCCTTGCAGTGAGGGGTGACTATGTCTTCATGGAGTTTTGGACCATCTTCAGGAAGCCCCAATAATATCTCCTGTTGCTCAATCTAAAGACCATGAAGCTCGAGATCGTTAAGAACGATTCAAGTGAGCTAGAGCTGCATACAATGCAAGTGAGCCATATAGGGGTTCCGCGTTCCCTTTCTTCATGTCATGCGCGCCTCCATTGCTCATATAGAACAGCTGAGCTGCTATGGTAAGCTTTCCTTGCTTTTGTTGGTTTCACTGTTCACTATATCTATCATATGATCATATATAGATGCTTCCTGTTGACTGAAAGCTTATCCTTTTCTTGCCTTGTTCAGGTTATTATTACTTTCTATTTGCTGCAGACATCGGTTTTGGAGGTACTTCAAGACAAACTCAATATTCTGAGGCTTATCTTCTAACAAAATAGGCATGCTCTGATAAAAATGTAAACTGTTTTGCATTTTAGGCCAAGTCATACTTCTACGTTGTCTCCTGTACCAGTTGTTGAAAGGTGAAATTTTGAGAATGAGGGCATCATCCCTTTCACCGGATTGGAGCAGGGAACTGATGATGCAATACCTCTATTGCTTTTTATATCTTGAGAACCATTTGTGTTCTCCAAATTTACATGGAAGTGTATTTGCAACCATGAGATTATTCTTTTAATTTGCCATAGTGTCTTCCATGTAATCTGAAATTATATCTTATTTATCTTGTATCTGTTTTTGCTGCGGTTAAATGAGATTTGGCATTTAAACTGAAACAAGCTCACTAATTTCAAATTATGTTCATGTTGTCGTGTAATCCTTTGCTTGTGAATTCAGCTTAAACGCTCAAGATATATATCATCCTATCCAGATGAGTGTTATGCTGTAGAGCGTTTCCTTTATTTTTTATGTGTACATTATTGTTTTAACCTTTGTGCTTCTGTACATGATTGAGGCCAAACCAGAAAATATGGGCAGCACACTGAAAAAGAGATGCTTTGTTTTACCACTTGTGATGGTTTGCAGAATCATGTTTTCGACTTTTCCTTCAAAGAAAGAAGCCATTTACTAAGCATAGATTGATAATCATTGGTTTTTCAAAACATGAACCGAAAAAGAAGGCCTCACATTTTATGAATTTGAACTTTACTTTATGGAGAAGGACTGAAATATATGATGACTAACGCTACCTGTTTCACATTTTATGTTACTAACGCTACCTGTTTCATAGCGTAAGTGGATGTTAGCATCTTGATTAATGTAATGGTGATGCTGTTGCTTCTAGATGAGTACAACGTCAACTACGAGGATTAATTATCTCCAACCCGATCCTAACAGAATATTAATACTATAAGGTTAACCATTCCATCTATTTTACTAGTCGTCGGTGCAGCTCAATAGCCGCCTTAACCTACGATTTGTCTCCATCACAGACCCCAACACCAGACTGCCACCAGTGTCGACACTAGATGCCCGTGGTAGTTGGCGCCCAATGGTCCGTCTCATGTTCAAGTACAAATGTGGTAGGAAGTGCACCCATCCATCAGGTTATCGTAGAGCGGGTGGGATACGAACTAAAGTTACTTCACCATCCCGAGTGTCGAGCAAAAAAAAAGAAAAAAAATAGACATGCAGGTGTCCAATACTCCATTGGCGCATGGTGCCTTGCTCCGCCGGATGACAGCTGCTGAGCCACGCAGGCGTCAAATCCTCCAGTTCTCACACACTCTACGCCGCTGCCGCCATGGTATGGCATCAATCTTACTAATCTGAATGTATGTTATGTATGCATATATGCTTTGCTAGCTTGCTATGATCTACTCTACTCTTCTAGCCTCTACATCGTGTGCGAACAGCAAGCTAGTATTTTCCATTTTAGCCCAAGTTCAGCTAGAGTCATACTACAAATAGTTAGGCCCGACCGAAGCTTGGATTCATTCCTTTCCAAATGAAAGAAAGGCTGAATTATATTTATCAAACTAGAATTATAAATGGAAATGGAAGGCCTAATCCAAATGGTTCTTCATGGATCATTTAGGTTTCAAAATCAGAGATATCTGAAAGAGCACAAGTTAGAGATACATATGGCGTCTTGATGCCTTGCCGCACCATTCACTCTCTGCATAAGACTTCATCTAACCCAACCCTTCCTGAGACGCTGGATTTTCTCATGGATTCAGTGGCCAGGGAGGAGTATTGTTCCAAGAAATTACGAACACCCTGACCATAATTGGTTCCGCATCACTTTGCTTGCCATTGTTTCTACCAAGCAGCATAAGAAGATTGCAGCGTGCTCACTTCTCAGAAAAGTAAAAATGAAGAGCACTCTTGATTTAGCGTAAGAAAAACCCTTGTATTACAGAGCAAGGATTCCCGTCACGCTGGTTTCCTGATATTGAACTTCTCTATGCACTAATTTCTCCTTTGCCTTACACTCCTGGCAGTACGGAGTAGACAATGGAAAGATGTGCATCGTTTGTTTATATCGTTCCTTGCGACGAGTGTAGTGCGTGATAGAATGAATGTGTAAAATTGATGAATTATAAGTAAGCATTGGAACACAAGAATAAAACATTTATAACTAGGAAAATAAAGAATAACAGAACATGAACATGAATTTGTTTGAGTATATAGATCTTGGTGTAGACCGATGGCCTGTATATATGTACTCACATTCCCTCAACAAAAGCAATCAAAGCATTCAACAGTTGTGCAAAATATTCTTTCCAACATGGTATCACAAGTCTAGGTTACAACCTGGGCCTCTAAACCCTAGCTAGCTGCCACCGCTTCCGCTCCGCGCGCCCCCGATGTGATCCAATCGCTGCCGGGGGAACCTGCTCGTATAGCTAGGTTTTGCGGGGGATCATATTGATCCCTCTGCCACCGTTGTCGCTCCGGCAGGCAGCTCCCGTGCTGCCCTGCGCCCTCGGCAGCGCGGTGACGACGGCTTGGTGGCGGACATGGCGCAGGGAGGGCTATGAATCTTTCCTGAGGTTAGTTGAGTATGGTCGGTTTCCCAAAGGTCCAAAGTGGATAAGGTGTTGTTTCCCTTTTTTCCCTACTACATTTCAACATTTTTTATTGCATCAAACTTTATTATTTTTGTACAATTTTTCACCATAATTCATCATTAATGCTGTGCTACATCCAAAATTTGGGCTGAATATTTTTATCAAAATTTTCAAATCCACGTGAATTCAAAGCTCGGTAACCGGGCTACCGATGAAACCATGCCGCAGCGGTTTCGCCGGTAACCACAGTTACCAAGCAGTAAGGTAAATCATGCTCTGCAGCCGCTGCAGCATGCTCATGATTCAACACCACCAATTCCAGGTTGCTACTGTTAGAGGGTTACGTAGGGTAGGTCACGCCGCTCACATGGACCGGTGCGTGAGAGGTCTGCAGTGTGTGTTGCTAAGCTCCATGCGAGAGGCATCCAACAGCCAAATTCAATATTAGATTTGCAAAAACCTAGTATATACCTGCCAAAAAAATTTTACTGCAGTCTATACTATCTTTAAGTTTAACTAGTTCTGTTTTCCCCTTGACAACTTTGACCCGACAACATAGCTCTTTTCGGGCATCTAATACGGCTCCAAAGGTCTATCCTAGCCTGATACCCTTTGATAGCATGTAAATATATATATATGACAATACCTCTAAGTTTTTTGTAGTATTTTGCTCATTGTAGTGGGGTTAGGTTTTAGTTGTACTGGTAATAATGAGGTAATTTTTTATGATGAAACGTCTTATTAAATGACCATTACATCACAGTGGAGTCTTTAGAGCGACTCTAGAGGCAATGTAAGAGCCATCTTGGCCGTTCAAAGCTAACAGGGGAGAATATGAAAACTAATCTTACTTGTATAGGTGAGAGACTGCCATAAAAGTGTTTGTAAGTGGGTATTTAAAACCCCCCAAAGTGCGGGTAGGTTTTAATTACAATTTTCACCTTTTCTTTTTCGTTAGAATTTTTAGTTTATTTCTTTATTTTTTTTTTGTCACCATGGTGGGAGGGTTATCTCCTTTTGTTAATAAATAGATAGATAGATGATGACGCCCCTGGTTTTTTTGTTCTATTTTAATACGAACCAGAATTTTCAAATGCCGTGTGTCTTTTTATGAGATGTGTTCGTAGCTAGTTAAACTCTAACAATAAATTCACATCTAATATTTTTGACATGCTATGATGCGGGTATTACATGGCTGTGGTTCGTGCTACGATTCTCAGATCGATACCTGTATATTTCTGTCATGCTAATCTATTCTTTCTCTATAATCCTAGAGATGGGGCCCGCACAAATTTACTGTTACACTGTTCCGAAATAGATTTTTGGACTAGGCTCCCGGCGCTTCATTCGCGTGCGCCCGTTCAGCTTCGAGAGGCATCCAGGGATCCAGCGCCCTTCCTCTCCTCCCATTTCTTCTTCCCCGGATGCTCCGCGCCGCCGTCTCCTCCCCCCCAAGTCTCCCGCTCCTGCACCGCTGCCTCCACCGATCACGGTCCGTCGCGTGCTTCATCCTGCCCTCGCCTGCTCTCTCCCAGTAACAGCGCCTCTCGAAACATCCGGCGGCGACGGCGCCTCTCGAAACATCCGGCGGATTCGTTCTCCTTCCCTCCCGATCCTTCCCTCCTCCGAATCCTCGCTCGCATCAATCCCTCCTTCCCGTGGCGTGCTATCCAAGGAGCTCCGGTGGCTCGAGCGCACCATGAGTACATCCGGCGGCGGCGCAAGGCCCTCCTGCAGAGGAGGCATGAGGACAGCGGGGCTCGAAGTCGTCACTGCCCAAATCTTTGGCTGCCCACTGTATGGACAAATGGAATCTAAGGTGAGCTCTGCTTTTCTTGAGGAAAAGGTTGGCTTAGCCCGATGTTAGGCTTTCGTCTTACAGTTTTCAGTTCAGAATAATGATTCTATTTTTTGTATGATTCCATCAAGAATTTTGGGATCAATTCCAATGTCTCAAAAGTCGAATCTGCCTGCTTCATACTTCTTTTTGAATTTTGGCTGATAGAATACGCTCTTCTATGATCAATTGAAAGGGCAATTAGTTCAGGGGGCGGAACTGATGCAAGAAACAGGGACAACGTTGACCCAAAATGCCAGGTAGGAGTAATTAGCCACGGTACTATGCACTGATTCTCTTTTCCAGCTGAATGTATATATAGGTTAATTTGATGATCCCATGTTTGTCATATGAAGATGTATCCGGGATCCTGGCGGCATCATGTCGGTGAAGGATTTGTCTGTCTTCAGATGAGGAGTTCATTGCCTCATGCATGTTTGCAAGTATCTTTACCGTGGCTATGCTCTACTAAGCCAAGAAACACTAGGTACTAAAAGCCCCTTACGTCTCCCTGATCCATCAATTTTTTCCCCTTGACACCCATGCAAGATCCATGGTCTCCTCTGTTCTCTGAATGATTTTCCAGTTTGATGCGTGAAACTGCGCCAGAAGGGCTTATTCAGCTCTGAGGTTAAGCAATGAAGGGCTGTATGTAATGAAGGGCTGTATGTAATGACTGAATGTCACACAGATCCATTTTTCTGAATGATTGCTGCTAGACAATGCTTCTCTGAAAATTACCAACCATGCCCTGTTTCGATTGCCGTATTGGATTTTAAAACCTCTTTGCTTTCTTTGTGGAGGAATGCACTGATTACTTGGTGTTTCTTTGGAGAGCGACCAAAAGAACAATCACTTGCAATGAAGTGCTGACATTGAATGGAGACACATCTCTCCATTATCTAATAATTTGGATGGAAAAATCATATAGATATTAGTTGAGGTTACAAGTTCTGACACTTAATTGTTACCCTGTTCGTTTTCTTATTTCCTCTTATTTTTCAGTTGTGTTTTAACAAATAACTTCTCGATTGCCATGAATGTGAGATACAGATGTCTTTCTTCCTTTATTTAAGAATTGTAATGTACCAATGCAAATTGCAGTTTGTGATTGAAATGAATGATTTATTACCCTCATATTCATGGCAGGTCCATCCTTCTCAACATACCTGTATCTACTTTCCCAAATGGTTTATTACATACCACATTTATGATATTTCTATATGTTGTTTCTCTTTCCGTATATTTGGGTTGTAAAATGCAGTCTTATACTCCGTGAGCTAGAGGCTTCATATGCAGGTCCAGTTATTGCTACCTCACACTAATTTTCAGATGATTCACCATTTCGTTCAGTGAGAGGTCCAAATCTGTCTGATGACCTCATATGAATTCAAAGGTCCATTACCATTTTTTTCACTTTTGCTTATCAATGACACATCACTCAAAATACATTAACTGATCCTCATGTTGACATGGCTTAGCTCAAGTGATCAACAAAGTGCATTCATGTTTTGCTATTTTATTCATTACCTAAACCTGTATTATTATTACTGAAAAGCAGCTGGTGGTTCCTCAGGTAGGTTCCAACTTATCTGAACTGTGTTCCATTTTCTGTTCAAAAGAAGCTTTCTCCAATTGAACAGAGGGAATCTTTTTTTTTCCTCTTCTGATATATGTCACCGTGGTGATAGATCCATTTAGCTTGATGAATGAACATGCGGATCTGATATGACTTGGTACCATTCATATATTCTGATCTTGAAATGGGGTGTTTGATTATTTGATTCTTTTGAGCAATAAACCATTACATTTTTTTAAGAAACATAGCTATCTGTTTTAAATTAAGAGATCAAAGAGTTATGATTCACATATCCTAAAAAAAGGGTTATGGTTCAGAAATCTAACAACAGTTCCTTGATGTAGCTTCCTACATTTGCAGAATTTGTACAACAAGCATGGTATATATTCGTGCGTGCCGATTTTACTGCAAGATTCTTCATCTTTTACGGCCACAGAACAATTGAAGTTGCTAGATTTCGGACAGCAGTCTGGTAAGTGATATACATAGAGCTGTTTTCATGTTCTCTTGAAAAGCACATCAATAACTGAGAGAACTTAGCAAATGCCAAGAAAGTCCTCTGCCATGTAGCTGCAACAAAGTCTTCCTGATTCTGGACCGAGGCTGTTATCTCCCCTCTGTTACTCCAACCCACTTCCCCTGCCACTGGAATATGGCCCACTCTGCAATGCTTTCCAATGACGGTCGCTCTTCTGCAAATCCAGAATGTTATCCTCATTTGTTTTTTCAATTTTTCCATAGTAAAAAATGTTATCTCATTTTTTAAAGGGAATACATGTTATGTCTCATTACCTGAATAATGTCTTTCTACCTTTCTAATTCCCCTCACCTTGCACAGTTTGTGTGTTGATTATATGGCAAAGTGCTATGTTTCTCAAGAAGTTTATATCTTTCTGCAGTATAACAGCTAGCTGATTGTTTTGGTTTCAGCTGTCAAATAATTTGTTCTTAGAAATATTAGGAGCAATGAAGTAGTAAGCAATCTTGGATCATTCTAAACAGGTTTTTTTTTTTTTTGGAGGGCGGATCATTCTAAACAGGTATTAATGTGGTTATTTCTAACATTGTTGTGGCTAAGCAGATACATTACCATTTTATAAAAAGTATTTATGCCGTTTTAGAGATGTCGATTTCTTTCTATTCCTTATCTGGGTATAAATATTCCTATGATAACCATTGATCTCATAAACTGTACAAATAGTCCTATGATAATCACAAAAGAAGTTGCAGAATGGATCAGAGAATTGTATAATTAATAATCAGGTACCTCACTGACGTATATATGCTTTGTATAGTAGTATTTCAGTTTTGTGCTTATTTTCTTATGATATTATATGCTTGGATGGTTCTTGCTATTTTGCAGAGTACTCAGGTTTCATGTCCTAGCAAGATTGTATTGAGATATCAAGAAGTATTCAGGTTCTATCCTTTGTCCAACTATCTGTAGTCTAGCATTGAATATTCATTATTTCTGAACCATATTGCACTCTGGTGAATATGTTTATTGATAGGTCCAAATCTGTCCATTGACCTCATACAAATGGAGATGAGCTTATCATATTTTCAATGAGGCATCACTGCCTTGAATTTGTTAACTTACCTTCATGTCAGATAATGTTCCTGACAACATTTATTGATGTAATGCTACGTTTCTTTCTTACCTGGGCATAAGTTGGTAGCATATATCGGCAAAAAGTGGTTGCAGCTTCCTTGCTATGCTCTTCTACGTTAGGTCAATTGATATTTGTTTCCGGTTCATGTTCCTGTAAGTGTAACTCAACTTTCTTTACAAAATGAGTTTCCCTAATTGAAAAGAGTTGCCGGTTCCATACTATCAGCTTCAGTTGCTGTTACTGCTAGACTGTGATTCTTATGGCAGATATCATAGTGCTATACATGTTCTCCACTCGGACCCTTCCCCGGACCCTGCGCAAGCGGGAGCTACGTGCACCGGGCTTCCCCTATACATGTTCTCCACGATAAAATGATTTGTGAGCAATTTATTTTCTTTTTAACTCTGTATGCATATCCATTTAGCTTCACATATAATGAATATCAGTATTGACTCTGATCAAATCACAGCTTCTCGCATTCTCACATGCTAGCTAGATGCTCATTTTCTTTGGCACAATATAGTAACGAAACAGTTATATATTCATGTTATATAACCTCTGTTCAAATCACAACTTCTCCCAATTCTAGATGGCGAGCATTGGCATATTCATGTTATTCAACCTCAGTCTCACGACCATGGCTATTTGGAAACCTCACCCAACTACGCCGCCATTCTGGTGGCCATGTTGCCATGGTCTTTATTTTGGTTGCATAGATAGCCACTGTTTCTTTGGACAGTTCCAAAGTTTGTTTGCTGCTGTAGCAACTCTCGCCATCCAGGCTGTAAAAGCTGATCTGCCCCTAATGAGTCCCTTATTAATGCTTTTTCATCCGGTTTCCTCTCATCTATTTCTTATATTCCCTGTTCACAGTATAAGAAGCTATTTTGCCAAGATCATTTCATATTTTTGTTCAATGCCTTCACATGATTACATGCATATATCACACTATTTGCTATATAAAAATCAGTTTGAAACTTTCTTCAACTCTTCTGCTTTCCAGGTTCTGTCCATATATTCTTTTGGATGATGAGGATTGCATGAATTTTGGGAGCCATGTTGAGCATGTCATCTGGTTGCTGACCACTTTATTTTCAGTTCATTTTCATTCTCATTTCAATCAAATGCCTCAAACAACTGCCATATAAAGGCATGTATAGCTTGGTGGTGTAAATACCAGGAAGATTGAAACTGACACAGCTTGGTGATGTAAATTCAATAGTGCCTACGCAACGTACCAACAAGAATAGAAATATTCCTCATTGTTTATTGAACTGCCCTGTTTTATTTTCATTGAAAAAATGATGTTGGAGAAATTTGAGCTTATTCTGCCCTTTTTGGTTTGTTAGAGCTGTTTCAACTTTTGCATGAGTTTTCGCAGCCCGGGGCAACGCCCGGGGCTCCTGCTAGTCTATCCTTATCTATGTTTTCGTAGATGGTTACTGTTTTACTGTTCTTACAACAGTCGCTCCGTCCTGGCCGTCCGTTGCCGTCGCGTGGAGCCGTCGCAGCCGTCCGCGCAAGGCCTTATCCTCTCCACCGCGCCGCGCGTCTGCCGTCCCCGACCCAGCCCCGATTTCCCGCGCCGCCACCAGACGTCCCCATCGCTGCCGCCGTCGTCGCCACCCGCGCTCCCACACCAGCCCCGCCCCGCCCTCCACCTCCACACCCGCCGGCGCCGCGCCGCGCCCGCGCCGCCCGCTTCTTCCATCACCAGCTCCCGAATCGTCCGGCCACCCGCTCCAGTGATTGCGGCCGCATTCACCGGCGTCCGCGTCCGATGCCGTCCGATCCGTCCCGTGCGTCCTTGGTCCCTGCCACGACCAGCGGCCCTCTCGAAGCATCGGGTGACCTCATCCACTCCCCTCCCCATCTCTCCGCCCCGTCGTTCGTGGTCAGCAGTCTCATCCCGATTCGATCCCCAGACCTCATCGTCCCCACCGCCGTCGCCCCGGCGCTCCTGCCGACGTTGCCCTTGCCGAGCTGGTCCCCATCACCTACCTCTGTCCCTTACCTTGAGATCCTCACTGCTCATCGATTCGCACCCACAGGAGTCAAATCGGAGCCTGTGGAGCTGTTTTTCAGTCTCATTTTTATTTCTATTTTTGTGCTTTGCAGGTTCCTTTTTCTCTGTTCAATCCATCGTTGGGCTTGCATTTGGTGCTCATACGGTTCGATCTGCAGGGTGGTGTCGCCATGGCTGGCTTTGGTTGAGGTGAGTTCTTTTCCCCGTGGTGCCCTTCTTCGTTTCTGACGCCGTCCTTCCCTTCCCCTCCCCGCCTCCCGTTTGCTTCTCCTGATACGATTTTTCCTTCTGCAGGCCCCTTCCTAACTCACAGAGACTTCTGCACAAGGTATGGGTGTTCTCTCTTTGCTATGATTGTTTTGCTTCTCTCCTGCACATGTTCTATTCATCTAGATGAGGCTAAATATGATTTCCTTATCTCTGCTTTGCT
This sequence comes from Eragrostis nindensis, assembly GCA_012490785.1. NCBI lineage: Eukaryota > Viridiplantae > Streptophyta > Magnoliopsida > Poales > Poaceae > Eragrostis > Eragrostis nindensis. Next base: position 339,266 of record JAAXCT010000398.1, read on the forward strand.
TTCTGCATTACCAATACAGTAAGACCTTAAAATATTGTGTCTTATGTGTCGTCTTGATTTGAATTTGCTAAAAGAAATTGACTAACGCTGTTCAGATTTCCTGGTCAAAGGCAACATGGTCATCAATCTTGAAGGAATCCGATGCAGGCAGTATCGTCCACTTGCCCAGGTTTGGCTCTCAATAACCTGGCTTGGCTTGCATTATCTCTGTTTCCAACATTAGTATGATGGTATGTGCACAACGCGTATATACCTTCTTTTGTCCCACAAGACCAACAAATGATGCTACAGCTGACACCCTTAGGTTTTGTAAAAGCACAAACTATTTTGTAGTTAAAAATTCTTTTCAGGATTGAGAACGTTTGGTTTAAACATGAGCAATTTTTTCTGCATGCCAATCAAACATGTTTGTGCTTTGTAAGGTAGTATGCCTTTTCAATGGGAAATGATTCTGTGATGTTGTCTGTTTTCCCTACATTGTTCTTTAGTACTTGGTAGGTAACAAGTCGTAGTCATCTTGCTTGGTCTTTTATTTTCCATTCAGAGCAGCCTCATAAATCTGTTCTCATTGCTATATGTTTAAAGCCATAGAACACTTATTTGCTTACTACCTGTGTTCTAATGTTCTATTTTGGTTTTTACAGTTGCAGAAAAAATCCATCTATGTTCTCTTGATTCAAATTTTCGACAAGGATTTTTATCAACACTGTTCTGATGTGCTAGCCGGAGATTACCATGGCCGTCAATCTTGAAGAAACTTAAAGTTGGCATTATCATCATCGACTTACGCGAGGTCTGCCTCTCTAATGACCTGCTGTTCTAGCTTTCACTCTGTTTTCTATATTTATCTGATGGTAGATTCACAACACACAACATTTGTCAAACAATACACTGAAATGTTGCTGCAAAATATGTTCCGATGGGACGCACCCTTTGGCTTTGTAAGAAGTTAATTATTGTTCCTTGATCGTAAGTTTACTGAAGATTTCACAGCAGTCAAACGCAAGACTTTGACAATCATCATTGTTTCGGAATAGACTATTTGTCATATGCATATAACGAAATTAGATATTAAGGTCATTGTAGGATCAAATATTTTTTTAGAAAAAAAGGTCAATGCTCATTGATGCGTCAATCATCAATTTTCCCTGTTGTAAATACTCAATTGGAGCTCTCTAATCTCCTTAACGATTTTAATACACAAAATGACAAAAACAGTTTATGATGACAGGATGATGGGACATTGCTAGGCTAAACGGCATTATAACATTGGCAAATGTTTGAAAAAAACGTTACCCCATCGTCCCTACGTGTGAACTATACCAAGTGCGCTTCAGCGCAAGGGAAAGAATTTGAGCTTTGGTACATTTAGAATTATAGCTTCATATAGTATCATTTTTACAATCTTCATATGTCTATATTTAGGAATTTTCTCTATTACGCCCACTGACTAGCATTGATTATTAATTCCAAAAAAAGTAAAAATACACTCCTGCTATGCTCTATTCGTATCCTGGAATTCATTTGTATTTCAGTACATGTCTTGGTTCAAGTTTCATGCCTATACCATTTCAGTCACATTGCATGATTCCCTTTCTTATTTATTGTGAGGTATATGTGCAAGATAATGCAAAAATGAGGATTTTGTTACTTTCAAATCTTTTTTATGAAGAGATACTGTTGAAAAAAGTATGCCTTCTGTGTGTACCTGCTCAATAACCTGCAGACTGCTATCTCCGAATCTCTAAAATGATACAAATAACACCTAAAAAAGAGAATTTAGGGTACACTTCTTGATCCTGAGGATTAATGGAGCCTGCAGACCATCTGCTGCAGCTGTAACTTTCCTTTCTTTTTTCTGTTTCCCTTTACATGTATCAGTAATTTGATTGTCCTTTCGCGTTGCAGTTCCCCTTAGAAATTGAGCTGATATATGCATGTCATTTCAGAAATTACCATAAAAAATGCATGTGTGAGGTATAAAAAGTATGCACCAGAAACTATGATGCAGTTGTTTTTGTGTATGTGGCGTCTCCAACCTCCAACAATTAACATGATGTGCCTTCTATGCTGCAACTTTAGAGGGTGCACACATTATTGCTGAATTGACTCCCATCCTTCTATGCTTAATTTTTCACCTTGAATATACTTTCGGGTACTTGATTTGCAGGTGGCCAAAAGTATCTAATGAAGTCGCTGAAGACTCCAGGTAACCAAAAGCAAATGCTTTTACCAGTCCTTCCATGCGGTCTCTCTACCATATCTTCAGTACAAGCTAAAGGTTCATTAGAAGCAATTTTTGCTGTTATTTGCTGACTATTGTATGCCACATTCAGTATTACCTTTGAAGAGTAAAGCTGCACTTCCATAGCCATAATATTGCCATTTCCAGTTCAATAGCTGTGCCATTCCAGTCACATTGCAAGATTTTTTCCCTTTTTCTTATCTGTTATGTGTTCAAGAGAGCTGGAAACAAATTGGATGTTGACGCCTCTAGATAGCTCAAAACACAGTTGTTTCCATTCAATTTATGTCATATACCTTCTACGTAATGATGACAGAACTTTTGAAGTAACAATGAAGTACATTTCTGTTGGATGAAGTAATGTTTGACTCATTTTGAATTATTATTTGAAGCATGAGCATGTGAACTCTGGGTCGCGATTCTGTGAATTCCTCCCGCGGCAACGCGCGGGGCACCAGCTAGTTCATTTTTCCATATTCCTGTAATGTTGACGCCACATTCGTTTTCGCCATGCGCTTTCGACAAAAGTGTGAAACTGAAAACAATTTATCCTTCTACCGATCAAACCGTTTTCATATCAATATTTGATTGCTAATTGGCCAAATATTTTCAGGGATATAAGTTCTCTACTACAGTCCACAAAGAAAGATTAATAGTAACAAAAATAGGTGTTACAGTTGTTTTACTTTTATAGAAGATACAATCATCCGTAAATTTCAAGCGTTCAGGCTTTATTTCAGGATTCCATATTCCTGTAATGTTGACGCCACATTCGTTTTCGCCATGCGCTTTCGACAAAAGTGTGAAACTGAAAACAATTTATCCTTCTACCGATCAAACCGTTTTCATATCAATATTTGATTGCTAATTGGCCAAATATTTTCAGGGATATAAGTTCTCTACTACAGTCCACAAAGAAAGATTAATAGTAACAAAAATAGGTGTTACAGTTGTTTCACTTTTATAGAAGATACAATCATCCGTAAATTTCAAGCGTTCAGGCTTTATTTCAGGATATATAGTTATGTTTTTTAGATAATTTGTTCAAGCTGTTCAAGAAGGCTAAATAAAAGTAAGCATTTGACAGTTTCGTTTGTTTTTGCACATTGACCGCATGTTAGATACTTCTTTTTTCGTCCCTAGGGTACATGATGAGGTTAATAGCAAATGTCAAAGCACCGGATGGAGTAATTTGCGAACCATATGAATGGGATCAGGTGCGTAAATGAACAAGCTTCATGTTGTGTGTAGTTATAATTTGTACATGTTTATATGTATTTGCTTGAATTCAGTTTAAAATCCAACTCAAGGATGAAGAAAGGGATATGTCAGAAATGCTGGATGCCATAAGGGCAGCGGTGAAGTCCATGGTTGATGGTACGATCAACGTCTCGGCGTACGACACAGCATGGGTCGCGCTTGTGAGGAACATGGATGGAGGTGATGGCCCGCAGTTCCCTTCATGCATCGATTGGATAGTTCGAAATCAGTTGGCAGATGGCTCATGGGGCGATGACACTCTCTTTTTGGCCCAAGATCGAATCATCAACACCCTAGCTTGCATCATTGCACTAAAATCATGGAACATTCACCACGACAAGTGTACAAAAGGTATACATAGATAAGCTCTCAAAATCCACAGCGTTGTTTGTGGCATTCTACTGAGAAGAATAATGCTGATGGCTAAGAATTTTATTTTTAGTCATGATGTTAATCTCGAGGGCAACAATTTGATTTATGTAGGTCTATCGTTTGTTCGTGAAAATCTATGGAGGTTAACAGAGGATGATGAGGATTGGATGGTAGTCGGCTTTGAGATAACCTTGCCAACACTGCTTGATATGGCGAAGAACTTGGACCTCGGCATGCCTTCTGATGAGCCGGTCTTACAAGATATATATGCCAAAAGAGAAATTAAACTATCCAAGTATACCTAATTTGGTTTCTTTCGTTCTCTCAAAAAAAATTTGGTTTCTTTTCAATTAATTTCAACTTGTGGGATTATTAGTAAATGAAGTAGGCCTTTCTAATTAGTCAAATATATGCAGGGTCCTAAACTTGTCCCGCATTCTCATTTTTTAGTAACTCAGGACAGAGAAGATTTGAGTCCCCAATCTATTCAAAGGACGCACTTAAGGTCCCAGCGGCGTGATTCGGTACCCTGAGTTGTGGACCTAAGTGGCTAAGTGACACATACAATGCCTCACTTAACTAGTTTGGGGACCCAAATCTGTCATAACCTGAGTTGTGGACCTAGATCAGAACGGGAGACAAGTTTAGAGACCCTCCATGCATTTCATTCTGTTGAATTTTCATGGATATGCGTGCTAGAACATTAGAATAGGGAAATTACTCTATTTTAATTAAGTAGTTATAAACTATTGTTTAAAATTTGCTTCCCAGCCCATTGGATTTGCAAGATCTAACCAAATAAGAGGGAGTACTGGTCATAGTAATACAATAAAATTCATGTGCGAACACTGCATTTCAAATGGAACGTAAACAAAAGTTTTAACTGGTTGTCTTTATTGTAGGATTCCGAAGGATATATTGCACGCCATGCCAACAACTTTGCTTCTTAGCATAGAAGGCATGATAGGATTGGACTGGGAAAGGCTATTTAAGCTACGGTGTCAAGACGGCTCTTCATGTCATCACCTGCTCCGACAGCTTATGCCCTGATGCAAACTGGTGACGAGAAGTGCCTTCAATTCCTTGATCGAATCGTCCACAATTCAAATGGGGGAGGTAAATTTTTATCGTGCATAGGAGCAGGACCCTACAGAGATTGTTAAGCAGTGCATACGGATACATAATAGTAACTCATTGGCACGTAGTTTAACAAATTCTGCAGCTCTAGCGAACTTTGGGACTAATTCCTACGTACCAAGGATTTGGTTTATCTCCCAATCCAAACTGGAACCAAAAGGTGAACTCGAGCATGACAAATACGGCACAAATGTGGTAGGAAGTGCACTAACAATGCACTGACATGAGAAATCTACCTTTGAAAAAAATATTCAATGAATCTGAAAATTAAATTGATCACAGCAGTTCTTTGACTACCATCATATTCTGCATTCTGTGCTACATAGCTACTGGGAGAACATGAAGTTGCTTCCCTATTTCACTCTTGATTCACGAAGATGAAACTTGCAAATAGTTTCTTCCATTGAGTAAATGCATATCAGTTTTGCTACTCGTCTGTTGCCTGAGGATTTGCATATCCATCAGTCACATTTCTTTGAACCAGCATTTTGGGATTAGATTTCACGATTTCAGGATTTAGGGTTTGATGTTGAAGATTACCAGTGTTTGGCAGCATTTGGTGGACATTGGGTTGGTCAGCTTGCCAGAGGTGGCAACAGTCATCGGAAAGTACAGCAAGGCAGTGGGGCGTCTCTTGGCATGGTGGTGTAAGATGGTTGGTGGAGGTGTGTGATGGGGAAGTACGTGTGGCGCTGACGGGTTAGCGGTGTCAGTTGTAGAGGGTGGCGGCTCTGGAGGCAAGTCGGAGGTTGTGGAGCTCAAGCGGTGACATGGGAGAAGAAGAAAAACACATCGTGCTAGAGGACGGAGGGAAGGAGGGCCTGCAGCAGATGACATCACCGACAGACCGCTCTGGAATTGGGGAGCAACTGCGAGGCTTTGGAATCGAGCCATGGTCTGGTTATAATGGGTTTTTGGCTGGAGATTGCTCTTATTGGCATGGCATGACATGGCAGATATAAAGTTCATGATGGCTTGTACAGTTGAAAAAACGGTGGTGGTAATTCCTTGTCTACCGTTGATGGTTTCCAAAAAACAAAAATGATAAAATAAAAATGGGAAACAATAGAAATGATAATGGAAATGGAAAAATCTTGGCAAAAATGAAAATAGAAACAATAGAGCAAATTTTCAATCGAATTGTCGGTATACCATATTAATTAGCATGAAATTTTCCGTAAAACATCAAATTTCTACCACTGCCACCTTCCTTGCCTAACTATTTCAAGCTCAAATCTTATCACCAGGACTCGGACCATGGATTCGAAATCTCCTTTTTGTCGGTTGTTTCTATCCAAGGCCATACAAAATGAATTGTAGACTTATGTCCATGCGCAAATGGAATTGTAGACTTATGTTAAAGTGAGTTGCTTAGGTTTATGGTTAAAACTCAGTAGTTTCGTTTACAATTATTGTTTTCGATATTTTTTAGTTTTCTATGTCATTTCCATTTCCGTACTTATCATTTTTGGATTCTTTCCGTAAAAAAAATGGTTAAGCAATGATAATAGTTTACGATTGTTTTCATCCTTCATGGCTGGAATAAAATCCACATAAAAAATTACTTATGGCTGCGCCATATTTCTGTCGCCTACTACATGTATAAGTAACTGATTTTGTTGGATCTTCATTTCATTTCAGTACCCTTTACCTACCCTGTTGAAATTTTTGAGTGCTTATGGGTGGTTGATCGGCTGCAACGCCTTGGCATATCGAGGTACTTCACAAGTGAAATTGCAGAGTGCTTAGATTATGCCTACAGGTAAAACAGTCCTGCAAAAACATAGCAATGATTCAGCTCCCTTAACCATATTTCTACTGCAAAAGAGTCCGACAAAAGCTACACTCTGTGAACAGGCACTGGACTGAAAAAGGGCTGCCTGTTTCGCGGGATTGGCCGGTCAACGACATCGATGACACGGCCATGGGTTTTCGTCTTCTCCGGTTGCATGGTTACAGCGTTTCTCCAGATGTGTTCACCCATTTTGAGAAGGACAACGAGTTTGTATGCTACCCAGGGCAGTCCAACCAGTCGATCACGGCATACAATCTGTACCGTGCCGCTCAGATCGCCTTCCCCGGTGAAGGACGTTCTCGAGTGGGCCAACACCTACAGCCGCGCCTTCCTGTACGAGAGGCGAGCCTCGAGTAAACTCAAGGACGTCATCGCAAAGGACTTGCCTGCCGAGGTACCAAAGCCTTGTTCGTCTTGATTGCTCTGTTTCCTGTCTATTTGTATCGTAAAAGATGTTGCACTCAAGTAACAGATCGGGTATGCGCTGGATTTCCCATGGAGAGCGAACCTGCCGCGCATCGAAACAAGGATGTACCTGGAGCAGTACGGTGGCAGTGCCGATGTGTGGATTGGGAAGGTCCTCTATAGGTGAAACTCACTTCTATAGCACAATGTGTATTGATGTTTCAGCAAGCACAAACAGTATGCGCTCACTCTTATCTCCAACTCTGAACTTTTCAATCGTTGCAGGATGCCTCTCATCTGCAACGACCTGTACCTGGCGGCGGCGAAAGCTGATTTTAGCAGTTTCCAGAGGCGCTGCCGACTCGAGTGGAATGGCCTCAGAAAGTACGGTTCAGTTTTCTACCTGAACATGTCTTCTAAACATGCAATTCCGATATTACCATCTGACAGTTACAGTTCTTACTCAAATGTGCTTACTCCCGTTTTATGCAGGTGGTATGACAAGAACGACCTTGGCGCGTTTGGTGTGACTCCAGAGAGGGCTCTGAGGGCATACTTCTTAGCTGCAGCCAATATCTTCAAGCCAAACAGAGCAACTGAGCGCGCAGCGTGGGCGCGCACTGTGGTTATGGCTGAGGCTGTCTCTTGGCACTTGCAATGCAATTCTGGTGATGGTAGCAAGAGGGAAAGGCTCGTTCATAACCTGGAGAACAGTGGCTGCAATGAACTGACTAGGTCTGGACCTGCCTGCCGCTTATCCTTTTTTTTTCTTTTTGGGGGGGGGGGGGGGGGGGGGGGGGGGGGGGCGACGATATGCAGCTAAAAATTTGATTCACAGTCCGGTTTCAGTTACCGAATATGTGTTGGATGCAGGGGCCTGGAGGATCTGACAGAGAGAAAGCCCTCATATATGCAATCAGGGACGTCATCAACCTAGCTAGATATGACAATGCTTCTTATGGTCTTCTGGACGCAGTAAGATCAACAGATACCTTGCACTCAAATAGATCTTAAAAGTTTTGCAAGAAATATCGACCAAAAAGTTGAATTTGTAAACAAATTTCTGCAGGCTCAATTGACTCTTGTATACTGCATAAATTGTTTTTCATAAAAAAAAATTTGAAATATTGTGACATTTTGCATCATCAGTTCTCTCTAACAGGGACAAGGAAACTCACTAATTAATTTCCCATTCTGAAACCAGGTGACCCAATTTTATTATCTAAGTAGAAATAGGCAACTAATCAACCTACTTTTGTGACTGCAGTGGAAGCAGTGGCTCATGTCGTGGACCGTAAAGGAGAGCCATGAGCCATGTGAAGGGAACACACCATTATTGGTAATTCGTACACTAGAGATTTGTTCAGGAAGACACAGCTTGACCGAGAAGAATTTAAACCATTCAGAGTATTGCCGTCTCGAGCGGCTCACTTCTTCCATCTGCTGCAAACTAGGCTCTAGAATTCTTGTTCAAGTATGCACAAGCATCAATACAAAATTACATATATCAAATTTTAAACTGTATTGTTCACCAAGTTACTAAGAAACTTTTCTGTTCAATTAGAATCGAGTGAACATGGAGAAAGTTGAGGACTCAGACTGTCAGGTGGATATCGAGATGCAGGAGCTTGCTCGGTGTGTTCTTCAAAGCTGCAACTCTATCAACAAAGTGACCAGGCAGACATTTCTCCATGTTGCAAAGAGTTGTTACTACGTTGCACATTGCTGACCCGAAACAATTGACAATCACATCTCAAAGGTCATATTTGAGGATGTAATTTAAGAACAGCCGACGCACTGTTTCTATTCGTCTGTATAAATGGGAAAACCTAAGTAAATAAGTCTGTGTATTTGTAATTGTTTATTTTGGAAGTGGACATGACATAGCCAGCTTGCGTTGCTCCTGTCCGACTCCATTTTGGGATCTACTATGCATAATGTACCAAGAGAATAATATGAAAACATACTTCAAATAAATACTTTCTCTGAAGAAGACCTTCCGCAAGAACGTGTGTGACACCCCGTGTCACTGAAATCCAAGAAAACCACAAAACAGTACAAACTGAACTCAAATCGAAATCAAACTAAATTGATTCAAAATCCTTTATGCAAACAATGGTCAAACCAATGCTTGAGAAGCAAGTTATAAATTTCATTAACAACTTGCCCCAGTAATAATTTTTGCAGCAAGAGCTTCTGAAATGAGAATTTTGGGAGATTTTTCCATGATTTTTCAAATTCTGGAAGTGTTTCTAAAAAATTCAGAGAAGTTCATGCAAATCCTGCTGTTCCTCGAATTTTAATTCAAATTCTGTTGCTCAAACCCACCTGGTCCCAAAAGCAAAGTTGGACCTTGATCTCTCATCTTTCCTGAATTTTTGGTGATTTTTGGAGCTCTGCAGTTTCCTGAACAATTCAGCAAAGTTACTGCATTTTAAGCTTCAAACCATTGTTCAAACCATTGCCAAACCTCAACTTTTAAAATCTTCAAATTTCTCCATGGCAACTTGAACAATCAAAAATACCAGTGGATGCCCATCACAGAGAAGTATTTTTCATGAATTTCTGGTGATTTTATAAATTCATTTGGATGCTCAAATAAATCCCCAAAGCTTAGAAAGTACTCCACTTTGACCCGCGGCCATTTGAATGTCCTTTGGAGTTCAGTTGTGCATGTTGGCCAGATGATAGATCTTTCCAAGATCTTTCCAATGGTACCAAATTTGCTAAAGTTGGAGTTATCTTGCTAGTCCAAATTGTGTGCACAAGTTTGGGCAAAATCACAGTCTGGAAAATTCGGAGAAAAAAGTAAAATGCCACCGGGCCCGCATGTTAGTGTCGCCCCTCTCGCTGAAAACGCGCTGGAGCTTTTCCACCGCGTGGACGGCGACGTACGGACGCGCCGCACCGCCCACGACCACCTCGCTCGGGCCAAAAATCGACCCCGTTCCCCTCCTCGCTCCTCTCCCAGTCACTCTCCCTCATCTGCCCCTCACGCTCCAAACCCTAGCCCCGCCACCACCGCCATTGCCGGCCGCCAGCGCGAGCTCGTCGCGCCGCCGCGTCGGAGCGCTTCCCGGCCGAGCTAGCTAGTCTCAAGCTCCACCATGGTCTCCGTTCCCCCTCAGCTGCCTTAAGCTTCGAAATCAAGCGTGTCTACCCCGAGTCCAATCGACGAGCCATCCCCGACCTCACCGTCGATTTCGCCACCGCCGGTGAGCCCTTCTTCGATTCACCGCGCCCGTGGGTGCGCAGAACGCTCCCGCTCCTCCCTCACATCTCATTCTCCTGGTTTGGCAGCTACGCGCGGCGCCGTGCCGTTTTTCCCCGCCGCCGGTCGACATTGCTCCGCCACCTCTCCGGTGAAGACCCGTCTCCAGGGCTCGTCGTCGTCAACCCGTTGGTCCCCGAGATCCGCGCGGAGCTGCTGAAGCTCGTGCGCGCATCGTCTTTTCCCTGCGCCACCTCGACTCGCCGGAACACCGCCGCCACCGAGTCGTCATCCGCCTCCGCCGTCTCCGACCAATTTCCGGCCGCCTCGTCGTCGTCTTGCTCCACGCCGTGGTCCGCGCCACCCAGGTGAAGGCCCTGCGCTCTCCCTTTCGCTCCGTCGTCACCCCCCGTTGCCGGAACGGCCACCATGCCGCCGCCGCCGCGCCATGCGCGTCGTGCGCGCGTGCGATGTGGGCATCCAGCCCGGACCTGGCCAGATCCAGCCCAGCCCAGCCCTATGGCCCTGCCCGTGGCCCGATCTATTGTGGCAAGGACAAGATCTGCTGCGGCAGAGGCTGTGTGGCCCTCGGTGTGGCGTAGATCTGAGTGGCCGCCCCCTTTTTAATTCATTTCCGGTTTTGTTTAATTTCTAGAAAATACCAGAAAATTTTAAACTCGATAGAAAAATAAATACACCTCAGAAAAATACGAATCCAATTTTGTTGGACTCCTTGTGCTCAGATCTATCCAACAAAATTGTCAAACTGAACAAAATCATTATCTGTTTTCTATAAAATTCCTTAAGTGTTCAAACTTGTATAATCTTAATTATTTCTCTGTTAATCTTTAAATCTTTAACTCTTGCATGCTGATAACTAAACTGATAACACACTTATAGAGCATTTTTCTACTGTCTTTTTATGTTTAATTAATGTCTAATGATTTATTTAAGCGGCTGTCCTAATTAAATCGTTATAATTAATCTTTAAAGCAATAAATCTTCAAACTTCACTGTAAATTACTTCCAGAGGTACTTCACCCCAGAAAAATGCCCCTGGACCTAAACTAATTTTGAAGTTCATTACACTAATTAATCAACTTGAATTAATTTAAGTAATTAACTTAATCAAGAGTCAATGAAGGAAATACTTCAGACGAAAATAATAATTAAGTTTGCACTTACAGTGTAAATGACTGTCTGAAATAATTAAATCATATTGCATCATATCATCGCATCTAACATGCATTATTCCATTGTCATGACATATAGCTCTTGAGGTGATTCCGGAGCAGCGGGAGGAGCAGGATGCTGAGCAGCGCAGGAGGAGCAGCAGACTGACCCAGCTACTGACAGTGCTAGTGTAGCCTCTGAGCCAGGCAAGCTCCGGTGCATGCCTTCCTGTTTAGATTTTCACTTTCTCACTTGATTGGGGCTAGTAATTGTTTGTGCACTAGGTTTATTAGGAGTTGATGTGAAACCTTAGAACTGCATTAGGACTACCCTTCCAGATCCTACCTTGTGTCCTATTTTGTAGTAGTTGGTTCTAGGATAACGTTAGAACTTGCTATGCTAGTGGCTAGCGGACGGTAGAAGACGAGTGGTAAGTCCCACTCGCATGATAGGAATTACTCTGGATTGTACTAGCAGAATTTAGGTTTGTTGCAGACCGGACGGGGATTGTTTGTGTAGGATGGTTGGAGAAGGCTGGGCCTTCACGGTGGTAGCCCGTCTGTGTCGGTTAAGGACCGTTCGTTGTTGGCCCTGTTGAGCAAGTTTTGAACGTACTGATTCACATGCTGGTGTTATGGGCCCAGTAAACCGATGTAGCCTGTGTCGCCCTGGATGTCTGGTGGATACTTTACTCTTTCTATCATGGTACTTGGGAGAGGAAGGGATAACGTTCTGCGTGGTTGCACGTCTGGGACGGCGGCCACGGCGGGAGGCCCCTTCCTCGGGAGGAGTAGAATCTGGTACAGCTCTGGTGGTGTACAGTGCGAAAGGTTACCGCATGCGACTTTTGTGCGTATGATCGTGTGGTCAGGTTTCTCCTGCAGGATGTACATCGATGCCGCCGCTCTCAGAAATGAGCACCCGCTTGTTCACTGCGTCACATCGTAGTGTGATATTGATGATGATGATATTGTTGATGGCTTCATTATTGCTATATCTACTTACTCTTGCTATTATACTATATGTATGTTGTATTGTTACTTTATCTGCTTTAGTGGTAAGTGCACCTTATTTTGTTAATTACTTAATTTGAGTTAAAATTTGAAATTAGGATCAAGTATTAGCGCGGATAGATGCAAGTGAGTCAGCCTGCCCTTTTGTAGCCTTTGCATTCTAGGAGTCGGCTTTAGTTAGCCACGTTGACGGGTAAGTCTTGCTGAGTAATTAGTGCTCAGGGTTTGGCTCTTTATGTTTTTGTGCAGGTAGTCTTTGCTTCCGCTGTTGCTTGGTGGAGTTTCTCAGCAGGTCCACATCGCAGGGCTTCGATGTGCGGCCTTTGTATCGTCGAGAGTGGTAGTTGTTTTATGTTCTTTAGATTTCCGCTGTGCTACTCACATGTTTTAAATCATTTGAGACTTGTAATAACTTAAAGATGTAAAAATTTGTGCTCTTTATGTGTTGTACTGTTGTGTCCGTTCACCGGCACTTCCGACTCGATCCTGTGAAAAGCGGAAACGCTACAACGTGGCTAGTACCATGAGAGATATTGAGTCTGAAGAAGTCATTTTTCCTACCACGGTTGAAATATCTGTTGGGGATCGGTATTTGCGATAATAACAACACCCCCATTTTTGCCTTTGAATTTTGACTGCAGGTAACCTAACTGCGACGTTTCGAGCTCCCGGCCGATAATTGGCGACAGCCCCGGGAGCTGCATCATCTGGTTGCCGACATTGATCGAGGAGGACGCTGTCTCCCCTGTCGCTGCGTCCAGAATTGGCGGCGACAAATAATGGCGGCAGTCCCAAAGGAGATGAAGCCCGACATGATAACATCCAGGGTCAGGCCGGCGAATGACGTCACCTATCTAGGGTTTCCGTCGAAAGGGAAATGTCATTTGTACCCTTTTGACAATGTTGTACAGAATATTCCGCGAATATAGTGGGTGGCCAAGGGTAATTTGGTCATGTCGAAATAACCCTTGGCCTTCCCTATAAATACCCGCCCCCGAGCTCCGTAAGACGGGACGGAACAGGAGTGGGTACACCCTTGTAATGAGATGCTGCTCCGTTGTTCCCTGAGTGTAATTTGATTGTCCGTGTCGGGATTCTTTGTTGCTACAATGAAGAATTCCCAACATTGGCGCCCACCGTTTGTGTTGCTCGAAAATACCACCCGTGATGCCACAAAGAAAGAAAAAAGCTCCTAGTCCAAAAACCACCATCAGCTCCCACCCGCCGGATTTAGAGGAAGAAATTCTCCCTCCCAACCCGGCATTCTCGGAAGAAGAAATTCGTTGGGCATTCATTCAAGCAAGGCAAATGGCCGACGAGGCCAACCGAATTTCCGGCGCGGCGCAAGCAAGCTTGGCCGCCGGAATTCGGCCAACTGATGAGGCCATCGCCGCCAAAAGCTCTATCAATTTCACTCTCAGTGAAGAAGCAGAAAAGTCGAAGCAAGTAAAAGCCGGCAAGCAATGGGCGGAACTGCCGTCGACAATCAACCCTGAAGAAAGTGATCCAGAGGAAGATGAAGTTGACAAGCAATTGCGTCAGCTCTCCAACTTGCAACAACTTGGAAAAAGACTCAAGCTAACAAAGGAGAAGATAATCTCTGAAGAAAGGGCTAGAGAGAAAGAAAGGCTTCGGTTGCAGATTGAACAAGCAAAGGCGGCAGTTGCCGAACTGCAAAAAGAGCTCGATGAGATGACAAGCGCGAAAGGGCAAAATAGCGAAGCAAAAAGAGAGAACTACCAAGTGACTCCCGACTTTGAAACAAACATCAATGGCGAAGGCCATCATAGGCCTCGGACAGTATACCGCCAATCTGCACCTTTCGTGAGTAAATTCGACAAGAATTCTCCCTTGTCAGAAGGCCTCCAGTTGACCCCATGGCCAGCAAAATACAAGCCTATCTCTCTATCAAAGTACAATGGCTCAACCGACCCAAGACAATTTTTGATGTCATTTGAAGCTGCAGTAGCGTCTGCCGGAGGAGATGATACTGTATTGGCCAAGACCTTTGTCACCGCAATTGAGCATCAAGCTCTCGAGTGGTATTCTAGGCTAAAGCCCGGATCAATATATTCATGGGAGAACCTAAGGGATAAATTGACGACAAACTTTCAAGGTTTTCACAGAACATCTATATCTGCAGATGAACTCAGAGCATGTGTTCAGCAAGAAAAAGAGCCTCTGCAAGACTATTTTCAGAGATTTGTCAAGCTCAAAGCCCGAACAGATGACATTCCAGATCAAATTGTTATTGATGCCGCAATTGGGGGGTTGCGAGCCGGCCCGTGTGCCACTCACTTTTCTATGCATCGCCCTTCAACACTCGAAGATCTCTTCTCAACGGTCGATCAGTTCTGTAGAGCCGACAATGACCACAGAAGAAGATTAGAGCAGCAGAGCGCGCTACGCCAGGCGAAGAAAAACCAATCGAGCCAAAGGCAGCAGGATTGGAATTCGTCTAGGAGAGGTGGCAACAACAATCAGAGCCAGAACTCCAACCTAGTCAATCATATCGACAACCAAGAAGAAAAAGCCGACACAAGCAGCTCTGCCGGCAATTTTCAGCACAGAGGAGGAAGAAACAATCGCTCTCGAGGAAGGGGACGCGGCAATTCGCACAACTCGCGAAACCAGGAGCCAAAAAAGCCATACTGTCTGTTTCACGGACTTGACAAGGGTCAAACCTCCAAGGAATGCCCAGAAACAAAAGATGCCATGGAAAGAATGAAAGCCAAGGAGCAAAGAAGCGAAACACAGAGAAGTGTCAATCACACATCTGCCGCCAATTCTTGGAACAACTCACCTTTCGGTGCTACCTACCCATTCCTATACTTCCAGAATTCTTACAACCCTCATCACCATTTCCAAAGCCCATACCAACCACATCCACCACCCTCACCGCAGATTCAGCATTTGGCGACTTCCCAAACAAGTTCACACGTGCCCCAGCCGCAAATTCCTAGAATCACTGCTTCGGAGGAGCCGCCTTTACCTCCTCCATCGCCATTTCCAAAACAGTCAAACCAAAACAATTCCTCTCAGAGCCTTCCAACATATGGAGTCATCCTACCAATCACCGGGGGATCTTCATCCGAGTTTGAAAGTAAGAAGCAAAAGAAAAATTACTTCCGAGCCGTCAATGCGGTGTGTAACGGACCCGTGGTGAAATCACGGTGGTCGCATATCCCAATCATGTTCACTGAAGCCGATCTAAACCTCCGCTGCTACCCTCATACAGATGCCATGGTCATCCAGGCAAACACCTACGGTTGGTCGATCACCAAAATACTTGTTGACAATGGAAGTTCGGCAGACATCCTCTTCCAGAGAACATTTGACCAGCTCAACCTCGATTCATCTCTACTTCAGCCTTCTGAGTATCCCCTGTATGGTTTTGGCGGCAGAGAAGTCCGTGCCCTCGGCAAAATAAGCCTACCAGTATCCTTTGGTACTCTTGACAATGCAAGGACTGAGCACATCACATTTGATGTGGTCGATATGCCTTACCCCTACAACACAATCTTTGGACGAGGAGTCCTCAATGCATTTGAAGCAGTTTTGCATAGCTCTTACCTCTGTATGAAAATACCAGCACATAAGGAGGTCATTTCGGTCTTTGGCGATCAGCAAGAAGCCAGAAATATTGAAAGGGCGGCAGCCCCCGGCCAGAAGAATGTTCATTTTTTGTATGCTCACCCGAATGTGCACGTCTTGTACCCGGCAGGAAAAAAGCCAGAGAAAGAAGTCCTTCAGTTGGAAAAAGAAATGGACAAGGAAGAACCAGCAATTGCGGCCAATGAGGAAACAAAGAGAGTACCATTGGACAAGCATGTTTTAGGACAGGAAGTGATAATTGCGGCAGGTATGCCGAAGGACATGGAAAAAGCTTTCGTCCAGTTCCTTCGCAAAAACAAGGACGTTTTTGCCTGGTCTGCAAGTGACCTAAAAGGCGTCAGCCGGGACGTCATAGAGCACAAATTGCGAATCGATAAAAATATCAGACCAAAGAAGCAGAAACTCCGAAAAATGTCCGACGACCGGGTCGAAGCAGTCAAGGCTGAGGTACAGAGGTTGCTCGACGCAAATGTTATCAGGGAGGTGAAATATCCAACCTGGTTGGCTAACACTGTACCAGTAAAGAAAAAGAACGGAAAGTGGCGGATGTGCATTGATTTCACTGATCTCAACAAGGCCTGCCCCAAAGATGATTTCCCATTGCCCAGAATTGACAAAATTGTCGACGCAGCGGCGTGCTCAGAACTCCTATCACTGCTGGATTGTTTCTCCGGGTATCACCAAATCTTCATGTACAAAGATGATGAAGAGAAAACAAGTTTCATCACTCCTTTTGGAACTTATTGTTTTGTCAGAATGCCGGAAGGTCTAAAAAATGCGGGACCGACTTTCTGCAGAATGACATCTATCGCCTTTGAGAATCAGTTAGGCAAGAATCTGTCAGCCTATGTCGACGACATAGTGGTAAAAAGCGGCAAAAAAGAAGATCATATTTCTGACTTGGCCGAAACATTTGCAAACCTCAGGAAGGCAAACCTCAAGCTCAATCCTGAAAAATGTGTCTTTGGAATTCGCAAGGGAAAGGTTTTGGGATGCCTAGTGTCAATAAAAGGCATCGAAGCCAATCCTGACAAGATAAGTGCAATCCTCAATATGCGAGAGCCTCAATGCCTCAAAGATGTGCAGAAACTCACTGGTAGAATTGCGGCACTCAACAGGTTTATCTCCAGATCAGCCGAAAGAAGCCTTCCTTTCTTCAAAGTCCTCAGAAATGCAAATAACTTCCAATGGGGCCAAGAGCAGAAAAAAGCTTTCGCGGAATTGAAAGAGTATCTCAAGGAAATGACTGCCTTCGCAAGTCCAAAACAAAATGAAACTCTGCTAATGTATGTATCAGCATCGCACTCAGCAGTATGTGCCGCACTCGTGCAAGAACAGCAAATTGAGAAGAAGGGCAAAGTGATGAAAGTTCAGGTGCCAGTATACTATGTATCTGAAGCTCTTTCAGGATCAAAAAGATTCTACTCCGAACTGGAAAAGATAGCCTATGCAGTCTTAATGGCATCAAGAAAATTGAGGCATTACTTTGAAGCTCACACCATCCGAGTGCTGACAAATCAACCACTGAATGACATGTTCAGAAATAGAGAAGCATCTGGAAGAATCACCAAATGGGCTTCGGAATTATCAGAACACGTTGTTGACTTCGAGTCAAGAAGCGCCGCAAATTCTCAGGTGCTGGCGGATTTTATAGCAGACTGGACTGAGCCTTCATCGTACACCGAGGGTCCAGTCTTTGAAGCCCCATGGGAGATCCATTGTGACGGCGCGTGGTGCCATCTCGGTGCTGGAGCTGCCGCAATTTTGATCTCACCATCTGGTATCAAATTGCGGTACGCAATCAGATTGCAGTTCAATCACGACACTGACAAGTGCACAAACAATGTTGCAGAGTATGAGGGCCTTTTGCTCGCCATAAGAAAGCTAAGAGCATTAGGTGTCAAAAACTTCGTCATCAAGACAGACTCTCAAGTCATTGCCGGGCATGTTGACAAAACCTATAAAGCCAGAGATGAACTATTGGCCAGATATCTGGAACATGTACGGGGGTTGGAAAAATACTTCAAGGGTTTCACTTGTCAACATATTGACAGAAACCTAAACAGTGAAGCAGACCAGCTAGCAAAAGCGGCAGCTAGGAAAGATCCTTTGCCACCTGACGTCTTTTTTGAAACACTGAGTTCGCCCTCCATAAAAGCGGCAGAAAAAGAGCCCAAGATGATACATGCCATCTCAAGCGAAGATTGGCGCGCCCCCATCATGGCGTATCTCCGAGATTTTTATGAGCCAGAGTCGGAATTAGAAGCCAAGCGCATGAAACAAAGAGCAAGAAACTACGCATTTGTCGATGAGTCCCTTTACAAATTCGGCACATCCACTCCATTCTTGAGATGCATTGATCAAGAAGAAGGGAAAAAGCTCCTCAGCGAGATCCACGAGGGAATCTGCGGCTCTCACATATCCAGCAGAGCTTTAGTCGGCAAAGCCTTTCGGCAAGGTTTTTATTGGCCCTCCGCACTTCAGGACGCCCAACACCTCGTCAAAACATGCGAGGCATGTCAGAAATTTTCAAGGAAAATCAACAACCCAGCTCAGCTCACTCAGCTCATCCAGCCAGTGTGGCCACTTCAGCGATGGGGAATTGACATAGTCGGACCCCTACCTACGGCTGCGGGAAATTATACACATGCCGTTGTCGCTCTCGACTATTTCACCAAATGGATAGAGGCTAAGCCATTGATCAACATCACTGGCCCAGCAATTAAGAAATTTTTCTGGCAGAACATAGTATGTAGATTCGGAGTACCTGCCGAAGTTACGGTGGACAATGGAAAACAGTTTGACAACCAAGAGTTCCGCGAGTTCTGTCACTCCATAGGCACCAAAGTGAATTTTGCATCTGTTTATCACCCAGAGTCAAATGGCACCGTCGAGAATGCGAACAAGCAAATCTTCGAAGGCATCAAGAAATGCCTAGAAGGCCAGAAAAAAGGAAAATGGATGGATGAGTTACATAAAGTGATCTGGTCGCATAACACCACAGTTTCAAGAACCACCAAGTTCACGCCTTTCAGGCTCTTGTACGGCGAAGAAGCCATGTCTCCAGAAGAGATAAAATACCGCAGCATGAGAGCAACTCTAGGGCGAAATTGCCACGAGTTTGATGCCGTTTCAAAGGACATGTCGGAATTAGACAAAAACCAAGCCATCCTTAACCTGGAAAAGTATCAGGAAGAAACAAGAAAATGGCGGAACGCCAGAGTGGTGCCAAGAGCTTTAAAGCCGGCGACCTTGTTCTCCTGCGAAGCCCAAAAACAGAGAACACTGGAAAACTCAACTCCAAGTGGCAGGGTCCCTTTATTGTCGTCAGGAGCAATCGCTCGGGATCTTACCATTTGGCAGACAATGAAGGCAACGAGCTTCCACATGCCTGGAATGTGGACAACCTCAAGAGGTACTTCACCTAAAATGTAAAGGCCAATGGCGACGCGCAGATATAAGCGGAGCCATTAGTCGGCACCTAAGTTGTAATTTTTCTTTCTTTGCCTTCTAGGCCCATACTCTTTTCCTCACAGGGGAACCCTTCATCGGGGGTGAGGTTTTTAACGAGGTGGGACCTTTGTAACCCTTGCAGTTCAATATAATGCTATCTTCCCCAGAAACTAATTCTCCATTTCTTTAGTCGATGCTATATTTGCAAAAATATCGCCACATCGACGCAGGAGGATTTGACTCCTGAGACAAAGCCACTCAAAAGGAAGCAAAAAATTTCGGCTCCTTTCTCCCAGGCTTCCTTCTCTATAAAGCACTTTGAGAAAAAAACGCCCCAAGGGGCCACACCGTCGATCTTTCTCACGAAATTGAGAAATAGCGGCGTCAGAGAAAAAAGTGCCTCAAGAGGCCATCTCTTCAATTTTTCTCCTAAATTGAGAAAAAGAACCACACCGTCGATCTTTCTCACGAAATTGAGAAATAGCGGCGTCAGAGAAAAAAGTGCCTCAAGAGGCCATCTCTTCAATTTTTCTCCTAAATTGAGAAAAAGAACCACACCGTCGATCTTTCTCACGAAATTGAGAAATAGCGGCGTCAGAGAAAAAAGCGCCTCAAGAGGCCATCTCTTCAATCTCTCTCCTAAATTGAGAAAATTGAGGCACGTTGGCAGCCCAAGGGCTCAGTCACACACTTAAAGGAAAGTGAAGGACATATTTAAACCCCAAGGGGCTCCGGACAAAATCCGGCACAATAAAACTAGATCATTAAGATCAAAGGACGGGACTCAAGACCATGAAGGTAGCGTGATCTTGAAAATTCTCAAGTCCCGCAATTTCAGCAAAAATAGCGGCAAATATTCAATATCCGGCAAATTGTTCAGCACCTAACAATTGCGGCAACCTTATGGACCAGTCGCAATTTTTACCAAATATAAATTGCGCGCGAGCTATCTCTCAATTTTAACGCGCTCCTCATCCCTCGATTGCTAGGGGGAGGGGGGTGACGTTCGTGTCATGCAATCAATCGAGCCACGATGAGCGCCGTATGCCAAACAAAAAGCGAAGACGCTTTTAACTTGTAAAAAATAAGGGCGTCAGGGACCCATATCGTCAAACGACGTTTTCTAAGCCAAAAAATAGCGACAACAAATAAACATCCAACAAATACCAGAGCCAGCAAAAATAGCGGCAACCGGTGCTTCTTCTTTCTCATGCATACGAAAGAACGCCACATTAATCGTATGTCACAAATTTTTGCGCACCCTCCGTCCCTCGATCGCCAGGGGGGGGGGGGGGGGGGGGGTGGGTTTTATTTTATTCGACGATACCGAGCAACGGCGCGCGCTTCTTACTAAGCCAAAAAGCAAAGGAGCGCTGTCAGTTCGACTCCCCAGCTACAAACCAAAGTCAATTTCTACTACAAACCCGGGACCGCATTCAGGGCCTGCTCTATCGTACACACACCTAAAAGGATCCAAATAAGGATCAAAGCTAAGGTCGTCAACGCTTTCGGCCTTCACGGCCGCTACGGAAGAAGAATGCCGGCGGTGAAAACATCGAACCAAGCACTCCCGCCCTTGAAAATACTGAGCCTTCATTTCCCTCCAGAAACGCCCGAAATCATCACGCGGATATCGCGAAACATAACACAAGTGCGCTTCGCCGGAAACACGTAAGCCGTCACGTTCATACTTCAAAGGCGCAATGTTCAACGCGGCGCCGCGAAAACATTTCTGCGCACAAAGCGTACCAGAACGTATATTATTACAGACCAAGTTTGAAACACTCTTTCTCACGCCTAAGAGTCTAAACCTCTTCAATTGGCGGTGCAGCGGCAGTGGCAGCACCAGGACCGGCGGTACCCGTCGTATTTCCCGGTTCGGCCGCCGCAGAAGTCGAAGCAGCCGCGGCAGCCGCGGTAGGTGCAGGAGCTTCAACCGCGGCAGGCACGTCAGCTTTTGCGGCAGTCTTCTCAGTTCCCGCAACGTCCTCGACGCGAGCAACCTTCGCCGGCGGCGTCTCACTGGCAGGAGTAGCGCTCGCTTCTTTGACGCCTCCGCCGCATTTCCGGCGCCAGTCGCCGCCTTCATCTAAAATAAACAAGAGTTTAGCAAATCATTTCTCGCAAATTAAAAAGTACGAAAAAAGTATACTTCACCTCCTCAAGCTTGCTCTTCGCGTATTGGCGGCACGCCGCCATCCCGTGCACCCCCCAATACCTTTTCGCAAAGCGTTCACAGCTAAGCGTACGCCTTTGCTGTCACTCGCCGCGTTTGCTTCATCAAAATTTGAGTCGGGGTAGGTGGTGCGTGCGAGATCGGTGAAGTGCTTGCAGCCTTGCTTTTCAAGCAGATCGAGAAGGGCGGAACATGCCGTGCGAGCCGCAAATTGGCCAAACCGCTCAAAGGCCTCAGGGAGGTCGCCAAACTCCCTTTCAGGAAATTGAAGAACACTTCCGGTGTCAGCGAACCTTCGGTGGCCGGAAAGAAGAGGATTAGGCTCACCGCCAATTGTAGCCAGGGCTGATCCAAAGAAGCGTGTGCACTTCTAGCGCCGCTGGAAAAACTGCGGGCAAAATTGCGGGCAGTTTCTTTGGCACTCTTGGCAGTCGCCTCTGACGCAGTAAGCTTATCTCCCGCATTTTTCAATTCCTGCTTCAAGCGGGCGATCTCATCCTCGTTGCTCTGGATAACTTCCTGGAGCACTCCCAACGCTTCATTTTTCTTTTGAATTTGATCATGAGATAAGCCTTGATAGCGTCGAAAGACGCGCGTTCATCCTTCAGCACACGCCGCAGTTCTGATGCATCACCAGATGAAGAGGCGGCTTCGGACCCATAAAAGCGCCGACTCAGAGCGCGAGCCGCCGCAAGAGTCTGCACAAGAGCAGCAAATTCGCGCGTTAGGAGCAAACCCATTCAAAACCTCGGCGAAAATTAATAAAAGGCGGCACAGACATCAGAGCGAAAATTACCATCGTCGCATTTTTGTCCAAAACCTCGGCGACGGAAAGCATTGTCGGTCCGGGTCAAGAAGTCATAAAGCTCTGCAAATTAAACGAAGTCAGATCGTTGTCAATAATTAAATAGAAGAGAAATAGCGGCGAGGTTAAAAAACCTTGAGGATCCACCGCCTTTGTCATCTCAACAAAAGCGGCCAAGGGCGAACCACCGGCCTCGCCTTCTCGCATCCCCGCGCCAGGAGATTTTTCACCTGCGTCAGAGGAGCTAGTCTCAGAACTGCTAGACGTACCCCCGTTAACCGATGAACTAGAAATATTATCATCGATTCTAGTCAAAGGAGAGGAATCTGCCGTAGATTCTGTCTCGTTCAAGGAATAGTCGGCACCTTCTTCAGAGCCACTCATTCCCGCAAATGCGGCATCTAGCTCATGACCAAGCTCGGCACGCGAATCCACGGGGTCGTCCAGCAACTCAAGTTCTTCGTCATCCGATAAAGCCGGAAGAAGTGGTTTCCGCTTCATTGGCGTAGCAGTCGCAGTAGCGTCCTGTGGCAAATCAAATCCGCCAGAGGGAGCCGCAGTGCTATCAACTTCAGCTTCTAGAAATAGCGAATGCCGCTCTTGTGTATTCCCTGAGTCACGTTCTTCAGGCTCGTCTTCGAGAAAATTCATCATCAGAATCGCCAATGGCTGAAGCTAGTAATTTCCGGCGTCGTTTGCACTCTTCCCGCACTGATACCTCTTCAGCAAAATCAGCGGCACCTGCCGCACTGGAACCAGTTTCCATCTGCTCAGCAGCTCGGCCTTGTTCTATGTCTTCTCGCCGCCGTTTTACACCGGCACTGGCTTGCTGCACAACAGCAGCACGAGAAGCAGGCATTTTCCGCAAACTCTGGCGTTTAGCTTTCTCAGCAGCCCTCGAAGTCCAGCAGGCACTTTACTTTCCCGGCAGCCTTGCCGGACGCCGCAGATTTCTTGGCGGCACCTTTAGATGAGGAACCAGCTGCCGTTTTTGGCGCTGCCGCAGATCCCTTGGCGGCAGCCATGGCCGAAGAGCCGACCGCAGCTGTTGGGGCTGGCGCATCAGGTATATAATAATGGGCGTAAGCTGCTTCCCAGCCGCGTTTCTCAACGAATGTCGCTCCAAAAACAAGCTCGCCTTTCTTTCGCCGCCCTTTCTTAACGGACATCACAGCTCGACGACCGTATTTCACTTGCATCTCGTCAAAAATACGATTCACTCGCTGGGGAAAAATCAGCATGGTCTCGCACTCTTGCTTTTCCAGCACGGTATAAGGTCCGCAAATAACTGCGGCAGTCAGCTCAACGTACCGAACAAAGTCCTTATCTGACAACTCTTCAGGTTTCTTCACTCCAAAAGACGGCACCTGGTAGTTAAGGTTTAGTTTGGAAATCCGCTTATTCTTCATCCTCAGCGGACTCCAACCTTTCCGAATGGGCCAAATGCGGCAGGCCACGAACTCCTCCACCAAATCTCTAGCGCTGCTCATCTTGACTGCTGTCTCAAAGGCGTCGCAGCACCTTGTAAAACCTTCCGATTCCACGAATTCCGGCGATAGCACCGGCCGTAGGGCACAAGAGCGACTAAACAGAGGAAAATACGAGCTACCGTCGTCTTTTTTCCCTCGGGAACCTCGGCATAAAACCAATGGTTCCGCCAATCTCCAGGCCATTTATTCCGGCGACCTCCAACAAGCTCAACATTTTCATACTTGGATTTCTTCACGAAAGAGCGGGGCTGAAAGCCGCAACAGCCATATTGGGGATAATACTGCACCCCATCGAAAATCACGGGTTTCACATCATGCCTTAGATCGTAATAGCGGCAGAAGGCATCAGAGTGTAGAGCCGAGCCATAACTGCGGACAGCCCATATAAACTTCGACACCGTCGCGACGGCGTTGGGAGTCAAGTGATGCAGATCCAGTCCATATCTTTCCAGTACACGGACTAGGAAGCCAAAACACGGCAGCCTAAGGCCAGCTTCATAGAAGTCACGATAAACTATAGCCTCATTGTTCTCAGGCCGAGGAATCTGCTCTCCGCCAGGAGCACGAGCCTTCCGGATTCAAAGTAACCCAGGGCGACAAACTTCTCGATATCTGCGGGAGTGACTTTAGACGGCCCCAAACCGAAAAGTTGGCTCAATGCCGCTTTTCTCCCAGGAGTCTTCCCCTACCAGCTCACTAGGAGAGGCTGGCACACCAGAGAGATCTTCGCCTTCGTCGTCGGTGTTAGCAAAGGTTTCCTTTTCGCTAGAGCCAGTATCTACTGCGCCTCTCACTCTTTTGGCTGCACACCCAGCAAGAGTATACTCACGATATGCAAAAAAATAACACCACTCCCCCAAACCCTTACCTAAAAAAGCGGCAGATTTAGTACCTCCGCTGGCGCCCGTAGTTCCAGCCGCTTTGGAGGCAGCTGCCGCCAAAACCTCCAGATCTGCGGCGGGGTTGGCCTCCTCTTGGGAGCCCTTGGGAGTCGCCGCAACATCAGAGTCAACCTCAACCGGTTTGCTCGCCCCGCCAAGTTCGGCATCTCCCTCAACATTAGCGGCAGGCGAGTCGGCAAGGAACTCCTCGTCAGATTCAACAAGATGAGCGGTCTCCTTAACGCGAGCCATCTAGAATGCAAACTATGATGTTACAATTAATCACGAACACAGATTCATAGCTGAAAGCACACAGACGAACTCACCTTTCAGCAGAGAAAGTGCGACGAGCCGAATCAGCGACAACGAAAAACTCGCTGCAGATCAACAAAAAATCCGGAAGGCAACAATTGCGACGCAAAATTTTCAGCAGAAAACGCGGCAGCAATTCCACTCGAACAACGAAAGCACGAGGCTTTCGGCCCCCTCTCCCTCCGTATATATAGGCCTCGGCGCCGCATTTTACGAGGTCGCCTCGATTCTCGTGAAAAAAAACAAAAAAAAAAAACTTTCCTCGGTAAACTTCGAGGGGGGTGACGTGGGGTGACGTTCTCAAATTCCTCATCCTGTGTCGCGGTTTCTGCCCATCAAAGTTGGCCCTCGACCGCGAGGGGCTACTGTTGGGGATCGGTATTTGCGATAATAACGACACCCCCATTTTTGCCTTTGAATTTTGACTGCAGTAACCTAACTGCCGACGTTTCGAGCTCCCGGCCGATAATTGGCGACAGCCCCGGGAGCTGCATCATCTGGTTGCCGACATTGATCGAGGAGGACGCTGTCTCCCCTGTCGCTGCGTCCAGAATTGGCGGCGACAAATAATGGCGGCAGTCCCAAAGGAGATGAAGCCCGACATGATAACATCCAGGGTCAGGCCGGCGAATGACGTCACCTATCTAGGGTTTCCGTCGTCGAAAGGGAAATGTCATTTGTACCCTTTTGACAATGTTGTACAGAATATTCCGCGAATATAGTGGGTGGCCAAGGGTAATTTGGTCATGTCGAAATAACCCTTGGCCTTCCCTATAAATACCCGCCCCCGAGCTCCGTAAGACGGGACGGAACAGGAGTGGGTACACCCTTGTAAGAGCAACTCCAGCAGAAGCCCCTACAATTGAGCCCCTACATGCCATCTAGGGGCCGGCCCCTACAATTGAGCCCCTACATGCCATCTAGGGGCCGGCCCCTACAATTGAGCCCCTACATTTTGGTTCCAACTCCAGCAGCACCTCCTAGATCCAAGCCCCTACAACATGTGGGTCCTACTCGTCGGTCTCTCTTCCTCTCTTCTCTCTGCGCTTGTTCCCCTCTTCTTTTCTCAGCTCCAAGCACAAGGACCACGGCGCGGGCTCCCCGGCGTGCCTCCCGACCAAGGCAGGCGTGGCGCGGCCGTGGCGTCGGCGCCTCGCCATGGCGAGCACAGGAGCGGGAGCGGGAGCGGGCCGTGGCGTCGGCGCCTCGCCATGGCGAGCACAGAAGCGGGAGCGGGAGCGGGCCGTGGCGTCGGCGCCTCGCCATGGCGTCACGTCGGCGCGGGAGCGGGCCAGCACGCCGGCAAAGCGAGGGGCGCACGCGCGCGGCGACCGAGCTCGCCTTGCGCCCCGCCGCAGCTCCGAGCCTCGAGCTCGCGGCGCCTCGTCATGGCGGGCGACACGCGGCTCCTCGGCGGTATGTGGGAGCAGCGGGACTTGGCCACCATCGCGCGCACAGGAGCAGAGGGGAGAAGCAAGAGGCACGGCGGCGCAGCAGGCGAAGGAGGGAAGCCGGATCTGGAGGGGCACGCTGGCGGCGTGGACGCAATCCGGTCGCGGGCTTGGCTCGGGAGCACCCACGGGCCACGGCCACCACGCCGGCAGGGGCGAATCGACGGCGGGAGGACTCCATCGCGCGCGGGCAGATGGCAAATCGACCCGAGCTCGCCATGGCTGCCGCTTGGAGCCTCGAGCGGCGCTCCTCGGCGCGGAGCATGGAGGCCGAGACGGACGGCGCGTCGGCGCAATCGACGGCGGAGGCCTGAGATCCGGTCGCGGCCGTCCGTTTCCATGGCGGGGGTGGTCGGATTTGGTTTGTGGAAGGGGAGGAGAGGGAGGCGGCAGCATCGGCGGCATAGCAGAGCGAGGCGCGACAGCGCGTGCGAGGAGGAGGACGCGCACGCCGGGCGGTTGGTGGTGGGACTGCCATGTAGCGACCCCCTAGCAGGTCGCCAGATGTGGCGACCTTGGAGCCGATTCTAGCGACCCAACAAGTGTAGGGGCCCTTCTAGGGACCCTGCTGGAGTTCAATTTTTTGCTCAGGGCCCCTACATCCCATGTAGGGGCTCATGTAGGGGCCCTGCTGGAGTTGCTCTCAATGAGATGCTGCTCCGTTGTTCCCTGAGTGTAATTTGATTGTCCGTGTCGGGATTCTTTGTTGCTACAATGAAGAATTCCCAACAATATCAGTTGGCAAAAAGGTCAATCTATGAAAAAATAGCTAATCGTGATTTAAAGAATGGAAAAAGATATATTTTTTTGCCAGGAGGAAAAAGATATTTTCTAGGCTAGCCCAGCCGACCCCACCAACCGTGCCAGCAGACAGCATGCTCCCATTTTTATCTACACACGCTCTGGCGGTTATTGGAATCAAGGCCACGATCTCCTGCGTTGTAATTTTAACCTGTTTTTTTGCAGGAACGTAGACTCCTAAACAGGAAGAAGAAACAATTAGTAGATGGCTCTATCAAGCATGTGACATTTAGGGTACTTAAAGGCATATTGTAATCATTCTTGACCCTTAATGATCTAGACACTTGCATAATGCTACTTGAGGTTTGTTAGTACCAACATGAAGTCGAAGCACACTTTATCTCGTGAATGGACCTAATGGACCGCATTGTTTCGACAAACATGCATGCTTGAAATTGTACAAATTGATCCATGCAAATTATACGAAATCATCAAATAAAAAGGAGTCACTACATTGACTCCGTTACACAAAATGTACCACACTCAGGATCACTAAGCACCAAAGAATCATGGAGTTAATCTTCTTTAACTACATATTAACTCACCACTTTCCTCATTAACTACCAAACGAGTTAAATCATTACTGACATTAACTATCTAACTTCTCTTAAAAAAAAAACAATAACTATCTAACGACATACTCCTAATTATCATAGTAATGGCCTGAATCATGCACAGAAACACAGGTTAAACAACAATGTACACATAAAAGTAAAACAACAGCTCTCTACAGCACGACACTCGTACGGAAAGAATGATATCTTGAGCGTTTCAGCTGAATTCACAAACAAAAGGATTATGCGACAAGATGAAAATAACTGGAAATTAATTAGCTTGTTTCAGTTCACATGCCAAATCTCATTTAACTACAGCTTGTTTCAGTTCAGACTACATGGAAGGCACTGTGGCAAAAGAACAATCTCATGGTTTGCAAATTAAATGCTCTTCCATGTAAATTTGGAGAACAAGATTGGTTCTGAAGAAAAAAAAAAAAACAATAGAGGTATTGCATCAACTGCTGCCTGCTCCAATCCGGTAAAAGTGATGATGCCCTCATTCTCCAATTTCCACCTTTCAACAACTAGATATACTGGACACCCTTAGAACACTGACTTGGCCAAAAATGCAAAACAGTTCACATTGCTATAAGATCATGCCAACTTTATTAGAAGATAAGCCTCAGAATTTTGAGTTTGTCTATAAGTACCTCCAAAACCGATGTTCGCAGCAAATAGAAAGTAATAATAACCTGAACAAGGCAGGAAAAGGATAAGCTTTCATTCAACAGGAGCATTTCTGATACTCCTTCCAAACTCTGAATCTTGTAGTAATTTGTAATAAAGAAGTTTGAAATATTCATACTCTACATCCCTGTGGATCCCTGGACATTAAGAAATGAACTGTGTGCAGAATGCTTAGTGGCCGGATACTGATACCGCATCAATAAAAGCTACTTTTCCATGGGCAAGTTTTCAGAACTAGAGCAGTACATTTGAGCATAGAGCAGGAGCAAAGGAGAAGACTACGAAGGATCAGGTGGTTGAGTAAGGGAGATTGCTGACCTGGGCCCGATCCTAAACCTATGAAAAATTATCCAGTTTAGGAAAATAAACTTATTTTAGTTTGTTCCACACAAAAGTTGAAGTGTGAATGAGCATAATGTATTTAAAGTTGAGTTTGCAGGATAGAAAATACAACTGCATATTGAAGATTAAAAATATAAACACAGATCCACTTAATGATGGCCAAAGCATCTGAAACTTAAAATCTCTCAGTTCAAGTGGCTGAAGCAAGAAAATCACTTCCTGGCTGTAATGAAAGTGAATCTGGTTATTAGTTTTCAAAATGTAACCATTGTTTACCATAGAGTTACTTGTATTTGCGGTCTTTCTTTGTTGTGTGTGCTTACAATTGCACTGTGTTTCACTGAGATATTAGGCTTAACAGTTGAGGAATGAACCATGAATAAACCAATCATAAATTTGTTTTGCACAATGAAAATATTACATAAAATTGATCCCACAGCATTCATCATAACATTGTGCCAATACTACGGTTATCGAAAACATTTGAGAGTAGAGATAATTTCTTAAAATACCGAAAAGCATGGAATTATAGAAGTATAAAAAAATCAACAGTAGAACAACAGTTTAGGCAATAGTGCTATATCTAAATAAACAAATAGGCATCAAGCATGTGAACTTCATGGTGATTTTATATTTTATCATTTCACGGGATGACGATTGTTATTACAAACCATATCGGCTACTACCTCCATCTGATCCAAACTACTTGTGCATCTTTTATTTATCATTTCACAAGGGATGATGATTCTTATTATAAATCATATCGGCTACCGACAATTAATCAGTTGCAACCTACTCTGAATCTGTGTGAACATATTATAGTTTGATTTGATTGAACCAACAAAAGAAGGAAAGCTCACCATAGCAGCTCAACCATTCTATCAAATGCCAGGGCTGAGCAATGGAGACGCCCATGACACGAAGAAAGGGAAAGCGGAACCCCTATACGGCTCACTTGAATTGTTCTTAACCATCTTCAGCTTCATCGTCTTTAGATTGAGCGACAGGATGTAAGAATGGGACTTCCTTATGGACCAAAACTCCATGAAGACAAGGTCACCCATCACTGCAAGGGGGCGCACCCTCTTCATCCATTCTTCACGCCTGATCTTCTTCAAGAACGGGAACTGCGTCAGCAATGACACCTGCTGCTTCTTCACCCACCCACCATCGGCGCTTGCCCAGAGCTGCAAGCATTGCTCTTTGGCGCCAACAAGGCACAGGCCGCCGTGCTCGGCCATGTCCGCGGCGCAGTACGACTCGCCGACGGGGAAAGGGACCGGGTGGAGGGACCACTCCATGGTGGTCGTGTCGAGCACCACGACCCGCTCCCCGTCGTTGGAGTCCCAGTACTTCCTGGTGTTGGACTGCCAGTACGCGAACCGGCCGGCGCGCATGCCGTCGCGCGCGTTCCAGGGGTACGGCACGCGGTGGGAGGGGAGCGGCGACCACTCTTTGGTGCCGGAGCAGTAGACGGCGGCGGCGTACACGCGGTCGTCGAAGAACTGAGCGGCGACGACACGGAACGTCGCGTCCGCCTCGTCGGCGAGGAACGCGTAGTTGACGACGTGGAAGGGGAAGTCGGGCCCGCGGAAGAAGACGGTCGTCCGCGCGAAGGGGTCGTACACGGCGAGGTCCTCCCACGGGTGGCGGCCGCGGGACAGGAGGAGGAGCCCGCCGTCGCAGCCGCGGAGGATCCAGGGGTCGCGGCGGATGATGTAAATTCGGTCGTCGTCATCCTTGGAGACGGAATCGCACTCCGGGAGGTCGTAGAAGAAGAAGTCCCCCGAGGCGGCGGCAGCGGCGAGGCGGGAGTTGCCGGAGCGCACAGGGACGAACCGGAGGTCGGGGCAGCGGTAGGGGACCGGCATGTCGCCGCGTTAGGAGAGGATGACGCCGAGGAGGAGGAACGGGGGGCGGTGGAGGGAGTGGAAGCGGCGGAGGAGGGGGCGCGGTCGGAGGCCACGCGGCGCCACCGCTTGCTGACGAGGGCGGCGCGCACGAGGGACGCCGTGTCGGGAAGGCGGAGGAAGATGTCGCCCAGGACGTCGTCGCCGACGGCTTCCACGGCGGCCGCCGCCTCGCCCTTCGGCTTCTTGCCGCCGCCCTCCACACCGGCTGGTATCTTCATTCCTTTTCCCCCTTTTTTTTTTTTTTTTTTTTGGCTTGTTCTTTTCCCCAGCACGCGCAGTCCTTATCCTCTTCGAGGAATCCGAAATAGGGGCTTCGGGGGGAAAGCGGATGGCGTTCCCGCCAGATGATTTGTTTGGCGCCAAATTTCTTCTTTTTGGCGCAATGCGTATTTTCAATTTTTTTTTTTCTCTTTGAAGCACCGGCAGCGAACTGTTTTATTCTACCTATACCAAACGGTGAACGTTGTTCCTTACAAAATGTGTCCCTCCATTTTGTTTAAAAACTTTGAAAACAATCCTATAATATGTCATCGATGGTTGCACAATCAATGTTGTATTGGAAGGTCGTTGAAATATGAATCTGCTAATAAATTTTTTGCCTGCTTAATATGCATATAATCATATCATTGGTTTATCAAAAACTTAAAATTTTAAGCAAAATGTAGGTAAAAATAGGAATTTATGGCACAATCTGACCTCTCGCACTTATCACATACAGCTGAATGAGGGAAAGGGTGTGTTTAGATGGAACATCACGCTTACGGGGTTTTCTTCTCTGTTCAATTAATGTACAAGATCCTTTTGAACAATGAAAATGTGTTACATAATAGAGTTCTTTGGAAGCTAAAAAATGCATCTCAAAACTAAAATATTTAGGTGGTACTTGCGCAAAGAAGTAGTCCTCACTAAAGATAACTTATGGGTTGTTTTTATAGTAGGGATGAAACCATTTAACATCTATTTATTAATATCATTATGTGACGTTGGCGGTTCAGTTTTGTTTTGGTTTACAACTACCATGAGTACAAACCATATGCTTGGTTCCTGGTGCACCACTATTATGTTGGGTTGGTTGTCTGGTTAAGTCATAATGATATGGTGTTTGACAAAGATCCATTGAAAACTTATATGCAAGTACTATACATGGAATTATGCTTCTGGAGGCTCTTGCATTAGAATGAGCCTCACAGGGAGATGATAAACACTTCATGTCGCAACTTGGAGGTCATGGTCATGGAGATCTTTGTGCATTATGGATGGAGATTTAGTAATAGGATTGGTCCTATTTAATTATTGTCATCTAAATCATGTGATGGGTCTGTTATTCTTGCAGCAACTTATGTGTTTGTTGATGGCAAATGGATGTGTTGCAAACTTGTAATAATGATTTGTAGCCTCCGGACCGACTACTCCTTTTAGAACTCTCAAATAACTTGAAGCATTATTCAATAATCAGTGATCTACTTAGCGCGTGAATTCAGTTTATGCAAACAAATTCAATAGGAACAAATATGTACAACTTTGGTTTCCTTGATAATACTCCAAAAACAGTACTTCAGGCAAAGTTTGCAATTTTGCAGCAATTTCTGCCCTGATGAACATGTCTGACATCAAATTTTGAGACTCAAAGCGCGAGCGAGTTACGGCACATCTGTAGTCCACTGCATGTGTGGGAATGTGAGTGGGCACAAGACATTTGGACATGGCATGTTATACATGCATTCACAGGAACCACTGTGCTTGCAATCATATACTTTTACCACTGCCCAAAATGTAAAATTCAATGTTCGCAAAATGATTGAAATCAACACGTCACGATTACGATCAACTACGCCGCAAGTCTAATGCCATCTTTGCCTTTTACGGCAAAGTTGAGAATAGAAAGCTACAAACACTCGCGAGTGGTGGAAACAGAGCACCTCTGTTTCAGGCCGCTGCCCCTGTTGTTGAGGTTTTGTTTGAGTAATGCAGACGTACACAGGTTAAGCAACACTGTAGACAAAGATAAAGACAGAGCTCTACGGCACAACACTCATGTCTGGGTAACAACATGAAAACAACTGAGGCTTAATTAGTTCAGATCTCAAGTCTCGTTTAGTATCAGCAAAAGCAAACACCAACTGAAAAACGTCTAACATCAGATTACATTGAAGGTACTGTCACAAGAGACTGGTTCGGAAGATATAAAAGTAATACAGGTATTGCACCAGCTGCCTGCTGCAATTCAATGTAAAAAAGATGTGGAATGCTCTCATTCTCCAGCCTTTACCTGCAAACAAATGGGCAAAGCTTAGAAGTAATGACTTGACCTAAGAGGCAACAGAGTTTACTATAGTTTTATCAGAGTACACCATTTGTTACAAGGGTAAACCTCAGAATTTTGAGTTTTACTAACTACCTGCAGAAATTGATGTCCTCCATAGTCGAGAATTGAAAGTAATAATAACCTGGAACACGGCAAGAAAAGCATCAGCTTCCAGTCAACAGACAACATCTCTTGATACTCATTCCAAAGTAAATGGATTAATGCTCGACAAATTTAAATCAGTTTATGAATCCTTTGGTCATTGTAGCGTGAAGAGAAAAGATTCATCCCTGTTGAGGCCCCGGAGATATATAACTATGATACGGCCAGAGGCAATACCAAAGCTGCATCGACGGAAGCTACTTTGCTCCATGGGCAAGTTTTCAGAACTAGAGCAGTATATTTCAGCACTACATGAGAAGAAAGGCACGCCAGGTAGGCTCAACTTCAGGGAGAAAGTTTATATGGTAAAGCAGGGGAGGTTGCTGTTCTGAGCTGGAGCTCCTCAAATGCAAGCAACATGCATATCAGACAAGAAGACTGAAGCCGCAGTGGGGATAAGTGATAGTGTGTCTAATGGTGTGTAAGGCTTTTGATGGCCAGCTAGTCACAGGACTAAATAAGCTCTTAAGGTAATCCAGTTTAGGGAAACTAGCAAAATTTTAGTTTGTCTAACACAGGAAATTTAAAGGAAAAAGAACATAATGTAGTAACATCGAGTTTGCAGAATAGAGAATACGACTGCATACTGAAGATTGAAAACATAAACACAGATTCACTTCATGACAAACATCTGAAACTTGGAGCTTCTTTCAACAGGTAATTTGGCAGCAGAGAGACAGACCCTTAAGTTTCAAGTGACTGAAGCAAGAATAATCAACTAGTCTAGTGCAGTGGAGATATATACTGTTACTATGATACGGCAACTGGCGATACCAAAGCTGCATTGATAGAAGCTACTTTGCTCCATGGGCAAGTTTTCAGAACTAGAGCAGTATATTTCAGCACTACATGAGAGGAGGAGCACACCAGGTAGGATCAGCTTCAGTGGAGAAGGCTCATATGGTAGAGCAGGGAAGGTTGCTGTCCTGGACTGGAGCTCCACAAATGCAAGCAGCATGCATATCACACAAGACTAAATCCGAGTGGGGATAAGTGGTAGTGTGTCTAATGCTGTGTAAGGCTTTTGAGGACCAGCTGTCACAGGACTGTAAAAATGCTTTTAAAGATTGTGCTGTAAACCTATATGTCCGTTGCAATGCTTGAAACAATACTGGGGTCATCTGACCCTAAAACTCTAAATATTTATTCACTTTAGGAAAGCTAACGAAATTTTAGTTTGTCTAACACAGGAAATTTAATTGAACATAATGTAGTAACATTGAGTTTGCAGGATAGAGAATACAACAGCATACTGAAGATTGAAAACTCAAACACAGATTCACCTCATGATAAATATCTGGAACTTAAAAGCTTCTTTCAACAGGTAATTCGGCAGCCGAGAGACAGACCCTTAACTATGTGACTGAAGCAAGAAAAGTCAACTACTGTCTATAGAGCACACTGACAAGAGTCACTGTCCACCTAGAATTTCTTGTATTTATGGTATTTTTTGGTGTGCATGTGGCATTTTATTCACATGTTTCACTGTGTAACTAGGCTAACAATTGAGAAATGAACCATACACGAACCAATCACTTAGGCAAAGGAAGCTACAATCACTGAGTAAACCAATATTTCCACATGAAAAGTGAATTATAGGAAACAAAAACTGTGATTTCCTTAAGGATTCATATATATGCATCAACAAATGTAATCAAGCTAGCTACTCTATGCTTTGTGACTTAATGGTAGATCAACCAAAGTAGAGATAGAAAAACAGTATCTAATAAACATATCAAAAAGAAGATTTTACCTCCACCATTCCATTTAAGATGAGCAATCATTATGTGGTCAGACCAAAGGGGCCAATGGCATGAAGAATGGAAACGCGGGACCTCTATAAGGCTCATCCACATCATTGCGAAACATAGCCATCTTCTTGGTTCTCAGATTAAGCACAAGAAGGTAGGAATGAGATTTCCTTATGGACCAAAACTCCATGTAGACATAGCCAGCCCTCACAGCCAGGATGCGCACCCTTTTCATCCATTCATCTCGGCGAAGTTTCTTCATCCGCTCATTCATCAAGGAGAATTCTTCCTTGAGGATCCATTCACCTGTGCTGTTGCGGATCCAGAGCTGCAAGCTTTGCTCCTTACTGGAGATGAGGCACAGCCCACCATTCTCCGGCATGTCAGCGACACAGTATGATTCCTCTGGAGGGAACGGAGCATTGATGACTGACCATTTCATGGTGCTCGTGTCGAGCACCAAGATTCGCTCGACATTGTCAATGTGCCTCTGCTTCTTGGTGTCCGACCGCCAGTAAGCAAACTGGCCTGCGACCATGCCGTCGCCTGGGATCCAGTAAATGCTGTCGATTACATCTTTACCATACCCATCCCACTCCTCATACCTGTCTTCATCAAACGCATCCCACTCCTCATACAAGATCCTTCTTGATCCTTTTAGAAAGGCATCCTCTTCAAACTTCACCCATTGGCCGGAGTTAGAGGAGAACACGGCAGCACTGCAGTTGACTACACCGATGACCAGGAACGAGCCATCTGCCTCATTGACGGAAATGGCGTAGTTGACCAAATGGGTTGAGTAGTGGAAGACGTCGCGCGTGCGGAGGAAGACCGCGGTCCGTGCGATGGGGTCGTAGACGGCAAGGACGCGCCCGTCGCGGCCGTAGGAGAGCAGGAGGCGGCCGCCGGCGCAGCCGCGAAGGCGCCACTCATCGTCGTCCAAATCGACGTCCGAGTAGTATTCCTCCTCGTCGTCCGAATCGACGTCTGGGAGGTCCTCGAAGAAGATATCGGCGTCCGCGACGACGGAGTTCAGATCGGGGTAGCCGCGAGTGACGTTGACGAAGTAGAGGTTCGAGCAGCGGCCGGGGAAGAGCTGGACGCCGCGGTCGGTGAGGATGAAGCCGAGGAGCGGGGGCCGGCGGAGGGGCGCCGAAGTGGCGGAAGACGGCGGGGTCGGAGGCCACGCCGTGCCAGCTCTTGCAGGCGCGGGCGGCGCACGCGAGAGACGCCATGTCGGGGAGCCGGAGGAGGATCTCGCGGAGGAGGTCGTCGCTGAGGGCGGCGACCGGCGAGGCCATCGTTTTCTTGGCGCCGCCGCCGCCGGTTCCCTCGGACGGATCCATCCTTCCACCTTCGCCCCGGCAGCCTCGCGCGCTCGCCGCGTCGCGTGTGGCTCCTCCTGGCGGCGTGCGTGGAGCCGGCGTCGCCCTTCCTCGCCTTGCGCCTGAGCGAGAGGAACGCCGCCAGGGAGCTGCTGGCTGTGCGGCTGTGCCTACAAGCGAGGCCCAACAGCAGCAGTCAAGGAGCCCGTGTACTGATTTGCAAGCAGGCAAGCAGGTATGAGGTGTTTTGGGCTAACACAAACACAACTGAGCAGCTCTGCAATTGTGCTGGTGGTGGCGGAGGCGTTCATGGCGGCAGTGTTCGAGAGCGACTGAGCGAGATAGCCGAATGGGATCAGGAATGGTCGGGGAAAAGGAATGGATTAGGGTTGCTACTGGCGAAGACTTGGGCTGGGCCGGCTGGCGTGTGGGAGTCGTGGGACAGTGGGCCAGTGGGTCGGGAGGGGAGTGGAAGTTAGTTGGGCTGCGGTGGCAGTTGGCCTGGGCTGTAATTTGTGGAGCCCATTGAATTTAAGTTTCCTCCTACCTAAAACGGAAAGTCTGTCGCGCGGATGCGCGACCGCGTACCGTGCGGCCCGGCCCAATAGCGAGGGGCTGCGAGCGGGGCGAGCACGCCGGCGGGCGGCGCGGCGCGGCGGCGAGGGCACCGCCGCGTCGCCGGAGGTGGGGGAGGGCGGCGAGGTTAGGGTCCGAGGTTGTCGAGGGGGCCGGGGGCATCACCATCGTCGGGCATAGAAGGAAAGGTTCGGGGGCGGCGGCCGCAACCCGGCGGCGGGCGGCGGCGCGGTGGCGTCGCCGGAGCCGCGGGCGGTGGGCGGGGGCGTCACGTCGCGACAAGTTAGCGGCGGGCGGCGGCGCGGCGCCGCTAGCCGCCGGGGGGTGGTGGCGGGCGGGGGAGGGGGTCGTGCGGCGGGCGGTGACATCGCCGGTCGCGGCGATGTCGCCGGTCACAGCGACGGAGGCGCTTGGGCGGTGGGCCTTGAGGTGCGATCAAAGGGCCTAGCCTCAAGCCGGTGCGCCACACCAAATCGCACCGGGGCACGCTTAAAATGCGATCTTTATCACAGGACAATGGTTTTTTTCAACTTTCCTACTGGACACTTCAACTTTGTGGCTATTTGCCAGAAGACACTTGACCCATTAAAATAATATTATTCACAGGTAAGGTGAATACTTCAAAATGACTAAACTACCCTTATGACTTGTTGGCCCTACACAAAAGCTCTTCTAAATCTTAGGGCCTCTTTGGTAGGGCTGTGGCTGTGCCGGCTTCGACTGTGGCTTCTTTGAAAAAACGGTTGTGCTGGTTGTGTCTGCGGTTGTGCCTAAAACGTTTGGCAAAACGACTGTTTCTACAGCTTCTCCTTATTTTTAGGGACAAATATGGAAAGATGAGGGCGCCGTAGAGAAAAGAAGCCGGTGAAGCTACTATTTTGTGGCTTCATGCTTCACCTTATTTTTGGATACGGTTTCCTCCTTTTTTTTTTAAGGAGAAGCACCTAAGAAGCACCCCTTTGGTTGAGAAACATGTGAAGCCGCTGAAAAGTCATTGGAGAAACCCTACCAAAGGGCCCTTATTCGGCACGGTCAGATGAGCTTCTCTGAGCCTCTGGCGACAACGTGGAGGGCGAGAGGCAGCGGACGGTGTAGCGGTGCTGGTGCGGGCGGCGCTTGCCGGCGAACTGGTGGAGCAGGGAGAAGCCGCCCTTGGCCAGCAGCGTGGCGGCATTCTTGGCACGGATGTGGTCGCACACGTACGATTGCGACGCATGTGATGGTCGTGGCTGTAGGAGGTCTCCAGCGTGCCGCCGCACCCGCCGCCTCATGCCCGGTACCGACGTGCAGTGCAGGAGGAGGCAACGCCCGCCACACCCGCTGCCGCTGCGAGGGGGCAGGAGGCGGCCGAGCCCGCGTCGACAATGGCGGCAGCGCCACCGCTGACCATCTTCTATGGCGGGCAGGTGGTTGTGTTCGAGGACTTCCCGCGACCAGTTGCGCTCAGGAGGTCGCGGTGTACAACCCCCTCACGCGGGCCCTGGATCTACACCCCACGCCGCCCGACGAGATCTCCGACGACTGCGCGGCAAGCCCGTGTACGCCGGCTTCTTCCTGTTCTTCAACGACGAGGCTCCCGGGTCGTTCCGCGTGGTCTCCATCTGCCACGACCAATCGTGCTTGCGCGCTGCCGTCTTCTCGTCGGGTGCCCGGGAGTGGTGGATCCTTTCCTGACAGGGGACGCGCCGTATGACCATGTTATGCTCAAGGTGGTGGCAATTCTTGACGGCATTGTGTACCTGTCCACTTATGAGACACTTGTGAATCATTATCGACCTTGTTCGTTACTTTCCTTCTGCCTGGAAACAAGGAAGCTTGTCGCCCGTAAGAGAAATGACACTCATACATCATGTCATGGCCTCCTTCTTTGGTTGGTAACAATGTGAGCCCTTGATTCCAAGGAGCTTGTTCAATTATGGAACTGGATATGAGCACATAGGATGGAAATTATAACAAGGACAAGTAAGACCTTATACTTACTACTCCCTCCGTCCCAATATATAAGGGATTGGGGGAGTTTGGATTTGTCCCAAAATATTAGGGATTGAGAGGCTTATGTGGGTCCCACGTGGCGAATCTTTTCCTTCCCCACCCTCCATCAAACCTTATCCGGTGCTCCCCGTCCTGCTTGCATCTCTCCCCCACCGCGCCGCCCGCCGCCGCCGTTGCAACTCGCCCCCACATCCCCTCCTAATACCCGATTTTTTCACCGTTAGATCCAAAGATCCAACAGCCCAAGGTTGTAACGTCCCGACCCGCCCCCTCGCCGCCCCCACAGGCCGGAACCCCGTACGCCTGGCAGC
Source organism: Eragrostis nindensis (assembly GCA_012490785.1). Classification (NCBI taxonomy): domain Eukaryota; kingdom Viridiplantae; phylum Streptophyta; class Magnoliopsida; order Poales; family Poaceae; genus Eragrostis; species Eragrostis nindensis. The sequence continues at coordinate 378,782 of JAAXCT010000398.1, forward strand.
TTTCTAGGATGTCAAGAATGCCCTCCCAGACCAACACAAGTTTTTTCTGCGCACTTTGTCCTCACTTATGCGCACCCGGGACAAACTTCCCGGTCGGTCACCCATCCCGAAATTGCTCCAGGCCAAGCACGCTTAACCTCGGAGTTCTTTCGAGATGAGCTTCCGGAAAAGAAATTGCAACTTGTTGATATGAGTATTCTATCAATCCTATTAAGCCCTGGGCCGGGATGTTACATTCTCACCCCCTTAGAAGACCGACGTCCTCGTCGGTCAACCTCAGGCCAGGAACGTTCCCTCTTGGCCACGTCCGTGTGTCCTTGCACACGCGCCCGTGAAACCGCGAGGGTCGGCTCTGATACCAATTGTAACGTCCCGACCCGCCCCCTCGCCGCCCCCACAGGCCGGAACCCCGTACGCCTGGCAGCTCTCTAGGATGTCAAGAATGCCCTCCCAGACCAACACAAGTCTTTTCTGCGCACTTTGTCCTCACTTATGCGCACCCGGGATAAACTTCCCGGTCGGTCACCCATCCCGAAATTGCTCCAGGCCAAGCACGCTTAACCTCGAAGTTCTTTCGAGATGAGCTTCCGGAAAAGAAGTTGCAACTTGTTGATATGAGTATTCTATCAATCCTATTAAGCCCTGGGCCGGGATGTTACAAAGGTCATCTTCCTCCTCCAGCCTCCCCGCCCCCACCGCCTGCCCCCTCGCACCGCCGCCCCTGCCTCGGCGGGCTAGGGCGTCGCTGGAGCTCCAGGGAGGCCTTAGCCCGCTGAGGCAGCCGCCCCTCCGCCGCCTCCCGCCGCCGCCCCTACCCCCGCCGTCGTCTTCCTCGCCCTCACCCCAACCCTGGTCCGACCGTCGTCTCCCGCCGCCCGCCTTGTCCGCCTCCGTCGCCTCGCCCGCCACCACCGCTGGGCCGTCCTACCCCCCCCCCCCCCTCTTCTTAGTCCGGCGGACTCCGGTTAGCCCCCACAACCCCGAACCCTAACCCCAACCCGAAACCCTAACCTCGTCAGAATGCTGCCGGAGTCGGGGAAGAAGGTCATTTGGTCGCCGGAGCTGAAGAGGGACAGCAGCTTTGACAATCTATACAGGTTTAAAGCACAAGTTGAGAGTGCTTGCCCTGGTAGCTTAATAATTATTGATCACCACACAATTAATGTAAAGATCAGATTTAAACGTCTTTTTTTGCATTGAAGCCTTGCATAGAAGGGTTCCTTAATGGCTGTAGACCATACCTAGCAATAGATAGCACATTCTTGACAGGCAAGTTCAAGGGCAATTGGCTAGTGCTTTGGCTGTTGATGGGCATAATTGGTTGTATCCTGTTTGCGTTGGAGTTTTTGATTCAGAAACTAACGACAATTGGATTTGGTTCATGAGTCAACTTAGAGAGGCCATTGGAGCACCAAGGGGCTTAACCATATGCACTGATGCTGGACAAGCTGTTATGGCAGGGGTGGGTGAAGTATCTCCACAGGCTGAACATCAGAAATGCATGTTTCATTTGGTCAATAACTTCAAGAAGAGGTACCATAGGAAGGTGTTTGATGACCATCTATGGGCAGCAGCTTACCCCTGGAATTCCTATCTGTTTTGACAAACATTGGGCGGCTATGACGAAGCAAAGCCAGCTGCCACTAATTATCTAAGGAAGTTGCATCAAAAATTGTGGACAAGGAGTCAATTCTCAACCAGATCCAAGGTGGATTATGTGACCAACAACCTTGCAGAGTGCTTCAACAATTGGATCAAGCAGCACAAGTCCTTAAACTTGGATGACTTCATGGACAAGTTCAGACAATTGCTTATGGTCAAGTGGAATCAAAGGAGGAAAATATCAAAGAAACTTGATGGCTTGATTTTGCCTCACATAATCAAGCAATTGAATGAGAAAAGTAGAGAATTGAACTTGGAAGTGGAAGAATGTTCTGAAGAAGTGGCTGAAGTGACTGCAATGGGAGGCAGTGGATTTCGGTTTGTGGTAAACCTAAATGACAAGACATGTTCTTGTAGAGAATGGCAGGTTTCTGGCATTCCTTGCCGCCATGCTCTAGCATTCATCACGTCACTTCTAAACTAATAAAGCACGAGTTGCCTGCGTTTAGTTGGCTCACCTAAATCTTATGTACCCAACCTCTAATCCACCCTTGATTTTCAATCTTGATCAACCCTGTGGAAGCCTCCATCCTCGGATTTTAAGCATGGTGGGCCATTACATAAGTGTTACACCTCTTGTTACACAATTACACTGTGGAGGGTTGCAACTGGGGGTCAAAATCATTGTTTTTCTCACCGGCCAAGTTCCTACCCGCCCGCAACACCCACCACAACCGACGCCACCGAAATCATGTGTTTCCTATTGCGCGTGCTTGGTTTCCTTCCGTGACGATCCCCGTGTTGGCGGTCCTTAACGACTACTTTTTATCGCCAACACCAGCTTATAAAAGCCATCAATCAAGAATAAAATGAACATTCTTTATGGACTAATGGCTTTCCACAAGTTTTGGTGATACTTTGATTGCAGGAACAATTATGAAGGAAAATCACCATAAACTATAAACAAAGAGGGGTTTTTCCATGAAGATAAATTATCCAAATAAAACATTTGATCTCTCCATGTGAAAGCCCTTGAAAAGATAGTCAAGATTGACTTTTGGTTCACCCAATTCGGGAGCAGAAGTTATGCCTCAACTAAATTATAGGAAACGCTGAAATTTCCTGACCGGCTGGCCACCCCCCTAGGCCGGCCGGCCAACCTTTGTCTCCATTGGACCCGATCTTCCTCCAGTGGGCTATACGCATCGTAAAACATCAAGCCCAAATGGTCTCCATGGTGGGTGAACAACCGACATCCGGAAGGTGGGCTTTTGGGCCTAAACTTGACGATTACTCCACTTCTGCCGCCCCCACTCGACAACCGACTTCGGAACCGACACTAGGAAGCGATCCCGGACGTCCACGGCGAAGGCGGTGGCCATCCAAGACAATGGATGGCCGGCCGGCCTGACTTGGCGGCCAAATCACGTCACCGACTTCCTGAGTGACGTGCCCGCCACTCTACCTCACTTAGGCCTATAAATAGAGGGTAGCTCCCGCGGTAGAACTCGCACCTTAGTAGAGAAACACTTTTGAGAAGTGAAGTGTTGTTGAGTTGTTAGTAGAGGTAGTGAGTGAGTGAGAGGCGGAGGAAGGGCGGAAGCTCCGGAGATGCCGGAGCTCTTCTTGTTCGGCGCCTCGGGTATGTACTCCGCCTGGGAGTAGTCGCCATAGTCTTCCAGGTCAGGTAACATGTAAGGTATTATTTATTGAGCAATAAAGTAAGGTTTTTCTTCTTTATTATCTATGGGATTCGAGTGTGTAGTAAGTATTTCTTATTTACTGCATATGCTAGCTCTAGAACAATTGCTAGTTGCTGGTATTAATGATAGGTGTAAACGTGGTGTTTATACTTTAATTTATCCTGAGTTGCCCTCAACCCCACGGCGTGTAGTAGCCGCGAGTGTAGGTGACAGCTGCACCGGTCTCTGTAGTCCACCACGTTCGGGTTGAATGTGTAGGGTCTAGTCGCGATCCGTTGACCGGATACGTTGAACCTAGTTACCTGGTTGCGTGTCTTGGCGGCGGCCGTGTCCCGAAGTAGATGATATCGAAAGACCCTTATCGCATTGCTCAGTTATTTAATATCTTGCATTAGATTACCTGGCCAGAGGACTATCACTTTTACTGCATTAATTCTCTGCCTAGTGTGTCCCTTTTGACGGATATTCTGCATAGATCTCGAGGTTAGTACACTGTTCGTTCCCTGTGGATTCGATACCTTAAGAATACTCTTGGGGTGAAAGCTACATCGGTATCCGTGCGCTTGCGGATTCATTTCTATTAGGCCTTAGGACTGCCAACAAGCTTTCTGGCGCCGTTGCCGGGAACAGTAGCTGTGCTAGCTCGAATCTAGGATCATCCGTGAATGCTCCGAAAGGAGAATTGCTGGAGCCTCCTCCAGCATCTGCACCAATCACAGCCCAGAGCTATGAGATTCATCCAGAACTCATAGCGCTGGTTCAGGGGAACATCTTCTGCGGAGATGAAAATGAGAACCCATATGATCACTTGTGATACTTCGAGCTGCTCTGTTCCACTGTTGCGACCAAGGGATTTCCACAGGACACTCTGAAATGGAAGCTATTCCCGTTCTCACTCAGTGGAAAGGCAACACAATGGTATGCTATGTCAGTAGGAGATGTTAGCGAAAATTGGACAACCCTGAGAGATCTCTTCTGTTTCAAATACTTCCCTGTTGCAAAGGTCATTGCTCTTCGTATGGAGCTTCTTACCTTCAAGCAGGGCAGTAAAGAAACATTGGGAGCCTCATGGGAGCGCTTCATGTCATACACCGTCAAAGGGCCAGATCTAGGACTCTCCCCAGCGGTACTCCTTCAGCACTTCATGTGGGGGCTCACTCCAGAAAGCCGTGCTTTTCTGGATACTGCTTATGGAGGATCCTTCATAAGAAACACTCCTACTGAAGGATTCAAACTTCTTGGGAAAATTCTGAGCAATCTGGACAGCTATGTGCCACCTACACCTGAGCTACCAAAAGAAGAAGTACCCGTTGCTCAACCTGTGCTTCAAATTGAGGTTCCTCGAGCTCCGATCATGGAAGAAGCTCCTGAACCATTCTATGTCTGCCCAACAAATCCAAATTTGTTCCAAAGTGGTCAAACTCTTGCCGAAGCTGAAAACCTTCAGGTGGTGGAAACAATTCTTCCTCTCGTGCCATACGAAGAGGAATTTGATTTCACCAAATTCGGGGATACAAGATCATATCCGATAGAGAGAAATTGTCACCCTGACAATGATGACGCCGAAGAACTGGATTGGGAGGAAATAGAAGAGCAGACAGAAAGAATACATCAACTGTCAGCTGTTCTGGGGGAAGATTGGTTTTAAGAAGCCGAATGCACGAGGGAGCAATCAAGTTGAATCCAAAATCCGACTGCGTTATGGTGAATATTCAATCCACTGCTAGGAGGAAAGCCATATATGACTTAAAAGCCAAAGTCAATATCATGTCAAAACATCTGGCTGAAAGTAGTGGATGGCTGTCCGAAGGCAACCTAATACCCTCAAAGAAATGGTTGGTCTTCTAGAACAAATATTACCCAGCTGTAGGAGTTTTGCGGGAAGTGGAGACTGAGATAAATGAACAGCCCATGGTTCTCATCTTCCACATATTCGATTTAACCAAGCAAGACTTTTACTAATCGAAACGCCAATCTTCACATTCTCGTAAATAAAGTACTTACAAGAGAAGGTTGATGTTCGTATTGGGAAAGAAAGCTTCCCCGTTGACATCAGGCGTGCTCTCAACACCAAAGCTGAGACGCACCCTGAGACTATGGAAGAATTAACCTCTATTGAAGAAATAGTTGGAGAATTCATGGAAGCACCCCATATGGAGGAAGAGACTAAATTCTTTACTGAAGATGAAGATGCTTCCCCATATGTTGAACTAGACAAGCATGTGGAAACTGCTCCAACGCCTGTCGAGTTAAAGCCATTACCGCCAGGTCTCAAGTACAGCTTCCTCTTTGGGAATCAAAGCACAAGAGTTATCATCAGTGACAAGATCTCCCAAGAAGAAGAGAAGAAGCTAGTAGCCTTACTGGAGAAATATCGATCAGTAATAGGTTACTCACTGGCAGACCTCAAGGGAATTAGTCCAGAATTTTGCACCCACAGAATCCCAATGGAACCTGATCACAAGCCTGTTCGTGAACACCAACGACGTCTTAACAATGCCATGAGAGAAGTAGTAAAGAAGGAGATCTTGAAGCTACTCAAGGCAGGGATTATTTATCCAGTGCAAGACAGTCAATGGGTCAGTCCTATTCAGGTTGTGCCAAAGAAGGGAGCTATGACTGTTGTGCGGAATGAGAAGAATGAATTGATCCCTCAACGCACAGTGACAGGGTGGCGAATGTGCATAGACTACAGGAAGTTGAATAAGGCAACAAGAAAAGACCATTATCCTCTTCCCTTCATCGATGAAATGCTCGAGCGGCTGGCAAAGCATTCATTCTTCTGCTTCCTAGATGGTTATTCAGGATATCACCAAATTCCTATCCATCCTGATGACCAAGACAAGACAACCTTCACATGTCCCTGTGGCACCTTTGCATATCGCAGGACGTCGTTCGGATTATGCAATGCACCTGCTTCCTTCCAAAGATGCATGATGGCTATCTTCTCAGATCTTGTTGAGAAAGTAATGGAGGTATTCATGGATGATTTCTCTGTCTATGGAGAGACATTCGATGGATGCCTACGAAACTTAGAGAAGGTGCTACAAAGATGCAAGGAAGCCGATCTAGTCCTGAACTGGAGAAATGCCATTTCATGGTAACTGAGGGAATTGTCTTAGGACACAAGGTCTCTGCCAGAGGGATAGAAGTCGACAAGGCTAAGATTGAAGTCATTGAATCACTTCCACCCCCGAGGAACATTAAAGGGATCCGCAGTTTCCTAGGGCATGCTAGATTCTACAGGAGATTTATCAAAGATTTCTCCAAGAAAGCCAGACCTCTCACCAATCTGTTAGCCAAGGATGCATCATTCGTCTTTGATGAGAGGTACATGGAAGCTCCCATTCGAGATCATGTGCGATGCAAGTGACTATGCCGGTCGGGGCTGTGTTGGGACAGACCAAGGATAAGAAGCATCATGCCATAGCCTATGCAAGCAAGACTCTCACAGGGCCACAACTCAATTATGCTACCACTGAGAAGGAATTGCTTGCAGTAGTCTATGCCATTGATAAGTTCAGGTCATACTTGGTGGGCGCAAAAGTGATAGTTTATTCTGACCACGCAGCCCTCAAGTACCTGTTAACTAAGAAGGATGCAAAGCCACGACTTATCCGATGGATTCTACTCCTCCAAGAGTTTGACATAGAAATCAGAGACCGCAAAGGAGTAGAAAACACAGTGGCAGATCATCTCTCTCGTCTACAAGTTGAAGATCCCAATGCACTACCTATCAATGACTACTTGAAGATGATATGTTACTAAAGGTAACAAGCACCGACCCATGGTATGCAAATATCGTTAACTATATCGTTTCGGGATACATACCACCAGGGGAGGACAAGAAGAAGCTCATCAGGGATAGGAGATACTATCTTTTGGTTGATCCTTATCTGTATAAAGTGTGCTCTGATGGTCTACTTAGAAGATGTGTGCCCACCTGCGAAGCAATGCAGATCATTGACAGATGTCACTCTTCGCCGTATGGGGGCCACTATGGAGCATTACGTACGAATGCTAAAGTCTGGCAGAGTGGATTTTACAGGCCGACTATGTATGAAGATACCAAAGAGTATGTACGGAGATGTCCTCGCTGCCAGAAAGTAGGAGGGATAAACTCCTGAGATGCGATGCCCCTTACAAATAACCTCCAAATCGATATCTTCGATGTATGGGGCATTGACTTCATGGGATCCTTTCCAAAGTCAGAAAACTATGAGTATATCCTAGTGGCAGTGGACTATGTCTCTGTTGGCGGTTCTTATGCGATAAATAAATTCATTAATTCCGCAAGCGCACGGATCACCATTGTAGCATTTCATCTTGGAGTATTCTTGGGTTATCGTATTTATATTTCCGCAGGGAAGTAGAGCAAAAGTGAGCTGAATAGTAGCAATGCATGAATAATTTAGAGAAAAAATAATGTATCAACTATACTTGAGAGGGGGTAAGTTTGGCATGATAAATATGGGTGGCACACACCTTCAAATCCGAAGTGATAAAAGAAATAAAACTGTAGTATACATTTGGGAGAGCAACGAGATAGAGTTAAGACTTCCCATATGTTCATCTATTATTTACTCTTTCTAGCAGTCAAGTCTACAAAGATTTTCAACTCTAGCTAAGCTCTTACACATACGAGTCATGTCGTTTCGGGGCACACACGTGCTAGGTTGAAACCGATGCTGCTAGCTCAACCTAGGGAACCGTATGCTATAATTAAGACCCTGCTGAGTCCAACCCGGACGTGGTGGATTACAGAGACCGGTGCAGCTGTCACATACACTCGCGGCTACCATCCTCCGTGGGGTTGGGTGCCAAACGTGCATAGGCCAAGCTCTAAGCTCCATGCTTACAACCCGCCTAGAGGAACTACTCTTGATCAACGGAGCAGCCCTATCTAAGAATAAACAAGCACATATTTCACCAAGCGCGGACGTCATCTCCGACGGAGGCACTCTCTCGTACTTGCTTAGACCAACAATCACGAATCCCACAACAAGACTTCTACAAGCACTTACTTAACAGAATAAATAAACTAAATAGAAAAGAACTACTAAAAGAAATAAATAAAGATAAAACTAATTATATATAAATAAAAGAATATCTCTAAAGAATAAGGATACAAAGAGCTATACCAAAACTCCGAGAAGACTCCGGAAGCCCGAGAGAGCTCTCACTCTACTCTACTCTACTCTAACTCCCAAAGTAACTACAAAACAAAAGGTAAACACTTGGATGAAGTGTGGTGGCGGTGCGCCTTGGTTCTGCAGCCGGCCAGGGGTATTTATAGCTTCTCCATGGCGGTCGGAGCTATATGGCCGAAGCTGGAGAGGCGGCGCCGCCAAGGTCGGCCGGCCGTCCCCTGTGTCGGTTTCTTCGTGGGGTCGGCAGAATTGCAGTTGGGGCCAAGTTAAGGCCCAAATGGCCCACCTCTAGTAAGTCGGCGCAAATCCGCTGGGCTGGGCCTTGAATTGTACGTAGTGGACCTGTTTCCAGCCCACTAGAGGGAGCCCGGGGCCTGCAGCCACCAGGTGGGGCCGGCCGGCCTAGGGTGGGGCCAGCCGGCCAGATAATTTCCCTGGCTGGGCCTACTTTCCTACATTATTCACTCCTGCATCCAAATATCCACCAAAACTTGTGGAGTAGCATTAATCCTATCTACTATGCACAGAATCTTGGTGTTATACTTTTATTTACCGGTAGGGTGGCGGTCAAATCATAGTTTAACGACCGCCAACAACCTCCCCAAGTTTAAACTTTGCTCGTCCCGAGCAAACTCAACTCAGGGTACCGGCGGATCAGGAGTTACAAGGAAGCGCCCCATGGGTAATAAAGATGCAACAACATACTCCTTAAACAGTGGTAAGTTTACGAGAGCACAAAATATTCATGAGTGTTGCAAAAACCGTGGGGCTTATATGTTACACCTTGTCGTGCAGCATTGAGAATTAGAACGGCACTTTTGGACAAGTAAACAATTCTAGCAGGTATGCATCCAGAGTTTTTATGTGCTGCAAGGTAAGGTGCAAAAATTATCCTTCGTTTTGGACGGCACTTCTCTTACCATCCTGATGTGAGTCTATTCCTACAAGCTTCACTCATCCTACTTTCTACTAAATGAGCCTTTGTATGTGGAGCTTGGTAAGGAATGCACAAATGTCATGTATTTATTGTAAAGCTAAAGAATGAGTCTCAATCAACATAGCAACTCCATGTATTTTGGTCATAGGAAATGATGTGATGGAGGGGGAGAAAATGAACTCACACTTGTGGAAGGGGTTTTGAAAACTATTGGTCCTTTATTTTGCTCAAGATGTTTATGATAAGAACCATATAGCCATTGACTTTTGTCATGCAACCATGGAGTTTTTTTTTTTTACTACTCCATGGTGCAAGGGGCCATAAATTTTGCATGGTTCAAAGGAACATCTTAAAATATTCTTGAGCTTTTTTGGATGGACCAAAAGTTTTGCAACCTCTAAAAAATGTTTGGTTGATTTATCCAAACATTCCCCTTTTTATTTGGTGGAGAGAAATTTTCAAAAACACACGCGAAGGGATTATGACCAAAATTAGGAGTGCTTAATTTCAAGGAGCACTTCAAACCTGAACAAAACTCAATACATAAACAAATGGCTATGAGTGGGGCTATTCCGAATATTATGATATGGCTTTGGTAGGTAAATAAATCCTCACACTAAGAGAAGTGTGCCAAAACGGAAGGGTTTTAGGTACTTGCAGCATTCAAGAAAAACATCTCTGGATGAAACCATACTAAGAAATTGCAACAAGTCCTAATCGTGCCATATCATATTCCACAATGCTCAGACTTGGTGTAACAAATGCAACCCACGGAAATAAGCAAGACTCATGATGTGATCATGCTCAAATAAAAATAACACGTATGTCAGGAGTAGAGGTTGCATCTATGCGACACATGGGAAGCTAATTTGTAACTCGATCATCATTTCCCTTACGTGTAGCGCAACACCAAGATTCTAGCATTTATTCGAAACAGGAAGTTTATTATTTATTAAGAGAGTTTAGAAATACTTACCTGGGGTCCTCCCAAGCTTGAGTCTTTGCAAGACTCGAGTGTGTTGAACTCCTTCTTACCTGTCGGCCCTGATGAGAGTATGAAACCTCCGGATACAACCATTGAAGGTGAGTATAAGGTGAGTACATTCATAGAATTGAGTCCACATTATGATGGAGAAGGTAAGCTTGAGTCGAGGGCGACTCAAATTCAAGAGGGGGAGGATGATGAGGACATCACTCCTTCGGATACACACAAGTCACCTCTGCGGGACATGCAAGTTCGAAGCACAAGAGATAGAGTACAACAATCAATTTTATCGGTGAGCTCGTTTCTAATGCTTTGTTTATATAGTTTTGAGAATAAATTACTACCTAATGATTTAATTATTGTTAGGAACCATGGAGATGATGAGGATATAGCTGGAGAGGTGTTTGGAGGCGTGGAGGGCCAACAATGGCGTACAAGTCAAGTTGGAGGCCCAATCCAATTTGGCTTCGAGTCTGTTTCGGAGTCCAGGAGCAGTCTGCACTAAAATGGTTGCCTACGTCGCATACGGGCTCGGTTTTGGACGTTCTTTATATGTACGGAAAGATAATTTGATCACCTTTCCAATGGCACCGGTCTCATGTCAAAATTCGTCTGGAGTCATCGGGAATCGTCGAAACAAGTTGACGTCCAGAATCTGTCTCGGTGCTGCGCCGCCGTAATTTGGCCTTTGGGCCTTGTATCTTGTTTGAGTCCACTATGGCTGCGCCCAGGGGTCTATGCTCGACCCTAGAGGCTTCATATACAGCAGCCGCCGCACCATTAGGGTTTGGGTTTTGCTTAGATTATTCTGTCAAGAACAGTTTCGCCGTTCATCGGTTTGTGAGACCCCAACTTGTGAGTTTAATCATATATCTGCAATTTGGTTGCATTCTTTCTTGTTCTTGCTTGTGTTCTTCGATTCGCAGGCAGGGATTAGCCTTCTTGGCGAGGTCGACCGTGCATCACCGGTTGATAACCAGAGGGGACGTGGTGCTGCGATTGCGGGGTTCGGAACGTGTTGTTCGGAAGCCGGATCGATTTGTGTCAATTCCCCGCCAAATTGTTGTTTATCGAACCTTTCGGAAGATCGGGACCCTAGTCCACATCAAGCCCTCCCCAAGCTTGAGTCTTAGCAAGACTTAAGCTTGATTCAGACTCTTCCTCCTCTTTCTTGATCTGCAAAAAAGAGTGAGGATGATACAAGTGGCTAGCCTCTAATGGGCATCGCCGGGAATCATATTATTTTTGTTGTTTTTAATTTTTCATTTTTTTTTTCATTTTTATGGATTATGAAAGAAAAACAAGCGCTAGGCCTAGCTAGGATAACGATTGGGATGGCCTCCCCAATCGGAGGGCTCTCATTTTTTCGTCTTGAGCTAGACGTTCTCCATGTCGTTTTAACTTGTTTGGACCTCGCTCGCTGGAGAATCTAGCGAGGTTGAGGTTCCTTCTTTCTTCCGCCACACTTTGATTGTCTTCTTTGCGCTTGTGACAGCGACCTTTTCTTTACTAGGCGCCTTTGTTGTGCTTTCCTCGGTCGATACCGTGGCTGTCTTCTTCTTTCGTGAGCGCCTGGCCCTCCTCTTCTTAGGCGATTATGACTCGCCTACTCCTTCTTGAGGAGCAAGAGGGGCTTGTGGTGCGTTTGGCGGCTGAGGCATCCTCCTTGGAATCCTCCAATAGTTAGCTGGCCTTCTTGCATTCTCTCTTGCCAGATAGTTTCTCATATATGCAATGAGCTTGTCTGGCTGCGGCATGGGTGGAGTAATCTCAATCTTCTCCACTTCTCTTGGGTCCTTTCCATATATGACCCGTACTTGCTTGCATTGCTCAACCTTGGGCTTAAAGTTGAACGTTTCTTCCCTGCCGTTGAAATCCAGGTGTATCTCTCCTGCCCCCACGTCGATGTTGGCATTGGTGGTGCTCAAGAACGTCCTCCCAAGGACGAGAGGAGTTCTATCATCTACCTCCATATTAAGCACAACAAAGTCGACGGGGACGAAGAGGTTTCTGATCTGCACTGGGACATCTTGGGCAATCCCCAAGGGTAGGCGTAGTGACCCGTCTGCAAGCTGGAGCTGCATGGTTGTTGGAGACAACGGATGGTTTAACCCATCGTATATCGCCTTCGGCATGACGCTCACGCTTGCTCCTAAGTCACATAGTGCCCGAGTGAAGCACCGGTCGTTGAACAAACATGGTATGGTCGGACATCCATGATCCCTCCTGATCACATTCTTGGGAAGCGCGGCATCCAAGTCGCTTTCTTCACACCTGATGGTTATTGCATTTACACTCTCCTTGGGGTTAACCTCTGGTTGCCCAGGAAGTTTACCCGCACGAGGAGACTGCACAGCTGAAGCAATTTGCGCGATTTGCATTTCTAGCATTTTGTTATGGCTCAGCTGATTTTGCAGAGCAGTGCTGAACGACTCTAGCTTGGCATCTCTGCTCTCTAAAGCCTTGTCCGTAGTAAGAAACTTCTTACTAATGCTGTCATTGATCTTGACCTGGCCGAGAACTAGATCTTTGATAGAGGGCTCATAGTGGGAAAGATTACCATTGTTACCTCCCTGATTCCTGTTGAAGGAGAGGTCGGGCCTGGAATTCCAGCCGTAGTTGTTCTGGGAGCGGTACCCATTGCCATTGTTGAGGAAATTGCATTCCTCCCTTGCATTTGGGCAATTGATGCCCATATGCCCTGTGTTACCGCACTCTTCACAAGTCATGCGGGAGTCCGCAACTTGCAGGTCCTGTGGAGAGTCCACCTTGCGGAGCAGCTGGTCGAGCTTGATGGCGAGCATGTCCATCGTCTCCACTTGGTGCACTCCACGGGTCTTGGTGGTAGCCGATTGGCGTTCACCATGAGTCTGGTTGGCCGCCACCTTCTCAATCAACTTCTTAGCGTTCTTCACGCTAAGAGAGAAGAAGGAGCCGCCTGCTGCGGCATCGAGGTGCTCTCGAGCGGACGGCCTCAAACCGTGGTAGAAACTCTGTATGAGGAGCCATTCCTCCATGCCATGGTGTGGGCATGAGAGAACGTACTCCTGCATCCTGTCCCAGGCTTCCGCGGTAGACTCATCAGCGAGCTGTTGGAAGCCCGATATCTTGTTCCGCATGGCAGTTGTCTTGCCCGGCGGGAAGAAATTGGCGAGGAAGGCATTGGAGCATGCCGTCTATGTGTCGAGGGACTCTTGGTTCGCGTAGAACCATTGGAGAGCGTTCCCCAACAGAGAGAATGGGAAGAGCTGCTGTCGGATGGCGTCCTGAGGTGCATCCTTCATGGCGAAGGTGTTGCACGTCATCAAGAACCTTTGGTAGTGAGCGTTCGCATCCTCCTACGGCTTCCCACAGAAGGGACTAGCCAAGATCATGTTGATCAAGGCTGGCTTGAGCTCGTAGTCCCTGTTGGTGATGCGCGGGTTGGGTCCCACGCGGATGTTCTCCGTAGTTGGCGCGGAGAAGTCATTGATAGTCTTCTCGACAACCGGGTCGGCCATGTCGTTCGATGAGGAGGGGAGGAGACGCTTCAAGAGCCAGAGCATTCTTGTGGATCTGTTAAGTGAGTTTCGCTCGAACCTTCCTCAAGAACTGTTCTGGATCTAAGTGGAAGTTTTCTGGTAGGTCGAAACCAGTCATGCACTGTCCTATTTCAAATTTCCACAAGAAGAAAGACAGGACAGGGGTAAGCCCGCAAAAGTAAGTGATAATTATTTTTCTCACAAACACAATGCATTTATTCAGATTCCTAGCTGCTACTTCCCGGGCAACGGCGCCAGAAATGCTTGTTGGCGGTTCTTATGCGATAAAATTAAATTCATTAATTCCGCAAGCGCACGGGTCACCATTGTAGCATTTCACCTTGGAGTATTCCAGGGTTACCGTATTTATATTTCCGCAGGGAAGTAGAGCAAAAGGGAGCTGAATAGTAGCAATGCATTGAATAATTTGGAGAAGAAATAATGTATCAACTATACTTGAGACGGGGGTAAGTTTGGCATGATAAATATGGGTGGCACACACCTTCAAATCCGAAGTGATAAAAGAAATAAAACTGTAGTATACATTTGGGAGAGCAACGAGATAGAGTTAAGACTTCCTATATGTTCATCTATTATTTACTCTTTCTAGCAGTCAAGTCTACAAAGATTTTCTACTCTAGCTAAGCTCATACACATACAAGTCATGTCGTTTCGGGGCACACACGTGCTAGGTTGAAACCGATGCTGCTAGCTCAACCTAGGGAACCGTATGCTATAATTAAGACCCTGCTGAGTCCAACCCGGACGTGGTGGATTACAGAGACCGGTGCAGCTGTCACATACACTCGCGGCTACCATCCTCCGTGGGGTTGGGTGCCAAACGTGCATAGGCCAAGCTCTAAGCTCCATGCTTACAACCCGCCTAGAGGAACTACTCTTGATCAACGGAGCAGCCCTATCTAAGAATAAACAAGCACAGATTTCACCAAGCGCGGACGTCATCTCCGACGGAGGCACTCTCTCGTACTTGCTTAGACCAACAATCACGAATCCCACAACAAGACTTCTACGAGCACTTACTTAACAGAATAAATAAACTAAATAGAAAAGAACTACTAAAAGAAATAAATAAAGATAAAACTAATTATATATTGAATAAAAGAATATCTCTAAAGAGTAAGGATACAAAGAGCTATACCAAAACTCCGAGAAGACTCCGGAAGCCCGAGAGAGCTCTCACTCTACTCTACTCTACTCTAACTCCCAAAGTAACTACTAAACAAAAGGTAAACACTTGGATGAAGTGTGATGGTGCGAGTTGGTTCTGCAGCCGGCCAGGGGTATTTATAGCTTCTCCATGGCGGTCGGAGCTATATGGCCGAAGCTGGAGAGGCGGCGCCGCCTAGGTCGGCCGGCCGGCCAGGTAGGGGGGTCGGCCGGCCGTCCCCTGTGTCGGTTCGCCACCGACTTCTGGCTCAACGCTCCAGATCACTCCCTGAAGGCGGTTTGAAGGTCGGTTTCTTCGTGGGATCGGCAGAATTGCAGTTGGGGCCAAGTTAAGGCCCAAATGGCCCACCTCTAGTAAGTCGGCGCAAGTCCGCTGGGCTGGGCCTTGAATTGTACGTTGTGGACCTGTTTTCAGCCCACTAGAGGGAGCCCGGGGCCTGCGGTCAATCCTATACGTAGCCCGCCCTACAAAATTCATTTGATAGGACGCTTTGAGATTGGTGCGAATGAACATCCAATAGCTGGCACGCGCTACTGGGTTGAGTGGGGGAGCACATCTGTGTGACACGTGGCGCGCTCTGATTGGTGCGGGTGGGAGGAGGGAGAAAATGAAACATTTTCCAAACTTTAAACGCATTTTCTCCTAAACTGTAAGTCCGTTTTCAAATCCGTTTTAACCTATGTGTTGTTACAATTAATTCTACAAAATGAGATCCAATATGAATATTTTTTAAATTTTTAAAAATTTAAATTTTTCATCAACATTTTGAATGTACCATGTCAACATTTTGTTTGCACTATGTCAACATTTTTTTCGACTGGTCGACATTTTTCCAAAAAATGTTGATTTTATTTTTAAAATGTTGATATAGAACTACAAAAATGTTGACTCTTATATTTTGAAATGTTTAACTACCGCCGTGTCAAATCATGGTTTAACTACCGCCAACAGTCTCAAAGTGGGGAGAGGCAATACCATGCCGCAATGCAGACTCCACCCACTCAAAGAGAATGCTCCAGGAACATATCTTCCCAAGGTTCGGCACACCAAGGATGATTATTAGCGATGGGGGTTCACATTTCATTGATAAATCTTTCAAGGAAATGCTACACAAATATGGAATTGAACATAGAGTAGCGACCCCCTATCACCCACAAACCAGCGGTCAAGCGGAGACTTCGAATAAACAGATCAAGAATATTCTCCAAAAGACCGTTGATAAGATGGGAAAGTCCTGGAAAAGCAAGCTGCATGAAGCATTATGGGCTTACAGGACAGCTTATAAGACACCCATTGGCATGACCCCTTACCAAATGGTATATGGGAAAACATGCCATCTACCTGTCGAACTAGAGTTCAAGGGATATTGGGCAATCCGGAAATGGAATATGAATTCAGATCAAGCCCAAGTCAAGCGGCAAATTCAAATCGCTGAACTTGAAGAATGGAGGGAGAAGGCGTACTGTTGACGGCTGTTAGAGCAAGAATTTACCCGTCAACTAGCTGCGCTTTTTATAATAAAACAATCACCAAAAGTAGACTTAGGGCTTTAAACTAATAATTTCCACAAGTCTTGGTGAATTTGTGAGTGCAGCTGCAATTCATAGGAAAACGGGGAAAAGGAAGCATAAAAGGCCCAAGTTGGAAACACTAATTTTCCCCGGAATAAAGAATTCCTCTCTTGAAGCCCAAAATCCAAATATCCTGGCTTCAACTCCACCCACAGCAGGTGGATCAGAGGACAACACAGCCCAGGGAAGCAACACGAGGAAGACCAGGCCCAGAGGGGCCCACCCAGGGTCGGCCGACCCCAAACCCTAGGTCGGCCGACCTGTGGTGGTGGCCCCCCTGGCCCAGCTTCTTATGTCGGTTTGCCACCGCCTTCCAGAGGTCGGTTCCACCTGCAATCAATGCCCCCAAAGTCAGGAACCGCCTCAAGTTGCCAACCTTCCAAGGCTATAAATAAAGGGGTACCCCCCTCCTACAGAAGACATCACAAGAATCCCAAGAGGAGTGCACCACTCCCACATCTCAGGCCTAGGGCCTCTTGTACAGTAGTGGAATAGGGGAGAGGACAAGGATCAAGACAGGGATAGCTTTCCTTTAGTTATTTCCTTATCTTGTACCTTGGCAGATATTTATCTTATTAACAGTTCTTCGTTCGTTCATAGTTCGTTCGTCGTTCGTTCATAGTTCGTTCGTCGTTCGTTCTTCGTTCATCGTTCGTTCATAGCACGATCGTTGTTCTTATTCATAAGATTAGTATTCGTGGTGATATTGATCTAGCGAGCTTTACATACTAGTCGTTATTCTTGTTATACTTGTTTACGGGATCATCGCTCCGCGAGGGGTGCTCTAGCCTTCCAGATTGGTACCAGGACCGGGGTTAGAGTAGTAATCGACGGCATAGACGTGGTGTCTAGGCTAGAGGTTACCTTTGTTTGCAGCGTGCCCCACGGTTTGTAGAGGTAGGCGGCAGGTGGTGACAGCCGTGTCCGTCCCGTGTAATCCTCCACGTTCGGGTTCGTCGTAGAGCTACAGGCTGGCGTGACTTGGCAGACCAGGTCTATACCAGTGCCCGAAGTAAGCAAGTAGAGCTTGAGTGCGATCGTCCTATAGGACAGCTCAATCTTTATTCATCCTCTCAATCCTATACTACTACCATTCTTGTTGTCTTTGGGTAAAACTAACCTTGCTGTAGATTATCACCGTTCCTTGGGGAAAACAAATACGATACCTTGGAATACTCCCGGGTGAAGTGCTACAACGGTATTCCGTGCGCTTGCGGATTTATTCGTGGTGTAAGAAATACCAACAAGCATTTCTGGCGCCGTTGCCGGGGAACGGTTGCTAATTCTGTAGCGGACCAGGTTTGCCCTCGTAACTTATCTTTACATTTCCCGTTCAACTAAATTAAAAAAAAAACACACATGGAGTCATCACCAACAATCCAATCTTTTTCCACTCCACGGGGCGAGCTCTTAGAGCCACCATGTTCTTCTCAACTTGTTGTTTCAACAAGCTATGAGCTCTGCCCCAGTTTTATTTCTTTGATCAAAGGACTTTCTTTCTCTGGTTTTAAAAATGAAAATCCTTTTGAACATTTGCGAGAGTTTGAGCAATTGTTTGCATGCCGATTGATCAATGGCATGACACATGAAACTTTAAGGTGGAAATTGTTTTCCTTCTCCCTCAATGGGAAGGCGAAGCAATGGTACACTTATACCGCTAAGAGAGTGAACGGTGATTGGAAAGAATTGCGAGACAAATTTTGTCTAGCATTTTTCCCCGTATCCCGTATCACTGCTCTACGCGCGGAAATAATCAACTTTCGCCAAGAGGAGGAAGAAACCCTTAGTGCGGCATGGATACGGTTCTGTTCATTAACAGATTCTGGTCCAGAGTTATTGCTCCCAGAACCTGTTCTTTTGCAACATTTTTATTCAGGGTTGAGCAAAGACACCGCACTTTATCTTGACACGGCTGCCGGTGGTTCTTTTTCTCATAAGACCATAGCGGAAGCAAAAGATTTGCTAGAAAGAATTGTTGAAAATACACCTTTTTCCGCTGAAATACCCGAGGAGCCGGAGTCAAAGATGAGGAACTCATTGTGGAAACACAACAAAAGGTGTCTACCTTGGTAGACCCAACATCCGGGTCCTCATCTGATTCCCGAACTATGACAGAGGATGATGAACCTCTTGAGTTCCCATTAGAGTCCGAGGAAGAAATTTTTGAAGATTTTGGAAACACCTCGAACTATTTGTTTACAAAGAGACCGCCTGTTCCTTTGCCACCTCCTGAACCAATTGAAAAAGAATATCTTGTGGAGACTGTTCGGGAGCTTACTTCAATCATGAGCGATGAATGGTTGAGGGAGAATGAGCTATCCATGGATATCATTCGGCTCTGCCCTCCCTCAACCAACATATCCTGCTCCATCAAAGGAACCAAGCTGGATGCACTCTACAACCCCCTTGTTGGTGCTAATATCCTCTCCGACACATGCGTTGTCAATCTTTGGCAACCGATCATGGACATCAACAAACAAGCTCCTCAAGCACCCATCAGGCCATATTCTTGAGAGTTTGGGGATTGTCAGAGATGTAACTCTCTATCATGAAGACTTTGAGGTTATCCTGGATTTCTACGTCTTCGAAGTCCCAGACTTCGACATAATGATAGGGCATCCTATAGAAAAATTCCTCATTGATGCACCATCATTCGGAAACCTCGACTTCACCCTCGGAAAAGAGTCATTTTCTATACCAATTACCACATCACGAAACACTCTTTCCGATGAACCACTTGAGGAATATCAAGTGGAGGAGGTCATGGCCATTTTTCCTCACGTGGACCCTGAGTTGACCTTAGAAGAAGATGCACAAGATTTTATCTTAGAAGAAGCCGACTCAGAGGACACTTTTGAGCTACCACAAACCACACCACCGCCACGACCTCCCATTGATCTCAAAGCGCTACCTCCCGGTTTGCGGTATGCCTTCTTGCACGGAGATCCGCAAGCTCCCGTCATCATAAGTGACAAGCTTTCGGAAGAAGAAACCACCAAACTCATAGCCGTGCTTGAAAAACATCGCTCCGTTCTTGGCTACTCACTTGAAGACCTAAAAGGGATCAGCCCTGCTCTATGCACTCATCGCATTCGCACGGATCCTGATAGTACACCTTCAAGGGAGCCTCAAAGGAGGCTAAATAATGCGATGAGAGAAGTTGTGAAGAAAGAGGTCTTGAAGCTATTACACGCTTGCTGTTGACGGTCCTTAGACCCAGTTTTTGACCGTCAATTAGCTCTATAAATAAGGAAGAACTAACACTTACTACTTGCATTTTGTTATCAAATAACCTATTTCCACGTGTACCTCTAGATTTGGATGTGCAGGTGGAAAACAGGGATTTCCAGGTATAAACAAGGCCCAAGGCGACGATTCCAACACGTCCATCAAACGACGCTCGCCACGGGAATATAATTCAAGGATTAAAGGCCCAGAACCTACCAGAATATCAACTGAGGCCACGCACCTGGAAAAGAGAATTAAAGACCAAGGGGAAGCCACCTGCCAAGGCCCAGCCCAGGAGGGGCCAGGCCTGGGTCGGCCGACCCCAAACCCTGGGTCGGCCGACCTGGCAGGGTGGCCCCCTGGGTCCATCTTCTTATGTCGGTTCACAACCGACCTCTGGAGGTCGGTTCCACCTGCAATTAATGCCACCGACCTACGGAACCGCCTCAACTCCACCGCCTTTGAAGGGCTATAAATAAAGGGGTACCCCCCTCCTTAGAAGACACACAACACAAGAGGCTCATTCCCTCCTCCACACATCCAGAGCTAGGGGCTCTCTAGTTAGGCTTAGGCTGAGTAGTGGGCTGCCCTTTTGGCTCCCAAGTCCCTTGGAGAGTTTGGGGTATTTCCCTTGTATCCTTTTACTCTCTTTGTAAGACTTATTTATTTATCAATGGAATATCATCGTTCTTGTAGTAGTTATGTGCTTATGCTAGTTCATCGTTCACCCTTGATCTTGGATGAACGTTCGTCGTTCGTTCATACTCGATCATCGGTTAACGATGATCGTTCTTCATCGTTCATCGTTCGTCGCTCGTTCTTGAGCGACGAACGCCTATGCTTAACGTAGTGCTAGCTTTGATCCTTTGTCTAAGTAATCGCTCGCTGGATCTAGTTGTTCCTTTTGCTTAGTCATCGGGTCCATTGTCTTGCAAGAGTGCTCTAGGTTTATCGCCTTGCGAGGTGCCTCGAGGGATCTAGAGTTGTGGTTAGTTACGCTAGCATGGTGCTAGGGCTTCCTTTCCACCCTTGGATGCGTGTTCGTGCCCCACGGTTTGTAGAGGTAGGCGGCAGGTGGTGACAGCCTGTCCGTCCCTTGTAATCCTCCACGTTCGGGTATGGCGTAGGAGTATATATGAAATGTCCGGAGATTAGGGCAGACTCTGATCGCTGGATCTCCCGATGATGGCTTGGCAGTAGAACAGCTTAGTCTTGGCTTGTGTGCAGCTTAGGCTATAGGTAGATGCTACGCACGCTACTTGACGATGTACATTAGGAGTAGCAGTTCTTCTTACTTAACCTTAGTCTAGATTAGAGCCGCCTCTCGCCTTTTATCAGAGAGTTGAACTGCCTGCTGTGTGTGTCGCACTATCCTCTATCCATTTATTGCCTTACCCCTGCATTTGAATATTGGTTATGATCTATCATTTGTAACACCATGAGTATAAGTACACACTTGTCAACCACGTCTTCCTTTGGGAAAATATAAATAACGATACCCTGGAATACTCTCGGGTGAAATGCTACAACGGGTTATCCGTGCGCTTGCGGATTATCTTTTATGATTAAATACTAATAATACATTTCTAGCACTCGTTGCTAGTTGTGGATTATTATGTATCCTAAGCAAGTAACTACCCCAGGTATTTCTGGCGCCGAACCAGGAATATTCACTCTAGGCCTAACCAGCCTAAGGTGGTGTTTTCTGTTTGGTGTAAGAAATACCAACAAGCATTTCTGGCGCCGTTGCCGGGGAAGACAATTGTTGACAAGTGTTTACAATGATTACTCATGATTACACTTGATGTGATTTAACCATTACCCTTTGCTGGCTAACCTTGATCTGTTTTCTCTCTTTGATGTGAATACAGGATAGTGTATGCGTGGATTCAACTTGCCGGAAAACTTCGTTGATATCTCCCTCGCAAGCAACACTCCCGACAGACGAACCCACATCATCCGCACCATCAACACTTATTGACATGGCTAATCAAAGAACCCTCCGTGACTACTCTGCTCCCTCCGTTGCCAATGTTCCCGTTGGGCCCAATGTCAACGCCGGTGACGCAGGGTTTGAAGTCAAATCAAGCCTAATCACTATGGTGCAGGCCATTCCCTTTTGTGGAAAGGCCACGGAGGACGCCAACACTCATCTCCAGTAATTCCTTGAGATATGCAACACATCGGCAACCGCCGGAGTCAATCAAGATGCTATCAGACTTCGTCTGTTTCCCCTCTCCCTCCTTGGGAAGGCGAAACAATGGTTCTATGCCAATCGTGCCAGCATTGACACTTGGGACCGCTGTTCTACCGCGTTCCTCGCAAAGTTTTTCCCGTTGGGCAAAACCAATGCCCTTCGTGGAAGAATTTCAAGCTTCCAGCAAGCCAACAATGAAACCATCGCCGAGGCGTGGGATAGGCTCCAAGATTACATATCCGCCTGCCCGCACCTCGGGATGGAAGAATGGCTCATTCTTCAACATTTCTACAACGGGTTGACACCAACAACCCGTGGACATATGGATGCCGCTGCTGGAGGAGCCTTCTTCTTAATGACCGTTGCTCAAGCTAAAGAACTTATTGCGAAGATGGTCTCCAATCAAGGGTGGAGCGATGAACGTCTCCAACCACGCTCTAAAGGCGTACACCCTATCAAGGAGGTGGACTTATTGTCCGCCAAGCTCGACCTCGTCATGAAGCGCTTGGACTACTTCAACACGCATGGTAGTGTTCGTTCACTTGACTCACGCATTACGTGTGAGGAATGTGGCAACACTGGCCGTATGGGGAAGGACTGCCCCAACCATACACATGAAGAAGCATTCTACATGAACAACAACAATGGGTAGTGTTCGTTCACTTGACTCACGCATTACGTGTGAGGAATGTGGCAACACTGGCCGTATGGGGAAGGACTGCCCCAACCATACACATGAAGAAGCATTCTACATGAACAACAACAATGGGTATCGTCCAAGTGGAGGTCAAGGTTTTAACCAAAACCGCTGTTGGTATTTCTTACACCAAACAGAAAACACCACCTTAGGCTGGTTAGGCCTAGAGTGAATATTCCCGGTTCGGCGCCAGAAATACCTGGGGTTAAGTTACTTGCTTAGGATACATAATAATCCACAACTAGCAACGAGTGCTAGAAATGTATTATTAGTATTTAATCATAAAAGATAATCCGCAAGCGCACGGATAACCCGTTGTAGCATTTCACCCGAGAGTATTCCAGGGTATCGTTATTTATATTTTCCCAAAGGAAGACGTGGTTGACAAGTGTGTACTTATACTCATGGTGTTACAAATGATAGATCATAACCAATATCCAAATACAGGGGTAAGGCAATGTATGGATAGAGGATAGTGTGACACACACAGCAGGCATTTCCACTCTCTGATAAAAGGCGAGAGGCGGCTCTAAGCTAGACTAAGGTTAGTAAGAAGAACTGCTACTCCTAATGTACATCGTCAAGTAGCGTGCGTAGCATCTACCTATAGCCTAAGCTGCACACAAGCCAAGACTAAGCTGTTCTACTGCCAAGCCATCATCGGGAGATCCAGCGATCAGAGTCTGCCCCAATCTCCGGACATTTCATATATACTCCTACGCCATACCCGAACGTGGAGGATTACAAGGGACGGACAGGGCTGTCACCACCTGCCGCCTACCTCTACAAACCTGGGGCACGAACACGCATCCAAGGGTGGAAAGGAAGCCCTAGCACCATGCTAGCGTAACTAACCACAACTCTAGATCCCTCGAGGCACCTCGCAAGGCGATAAACCTAGAGCACTCTTGCAAGACAATGGACCCGATGACTAAGCAAAAGGAACAACTAGGTCTAGCAGGCGATTACTTAGACAAAGGATCAAAGCTAGCACTACGTTAGGCATAGGCGTTCGTCGCTCAAGAACGAGCGACGAACGATGAACGATGAAGAACGATCATCGTTAACCGATGATCGAGTATGAACGAACGACGAACGAACGATGAACGATCATGAACGAACATCGATGAACGATGAACGAACGATGAACGAACATGAACGAACGAAGAACGTTCATCCAAGATCAAGGATGAACGATGAACTAGCATGAGCACATAACTACTACAAGAACGATGATATTCCATTGATAAAGAAATAAGTCTTACAAAGAGAGTAAAAGGATACAAGGGAATATACCCCAAACTCTCCAAGGGACTTGGGAGCCAAAAGGGCAGCCCAACTACTCAGCCTAAGCCTAACTAGAGAGCCCCTAGCTCTGGATGTGTGGAGGAGGGAATGAGCCTCTTGTGTTGTGTGTCTTCCAAGGGGAGGGGGTACCCCTTTATTTATAGCCCTCAAAGGCGGTGGAATTGAGGCGGTTCCGTAGGTCGGTGGCATTGATTGCAGGTGGAACCGACCTCCTGAAGTCGGTTGCAAACCGCCATAGAAAGGTGGACCCAGGGGGCCTCCCTGTCAGGTCGGCCGACCTAGGTTTGGGGGTCGGCCGACCTGGCCCTGGCCCCCCCTGGGCTGGGCTTTGGCAGGTTGGCTCCCCTCGGCCTTTAAGCCTCTTTTCCAGGTGCGTGGCCTCAGTTGATATTCTGGGTGGTTCTGGGCCTTTAATCCTTGAATTATATTCCCGCGGCGAGCGTTGTTTGATGGACGTGTTGGAATCGTCGCCTTGGGCCTTGTTTACACCTGGAAATCCCTGTTTTCCACCTGCACATCCAAATCTAGAGGTACACGTGGAAATAGGTTATTTGATAACAAAATGCAAGTAACAAGTGTTAGTTCTTCCTTATTTATAGAGCTAATTGACGGTCGAAAACTGGGTCTAAGGACCGTCAACAACTCCCCCAAGCTGTCCTCCTTGCTCGTCCCGAGCAAGAAGTAGGACTTAGGATGTTGATCAGGAGTTGCTACAATGTTTCATATCTCATAGGTACCATGCACACAACAAAATACTCTCCTTTGAGTTGAAAAAAGTTGGCATGGTAACTCACCCTTTACCTTACTCCTTACGGGGCGTATGGCTTTTTCCTTGTCTTGGGCGGTTGAGAGATAGAACGGTTATAACAGAGCACCAATCACTTGTCCATTGTTTGACTTTTATTTTTCGGAGGTTTTCAAAAGTCTTGAAATAAAAGCAAAGTTCCTCAAATGATGCTCTCGAATCGCTCAATAAGTGTACATTCCTCACCAAGGCATTATTGTGTTGCCTCTTTGTCATCCTACTTCTAAGGCTTGTATGTGGAGTTCAAGGTAGGGATGATGTGAGGCATACTTGCATCACACATATTGCTGAACCAAAAGAGTGGATCCATGGAGAATGCAAGTCATACAACCTTGATCAAGATGTGCATGTGTGTATATGGTGGTGGTGAGGTGGAAGAACTATACTCCTTTTTATTTGTTTCCTCTCTTTCTTTTTTTTTTGGATTTTTGAGGAGAACATGGCTATCTTTCTTTCTTTCTTTTTTCTCAACATTTTTCTTTATTCCCCATTTTTTTTTTTCATCATGCTCTACTTTTGTATGAGCAGGGGATTATTCTTTTTCTCTTTTTGCATAGCCATGTCTCCAATGATAAATTTTGAGAGAGAGAGTAACAATGAATTTTTGGAGTATTTATTTTGGTGGAAAGTGTGGTGGTATTGCTTAACTTCCAGTGTAGAAGTTTAGCATGCGAGGTGGAGTGTACGTGATCTTGATCAATGAGAGTATGACAAGCTCTCACTAGGGTCACACAATTTTGATAAAGCTCAATGCAATGACAAGCAGCATATGTGTAAGGGTTTGCAATGTAAGAACAACATATGGCTTTGGTAGGAATTTTGATCATTGAGGAACTTTATCATTTTTTTTTGTATTTTGTAAAATAAAACTCTGGAAGTCAAGTCTTTACTTTGAACAAGATCATAGCAGCCCTATTTGTACCATATCATATCTCACAACAACTTAGACTTAGATCAAGCACTATGCAGCCCACAAGTTTCAAGCTCTAGGTAAGCACAAGCCAAAAGTCTCAAAACTTGGGAGAGCACTAAGTTGTGACTAGGTACAAACAAGAGATAAAACAGAGCAACTATTCATCATCTCAACATAAGGAAGGCTAAACACTCATACTCGCATATAAAGAGAAACTACGAAAAACTAGAAACCACACTAAAGACTATTTTTGTTCTTTTTAGTTTTGTCATTTTTATTTTATTTTCAGATTTATCATTTTTTTGGTATTTTTCATGAGAGGTGCAAGAACAAGCAAACAAAAGAAACAAAAAGATACAAGTTGCGATACATGATACCTTAGCGGGGGGTATGGCATCCCCCCAAGCTTGTTCTTGCTCATGGGTGATGTCGAGGATCGAACCCGGTGTGGCGAAAGTAAGCCAACATATCGGCTTGGCCCTGCTGTGTCATGTTGGTGAGGTTGGTGAGCTGGGCATTTGTGTTTTCTTGCCACTGATGGGTCTGCAGGACGTGTTGGTTGAGAGTGTACTCAACGTCCTCTCCTCGAGTCTCGATGCGTCCCATTTGCTCGGTGAGCGCATTCATTTGCTGCTCGAGATATGGAT
This sequence comes from Eragrostis nindensis, assembly GCA_012490785.1. Taxonomy (NCBI): domain Eukaryota; kingdom Viridiplantae; phylum Streptophyta; class Magnoliopsida; order Poales; family Poaceae; genus Eragrostis; species Eragrostis nindensis. The sequence goes on from JAAXCT010000398.1 coordinate 405,235, forward strand.
CACGAGCTGCAGACGAACGACGCCCACCGGCCCGTGGTGAGTAGGACGTCGAATCGGAGGAGATTTCCTCCCATTGCGCGCGGGGGGTGGTGCGTCCATTGGGCTTGGCCCGCACCCTGCTGCGACGAGCCGCGGACCTCAAATGGTGGTGGAGTGGTGTACCCACCGGGACCATACCCGCCGTGACCGTAGCTTGGCCCATGTGCATAGGCCATGGGCTGCGGTGCGGGTATCCCGGTGTCGGCGGTCGGCTCCGGCCTGCGCGTCCTCCTGCGAGAAGAAGTACTCCTGCGTGCAGCTTCCTCTTTTTCGAGAGGTGTGGTTAGGTTTTACAGCCATACAAACGAAGTTCCCGGTTAGGTAACGGGAATTCATTTGTATAACCGACATAATAGAATATGAGAGAATTATTTGGACCATGCTTAAGTGTATGACCTTGAATAAGATAATCCTTGGTGATAAGAGAGCGGGGTGTATCAATATAAGCAACATTAGCATCATGCAAAGCACCAACACCCGCAGCAATACGTGTAATCAACGAGGTGCACTCAATTGGTCCAGTCATTCTAAAATTTTCTAACCACTGAGAAATCATGGACATGACAGGAGCAATCTTTATTTTCTCAACCATAGCATAAAGAATTTTCAGATCATCCTCGCGCACAATCCTAATATCACTTCTAGGAAACAAGGTAATGCCAAGCCACATGTGCAACAAGCGCAAGGTAGGATGATGAATATGATTAGTTCGGGGTTTCTCACAAGTAGGAGATGCAGAAATTCTTTGCCAAAAAGCTAACTTTGAGTAACCCGGAATCGAACTATCAACATCAATGGTGCAGCGAGAATTAAAGCCGAGGCATTGACTAAGGATTTTCCATGTCAAATGATATTCCTCCCGGAAAAACCGAAAGGTAATACCGTCATCTACCACGCGTAGGGTGCATAAAAACTGTAGTGTAAGTAAGCGGGAACCCTGCTCATCTACACTTGCAAACTTATCCCACCCTATTGCTTTAAAGACTCGAGAAAATTCAGCATCCATACCAATCTTTTGCAGCAGTTCCGTATCAAATGCTCGCGTAGGAGCAAATGTACGGAGTCGGAGAGCTTCGTAGGCGCCCATCTCTTCGTCGCCCACCAAGTCGAGGTCGGTGTCGACGAGAAGACGATGCTCGGTGTTGGCTTGTTCCTCCGTTGCGGCTTCATGTTGAGGGCTTGACACTTGCTCGGTGGTGGTGCGGGCGCGAGTGCGAGGTCGAGATGAACCCGAGCCTGTGCTCCCGGACCGGAGCAGCGAGGCGAAGGCCTTGCCAGCGCGCTTCATGCTGCAGCGAGGTCGAGCAAGAACGCAAGAACGAAAACTCCGAACGGGTTATGAGGATGAAAACCAATCGATGAAACCGTCGGTGTTCTTGCAAGCGAGAAAACGCAACTCGGAAAACCAAACCAAATCAAAACTGCAAAGCAAACCAAGGGAGAAATATTTTTGCAGAATTTTGAGGCAAGAACTCAATGAGCACAATGGAAAACTTGAGAGCAATGGAGTGAAGTGAGTTGAAGAGTGGAAATGAGAGTGAATGAGAGGGAGAGTGCAATGGCCGGCCACCTCCTTATATGGGCGAGCCATAACGGCTCATTTTGAAAGGAGCAAAGGACAGGTGACCGTTGGAGCAAAGGAGAGCGCGCCCAACGGCCACCCTGGGTCGGCCGACCTGGCAAATGGGGTCGGCCGACCCCCTGTGGGGCCGTCCTGTCATCCCTCTTGGCCCACAGCCCCCAACGGCCAAATGATGATTGACCATGGTTGCTATGTCCAGAAACTCCTCGAAAATATTTGCTCAAAAAGATTTCCAAATAAAAGGTTGCCTCGAATTCAAAATTTTTCGAAAAAAATCAAAAATCGACATGTTGATGAAAAATTTCAACATGCAAAAATATTTTTGGCTTTTCTATGATGATACAAGGGTGGTCCAAAAATTTCATCCAAAGATGAGTCATTTTGAACGCAAAAGTGTTTTTGAAAATTTTGATTTTTAAATGCATGGCGAGGGAAAAATTCAAATATGCTGGCGGAAAAATCCAAATAAATTTTTGGTGGAGGAAATAAATATGCAAAGTGGTTTGGAGAAAAATCCAAATGCAAATGTGGTGGAAAAATTCAAAAAGAAAAGAGAATCAAACCGAATGATAATGCCGGTTTTCCTGGCGGCCAGGGCCGTGTCGTTTAAAGTCCGACGGGCTAAGACTTCTCCAACGGGTTTAGCTTGGTGGCGCGGACCCGGTCCTTGGAGATGAGGACGTAGAGGGCTGCGCCTTGACTTGCCACACTTGTTTCATCTTTGGTGGTGTAGGTGGCTTCTCGGACTTGGGACGGGTTTCTTGGCCCATAATCCCGGCCTCGTGGTCGCAGGTTTCTTTGGTTGAAACTGCGATGGATTTTCAATTTTTGCCAAGCTCTTCCATAGAGCAATGAGGCTGTCCGTTTTCCTGGCTGTCACTTCAACTTCTTGAATGTTGGAGGTGTTTGGCCCATACTTGACCTTGATCATCGAGCATTGTTCTTTCCGAGGTTGGAACTCGAACTTCTCCTCCTTCCCATTGATGTAGAGGCGGATTTCTCCAACTCCAACATCAATTGGGCCTTTGTGGTGCTAAGGAAGGGACGTCCCAACATGAGGGGCGTTTCCTTATCAATATCCATGTCAAGCACCACAAAGTCGACGGGGATGAGAAGGACTTTGTGGTGCTTGACATGGATATTGATAAGGAAACGCCCCTCATCTTGGGACGTCCCTTCCTTAGCACCACAAAGGCCCAAATTGATGTTGGAGTTGGAGAAATCCGCCTCTACATCAATGGGAAGGAGGAGAAGTTCGAGTTTCAACCTCGAAAAGAACAATGCTCGATGATCAAGGTCAAGTATGGGCCAAACACCTCCAACATTCAAGAAGTTGAAGTGACAGCCAGGAACACGGACAGCCTCATTGCTCTATGGAAGAGCTTGGCAAAGATTGAAAATCCATCGCAGTTTCAACCAAAGAAACCTGCGACCACGAGGCCGGGATTATGGGCCAAGAAACCCGTCCCAAAGTCCGAGAAGCCACCTACACCACCAAAGATGAAACAAGTGTGGCAAGTCAAGGCGCAGCCCTCTACGTCCTCATCTCCAAGGACCGGGTCCGCGCCACCAAGCTAAACCCGTTGGAGAAGTCTTAGCCCGTCGGACTTTAAACGACACGGCCCTGGCCGTCAGGTTAACCGGCATTATCATTTGTTTTTATTTGCTTTTCTTTTGAATTTTTTCACCAATTTGCATTTGGATTTTTTCCAAACCACTTTGCATATTTATAACCTCCACCAAAAATTTATTTGAATTTTTCCGCCAGCATATTTGAATTTTTCCCTCGCCATGCATTTAAAATTCAAAATTTCCAAAAACACTTTTGCGTTCAAAATGTCTCATCTTTGGATGAAATTTTTGGACCACCCTTGTATCACCATGGAAAAGCCAAAAATATTTTTGCATGTTGAAATTTTTCATCAACATGTCGATTTTTGAATTTTTCAAAAAATTTTGAATTCGAGGCAACCTTTTATTTGGAAATCTTTTTGAGCAAATAACTTTGAGGAATCTCTGGACATAGCAACCGTGGTCATTACCAATATGCCACGTTTTGGTAGACGCTAAACGGTACACGGGCGGTGACCCTCCGTTTAGCGTTTAGGCTGTTTAGACGCGTTTAGACGGCGTCTAAACGGATTAAACGGTTTTGTTACTGTAGCAAGAATTTAACAGTTTATTCATATATAAATGGCAGTTTTACATGTAAGAACGTTTATTTTACAAGTGTAAATGTCAGAAACTGCACATACCTTCCATAATCTGTTCTGAACTTGCTCAGTACAGGTACAAGAGCAGTATATAATTCCTCTTTAATCAGCAGAACAGAGCATGTCTAAAATCGATTAATTGCAGCAGGTAATCATTGCATGAATGAGAACATTGAGAAGAAGGGAAAGAGCAGAGCAATACCTGCAGGGAAGCTGGACGCGCGCACGGGTGCAGGAGAGCTGGACGCGCACGGGAGCAGGAGAGCTGGATGCGCGCACGAGCAGGGGACGCACGCACGGGAGCTGGACGCGCGCGCGCGGCTGGACGGCCGCGACGCCGAGATGACGCCGAGACGCGCGCGCAGGACAACGCCTGGACGCGTGCGCAGCTGCAGCTGGTCCTCGTCGGCGGCGCGCGGAAGCTCGACGGCGGCGTGCGCGGGAGCTGGGTGGCGGCGTGCGTGGGAGCTGAGCTGAAACTGGAGAAATTTCCCTCTAACCCTAGGCTCCAGTACTTATAGTGCCGCCCAAATCGTCTCAATCGCCCGCCAAAAGTGCCGCTTCTCCTTTCCCTTCCCGCCTGCTACTCCCGCGTCCTCGATTTGGAGCCGGCCATCGCGTAAACGCGACGCCAAACGGGCGAGTCGGCGTCCAGACCCGTTTCCCCGCCCTCCCGTTTCACCCGTTTTCAACGTTTAACCGCGTCTTTGACCGTTTAGACGGGAAACCCGTTTAACAGCCCGCCCAGGCGCTAAACTCCACGGCAGGGTGCCGTGTACCGTCTAAACGCGTTTAGACGGGCGTTTACTTCCGTTTAGGAAAACCAGGCCAATATGGCTGTTGGGGGCTGTGGGCCAAAGCGGGAAGAAAATGGGGCCAAGGTGGGGTCGGCCGACCCCACCAGTCAGGTCGGCCGACCCAGGGGAGCCGTTTCTCCCTCCCTCCTTTTCCCCAACGGTCGCTTACACCTTCCAACGTTTAAAAACGGCTACTATGGCCGTGTATAAGAAGGGGGTGGCCGGCCACAAGCTCTCTCCCTCTCACACTCTCATTTCCACTCCTCAACATACTTCACTCCATTGCTCTCAAGTTTTCCATTGTGCTCACTTGGTTCTTGCCTCCAAAATTCTGCAAAAACATTTCTCTCTTGGTTTGCTTTTCAGTTTTGTTTTGGTTTGATTTTCGGAGTTGCGCTTTCTCGCTTGCAAGAACACCGACGGTTTCATCGATTGGTTTTCACTCTCATAACCCGTCCGGAGTTTTCGTTCTTGCGTTCTTGCTCAACCTCGCTGCAGCATGAAGCGCGCCGGGAAGGCCGTCGTCTCGCTGTTCCGGTCCGGGAGCACAGGCTCGGGCTCATCTCGACCTCGCACTCGCGCCCGCACCGCCACCGAGCAAGTGTCAAGCCCTCAACGTGAAGCTGCAACGGAGGAACAAGCCAACACCGAGCATCGTCTTCTCGTCGACACCGACCTCGACTTGGTGGGCGACGAAGAGATGAGCGCCTACGAAGCTCTCCGACTCCGTACATTTGCTCCTACGCGAGCATTTGATCCGGAACTGCTGCAAAAGATCGGTATGGATGCTGAATTTTTCCGAGTATTTAAAGCAATAGGGTGGGATAAGTTTGCATGTGTAGATGAGCAGGGTTCCCGCTTACTTACACTACAGTTTTTGTGCACCCTATGCGTGGTAAATGACGGTATTACCTTTCGGTTCTTCCGGGAGGAATATCATTTGACATGGAAAATCCTTAGTCAATGCCTCGGCTTTAATTCTCGCTGCACCATTGATGTTGATAGTTCGATTCCGGGTTACTCAAAGTTAGCTTTTTGGCAAAGAATTTCTGCATCTCCTACTTGTGAGAAACCCCGAACTAATCATATTCATCATCCTACCTTGCGCTTGTTGCACATGTGGCTTGGCATTACCTTGTTTCCTAGAAGTGATATTAGGATTGTGCGCGAGGATGATTTGAAAATTCTTTATGCTATGGTTGAGAAAATAAAGATTGCTCCTGTCATGTTCATGATTGCTCAGTGGTTAGAGAATTTTAGAATGACTGGACCGATTGAGTGCACCTCGTTGATTACGCGTATTGCTGCGGGTGTTGGTGCTTTGCATGATGCTAATGTTGCTTATATTGATATACCCCGCTCTCTTATCACCGAGGATTATCTTATTCAAGGTCATACACTTAAACATGGTCCAAATAATTCTCTCATATTTTATTATGTCGGTTATACAAATGAATTCCCGTTACCTAACCGGGGACTTTGTTTGTATGACTGTAAAAACCTAACCACACCTCTCGAGAAAGAGGAGGCTGCACGCAGGAGTACTTCTTCTCGCAGGAGGACGCGCAGGCTGGAGCCGACCGCCGACACCGGGATGCCCGCACCGCAGCCCATGGCCTATGCATATGGGCCAAGCTACGGCCATGCCGGGTACGGTCCCAGTGGTTACACCACTCTACCACCATTTGAGGTCGGCGGCTTGTCGCAGCAGGGTGCGGGCCAAGCCCAATGGACGCACCCTCCCCGCGCACAATGGGAGGAAATCTCCTCCGATTCGACGTCCTACTCGCCGAGAGCCGGTGGACGGCGTTCATCTGCAGCTCGTGATCCATATCTCGAGCAGCAAATGAATGCGCTCACCGAACAAATGGGACGCATCGAGACTCGAGGAGAGGACGTTGAGTACACTCTCAACCAACACGTCCTGCAGACCCATCAGTGGCAAGAAAACACCAACGCCCAGCTCACCAACCTCACCAACATGACACAGCAGGGCCAAGCCGATATGTTGGCTTACTTTCGCCACACCGGGTTCGATCCTCGACGTCACCCATGAGCAAGAACAAGCTTGGGGGGGATGCCATACCCCCCGCTAAGGTATTATGTATCGCAACTTGTATCCTTTTATTTCTTTTGTTTGCTTGTTCTTGCACCTCTCATGAAAAATACAAAAAAATGATAAATCTGAAAATAAAATAAAAATGACAAAACTAAAAAGAACAAAAATAGTCTTTAGTGTGGTTGCTAGTTTTTCATAGTTTCTCTTTATATGCGAGTATGAGTGTTTAGCCTTCCTTATGTTGAGATGATGAAAAGTTGCTCTGTTTTATCTCTCGTTTGTACCTAGTCACAACTAAGTGCTCTCCCAAGTTTTGAGATTTTTGGCTTATGCTTACCTAGAACTTGAAACTTGTGGGCTGCATAGTGCTTGATCTAAGTCTAAGTTGTTGTGAGATATGATATGGTACAAATAGGGCTGCTATGATCTTGTTCAAAGTAAGACTTGACTTCCGGAGTTTTATTTTACAAAATACAAAAAAATGATAAAGTTCCTCAATGATCAAAATTCCTACCAAAGCCATATGTTGTTCTTACATTGCAAACCCTTACACATATGCTGCTTGTCATTGCATTGAGCTTTATCAAAATTGTGTGACCCTAGTGAGAAGCTTGTCATACTCTCATTGATCAAGATCACGTACACTCCACCTCGCATGCTAAACTTCTACACTGGAAGTTAAGCAATACCACCACACTTCCCACCAAAATAAATACTCCAAAAATTCATTGTTACCTCTCTCTCAAAATTTATCATTGGAGACATGGCTATGCAAAAGAAAGAAAAAGAATAATCCCCTGCTCATACAAAAGTAGAGCATGATGAAAAAAATGGGGAATAAAGAAAAATGTTGAGAAAAAGAAAGAAAGAAAGATAGCCATGTTCTCCTCAAAAATTCAAAAAGAGAGAGAAGGAACAAATAAAAAGGAGTATAGTTCTTCCACCTCACCACCACCATATACACACATGCACATCTTGATCAAGGTTGTATGACTTGCATTCTCCATGGATCCACTCTTTTGGTTCGGCAATATGTGTGATGCAAGTATGCCTCATATCATCCCTACCTTGAACTCCACATACAAGCCTTAGAAGTAGGATGACAAGAGGCAACACAATAATGCCTTGGTGAGGAATATACACTTATTGAGCGATTTGAGAGCATCATTTGAGGAACTTTGCTTTTATTTCAAAAATTTTGAAAACCTCCGGAAAATAAAAGTCAAACAATGGACAAGTGAATGGTGCTCTGTTATAACCGTTCTATCTCTCAACCGCCCAAGATAAGGAAAAAGCCATACGCCCCATAAGGAGTAAGGTAAAGGGTGAGCTACCATGCCAACTTTTTCAACTCAAAGGAGAGTATTTCTGTTGTGTGCATGGTACCTAGGAGATATGAAACATTGTAGCAACTCCTGATCAACATCCTAAGTCCTACTTCTTGCTCGGGACAAGCAAGGAGGACAGCTTGGGGGAGTTGTTGACGGTCCTTAGACCCAGTTTTTGACCGTCAATTAGCTCTATAAATAAGGAAGAACTAACACTTACTACTTGCATTTTGTTATCAAATAACCTATTTCCACGTGTACCTCTAGATTTGGATGTGCAGGTGGAAAACAGGGATTTTCAGGTATAAACAAGGCCCAAGACGACGATTCCAACACGTCCATCAAACGCCGCGGGAATATAATTCAAGGATTAAAGGCCCAGAACCTACCAGAATATCAACTGAGGCCACGCACCTGGAAAAGAGAATTAAAGACCAGGGGGAAGCCACCTGCCAAGGCCCAGCCCAGGAGGGGCCAGGCCTGGGTCGGCCGACCCCAAACCCTGGGTCGGCCGACCTGGCAGGGTGGCCCCCTGGGTCCATCTTCTTATGTCGGTTCACAACCGACCTCTGGAGGTCGGTTCCACCTGCAATTAATGCCACCGACCTACGGAACCGCCTCAACTCCACCGCCTTTGAAGGGCTATAAATAAAAGGGTACCCCCCCTCCTTAGAAGACACACAACACAAGAGGCTCATTCCCTCCTCCACACATCCAGAGCTAGAGGCTCTCTAGTTAGGCTTAGGCTGAGTAGTGGGCTGCCCTTTTGGCTCCTAAGTCCCTTGGAGAGTTTGGGGTATTTCCCTTGTATCCTTTTACTCTCTTTGTAAGACTTATTTATTTATCAATGGAATATCATCGTTCTTGTAGTAGTTATGTGCTTATGCTAGTTCATCGTTCACCCTTGATCTTGGATGAACGTTCTTCGTTCGTTCATGTTCGTTCATCGTTCGTTCATCGTTCATCGATGTTCGTTCATGATCGTTCATCGTTCGTTCGTCGTTCGTTCATACTCGATCATCGGTTAATGATGATCGTTCTTCATCGTTCATCCTTGATCTTGGATGAACGTTCTTCGTTCGTTCATGTTCGTTCATCGTTTGTTCATCGTTCATCGATGTTCGTTCATGATCGTTCATTGTTCGTTCGTCATTCGTTCATACTCGATCATCGGTTAACGATGATCATTCTTCATCGTTCATCGTTCGTCGCTCGTTCTTGAGCGACGAACGCCTATGCTTAACGTAGTGCTAGCTTTGATCCTTTGTCTAAGTAATCGCTCGCTGGATCTAGTTGTTCCTTTTGCTTAGTCATCGGGTCCATTGTCTTGCAAGAGTGCTCTAGATTTATCGCCTTGCGAGGTGCCTCGAGGGATCTAGAGTTGTGGTTAGTTACGCTAGCATGGTACTAGGGCTTCCTTTCCACCCTTGGATGCGTGTTCGTGCCCCACGGTTATAGAGGTAGGCGGCACGTGGTGACAGCCCTGTCCGTCCCTTGTAATCCTCCACGTTCGGGTATGGCGTAGGAGTATATATGAAATGTCCAGAGATTGGGGCAGACTCTGATCGCTGGATCTCCCGATGATGGCTTGGCAGTAGAACAGCTTAGTCTTGGCTTGTGTGCAGCTTAGGCTATAGGTAGATGCTACGCACGCTACTTGACGATGTACATTAGGAGTAGCAGTTCTTCTTACTTAACCTTAGTCTAACTTAGAGCCGCCTCTCGCCTTTTCAGAGAGTTGAACTGCCTGCTGTGTGTGTCGCACTATCCTCTATCCATTTATTGCCTTACCCCTGCATTTGGATATTGGTTATGATCTATCATTTGTAACACCATGAGTATAAGTACACACTTGTCAACCACGTGGAAAATATAAATAACGATACCCTGGAATACTCTCGGGTGAAATGCTACAACGGGTTATCCGTGCGCTTGCGGATTATCTTTTATGATTAAATACTAATAATACATTTCTAGCACTCGTTGCTAGTTGTGGATTATTATGTATCCTAAGCAAGTAACTTAACCCCAGGTATTTCTGGCGCCGAACCAGGAATATTCACTCTAGGCCTAACCAGCCTAAGGTGGTGTTTTCTGTTTGGTGTAAGAAATACCAACAACGCCGGGATCATCTATCCTGTTCCTCACAGTGATTGGGTGAGCCCCGTACAAGTGGTACCCAAGAAAGGAGGTATGACGGTTGTTCATAATGATAAAAATGAACTTATTCCTCAACGAACCGTCACGGGGTGGCGAATGTGCATTGATTACCGAAAACTTAACAAGGCTACAAAGAAAGATCATTTTCCGCTGCCCTTCATCGATGAGATGTTGGAACGGTTGGCAAATCATTCTTTCTTTTGTTTCCTTGATGGGTATTCGGGATATCATCAAATTCCCATCCACCCCGATGATCAAAGTAAGACCACTTTCACATGCCCGTATGGAACTTATGCTTATCGTCGCATGTCTTTTGGTTTGTGCAATGCACCTGCCTCGTTCCAACGTTGCATGATGTCTATTTTCTCTGATATGATCGAAGAAATTATGGAAGTTTTTATGGATGATTTCTCTGTTTATGGAAAAACCTTCGATCATTGCTTAGAAAATCTAGACAAGGTCTTACAGAGATGCCATGAGAAGGACCTGGTACTTAATTGGGAAAAGTGCCATTTCATGGTCTGAGAGGGCATAGTTCTTGGACACCTTGTGTCTGAGAGAGGCATAGAGGTGGACAAAGCAAAAGTAGAAGTTATAGAAAAGCTTCCGCCTCCTGTGAACATCAAGGGTGTTCGTAGTTTTCTGGGTCATGTTGGTTTTTTATCGTCGCTTCATAAAAGATTTCTCTCAAATTGCACGACCCCTTACGAACTTGCTTGCTAAGGATGCACCCTTTGATTTCAATGATGACTGCATGCATGCCTTTGCTACTCTTAAGAATGCACTCGTCTCTGCTCCAATCATTCAACCCCCTGATTGGACGCTTCCTTTTAAAATAATGTGTGATGCTAGTGATTATGCTGTGGGGGGTTCTTGGTCAAATGAAAGACAAAAAGCATCATGCAATTTCTTATGCTAGCAACACTTTGACTGGAGCTCAGTTGAATTATACTACCACTGAGAAAGAGCTCCTTGCCGTTGTTTTTGCTTTTGACAAGTTTAGATCTTACTTAGCTGGAGCAAAAGTTATCGTTTACACTGATCATGCTGCTTTGAGACACCTGCTTGCTAAGAAAGATGCTAAACCTAGTCTTATAAGATGGATCCTTCTGCTCCAAGAGTTTGATCTCGAAATAAAAGATAAGAAAGGAGTACAAAATTCTGTAGCAGATCATTTGTCGCGTATGCAGTTCACTAACTTGCAGGAGTTACCCATAAGTGACTTCCTACGCGACGACATGCTACTAAAAGTGACGGATTTGTACCCTTGGTACGCCGACATCGTGAACTTCATCGCCACAGGATACGTACCACCAGGGGCGGATAAAAGAAGATTGATATATGAGAGTCGCCGTCACTTATGGAATGAACCATACCTCTACCGTGTCTGCGCCGATGGACTGCTTAGGCGATGTGTGCCCACTCCTGAGAGCACACAAATCATTGAGAAATGCCATGCAGCCCCATACGGTGGACAATATGGTGCCTTCCGTACCCAAGCAAAGATCTGGCAAAGCGGATTCTTCTGGCCTACCATGTATGAAGATACAAAAGAATTCATTAGAAGATGTCCGCAATGCCAGAGATTTGGAGGCATCACAGCACGAGATGCAATGCCCCTCACATACAACCTTCAAGTCGAACTCTTCGACGTATGGAGCATTGACTTCATGGGACCATTCGTGAAGTCCCAAGATTGTGAATACATATTGGGGGCAGTGGACTATGTATCCAAATGGGTAGAAGCTATGCCATGCCGAGCGGCAGACTCCAAACACGCTCGCCGGATGTTCCACGAGTTTATCTTCCCAAGGTTTGGAACTCCGAGAATGGTGATAAGTGACGGAGGGTCTCACTTCATTGATAAGACCTTTCGTAGCTTTCTAAGAGAGCTTGGAGCAAAGCACAACATTGCCACTCCATACCATCCTCAAACAAAAGGGCAGGCCGAAACATCCAACAAACAAATCAAACGGATCCTGTAGAAAACAGTGTTGGAAATGGGGAAGGGATGGAAGAACAAGCTACCTGATGCACTATGGGCATATAGAACAGCCTACAAAACACCCATAGGCATCTCACCATACCAACTCGTCTATGGAAAAACGTGCCATTTGCCAGTCGAGTTGGAACATAAGGCATATTGGGCCATGAGGACTTGGAACATGGACATGAAAGGAGCTGTGTGGAGAAGAAAAATGGAGATAGCTGAGTTGGAAGAATAGAGAGACAAAGCATATCACAACTCAGCCATCTACAAGGAGCGTACAAAGCGCTGGCATGACCGGCGAATAAAGATAAAAGAGTTCAAAGTTGGAGATAAGGTGTTGCTTTTCAACTCAAGGGTAAAGCTCTTCGGGCATGGAAAATTGAGAAGTAAATGGGACGGACCATACACCATCATCCATACCTCGACTCATGGAGCAATCACACTCCAAGACGATGGAGGTAATGTATTCAAGGTAAATGGCCAGCGTCTTAAAATTTATCTTGAACCCGAAGCAAATAAGGAATTCGATGTCATGAATCTAATTGATTTAAATCTTTTATCCTGACATCCTCTGTTTCTTATTTTTACCCATCGCAATTATTGTACAATATATTCTCGAGTAAGAATAGCACTGCAGAAAACAGGGGGCCAGTGGGACCAACACAGGGTCGGCCGACCCACCCTTTCAGGTCGGGCGACCCCTGCGGGACCCACAACGGTCCGATCTTTCTCACACCTTCTCCTCCAACGTTCACAAGCAAAAATCCCACTGATGTAGCTCTTGATCAGCTCCGGGGAAATCAGGAAAATTCTTTCCATAGTTTTCTTCATAAATATTTGAGATTTCCCCTCTCTTTCTTTGTACCACTCATCTTCTTCATCAAACCAACGCCCAAAAACACTTCCAACATCACCATGGACAGCAGCATCCCTGACTTTGATGTGTCCGCCACCACAAGCCAACTCTTGCGCGAACTTGACCTAGAGAACATCCTTGATCCCATCACCCCCATTGAGCAAGCTAATTTTGTGGATGTCGCACCCTTGGCCCTTCTACCACCACCAAGTACTCCCGTTGCAGCTCCCATAGCCAAGAAGGTCTTGAGGAAGAGTCACTCTACTCCACCTCATCCTACCACGAGGGCGCTCACTCCAAGGAAGGCTCGTCGCGACAATCCGGGAACCTCTCTCCGTCCAGGGGAGAAGTACGTGGGATCACTAGTCACCAAGAGTGGCAATGTGGTACACCATCAATACATTGAGCACTCTCCCCCTACTGCTGCTGCTCCCAAGAAAATGGGAGACCCACGCTTCAAGATTACGGGCGTCCGCGGGAAGGGGAAACAGCTCGTTCAGCCGCTTACATCAGCAGAAAGGAGGGATGCCTATGAGTCCATGAGCTCTACTCCTACCAAGAGAGTTAGGAGGCACATTTCCCCCTCTCCTATCAAAAGGGCAGGGGGTATGTACGAAAGTGAGGAGGAAAAGATACCCAAGAAGAAACCTTATGATCGCCTCCTTGCTAAGTACGTTGATCTTCGCGACTCCCACCTTGAACTTGGCAACAAGGTCACGGAATTGAAAGAAGCCATGGAGGAGCTGCGGGACGACAATGCAAACTTACACCGCAGCACCAACTCCAAGCTCAAGCGCCTCTACAAAGGCGCCGGAAAGGAGGACAAATTCTATATCTAAGCCTCCGTATTTATCTCCCTAAAAGGCGCATTTTTGCTTAGTTTATTTTCATTTCAATTTCCCTTCAAATTTGTAATGCGCCTATCAGTTTAAATTCAATCAATGATAGTGCTCCCCGGGCTTGCATACCGGTAGAGAAATATTTGTCTTTCCATACTTTTGTCGTTTTTTAAGAAAACAGGCAAAAAGGCAAGTGTGGGGGGAAACATCGCCATATCTGGAACAATCACGACCAAATCATCCAGAATCATATAAGGCAACTCAGAAACAGTCAACAACCGAAATATCAGCACCTGTGGGGTCCAGGCCAGGTCGGCCGACCCCACGAAGAGGGTCGGCCGACCCCTGGTGGTCCCCACCAGGGCCGAGCCTCCTCCTGCCTCCTGAGTTTGCACCACACTTCCACTTTTTGCCTGCTACACCGTCAAGTTTATTCTGATAATCTGAAAATTAAATAAAACTTGACGCACTAATCTTTTGGAAAAATCTTAATTGATTTATCTTATGCCCACAACTCTACCTCTCACATTCATGGACTTGCACACTTGTTATTTCTCGCTTCATCGCTGAATGCTTGTGAACACCTTATCATTAGGAACCCATGTTTTTCCTAGATAATTGGCATGTGAGATATGGTTTGTCGAAATGATCTTTGCTTGACCTTCAAGTCCTTGGGAATTTATCTTTATGAAAATCAAAAATTCCATAGTATGATGCTCCTCATTTGATTTATATTCTCCTACCAAGGCCAAAGAACTTTACATGAATATCTTGATAGCCTATAAGCTGCTAGTTGTCGATTTGAGCTTTGTCAAATTCTTGGACCCTAGTGAGAAGCTTGTCATACTCTTTTGATCAAGATCACGTACACTCCACCTCACATGCTACACTTCTACACTGGAAGTTGAGCAATCTCATCATCCATCCACCAAAATAAGTGCTCCAAAAATCATTGTTACCTTTCTCTCTCAAAAATATTATTGGAGACATGGCTATGCAAAAAGAAAAAGAATAATCCCTGCTCATACAAAAGTAGAGCACGATGAAAAAGGGAAGAAAAATGATGAGAAAAATGGTGAAAAAGAAAAAGAAGAAAAAAGTATGATAGCCATGTCCTCCTCAAAAATTCAAAAAGAGAGAGAAGGTAACATAATAAAAAGGAGTACAATTCCACTTCATACCACCACACACATGCACATCTTGATCAGATTGTATGACTTGATTTCTCCATTGGATCCAGTCTTTGACTTAACAATAAAAGAGACACTAGTATGCTCCACTTTACCCTACCTTGAGCTCCACAAAAGCCTGATCAAACACAAGGAGGGAAGAGGCAAAATCATGGCCCTTGAGAGGAGAATACACAAACACCATGAGCGACTTGAGAGAGTCACTTGAGGAGCAGAAAACTATGTTTTTATTTCTGAAAATTATGCAAAAATCCCAAGGTACTTGACAGGGAAGGCGAGGTGATTGGAGACATGACCGTTCCACTTATCAATCATCCAAGGAATACATGTTAGACACCTCAAAGTTCACAGGTATGAAGTGTGGCTTGCAATAACTTGTGTGCAGGCTCTCATTTATGAGGATGAGTATCTCCCGCCTTATGCTCGCAACTTTACTCGAGGACGAGCAAAGAGCTAAGTGTGGGGGAGTTGTTGACGGCTGTTAGAGCAAGAATTTACCCGTCAACTAGCTGCGCTTTTTATAATAAAGCAATCACCAAAAGTAGACTTAGGGCTTTAAACTAATGATTTCCACAAGTCTTGGTGAATTTGTGAGTGCAGCTGCAATTCATAGGAAAACGGGGAAAATGAAGCATAAAAGGCCCAAGTTGGAAACACCAATTTTCCCTGGAATAAAGAATTCCTCTCTTGAAGCCCAAAATCCAAATATCCTAGCTTCAACTCCACCCACAGCAGGTGGATCAGAGGACAACACAGCCCAGGGAAGCATCACGAGGAAGACCAGGCCCAGAGGGGCCCACCCAGGGTCGGCCGACCCCAAACCCTAGGTCGGCCGACCTGTGGTGGTGGCCCCCGTGGCCCAGCTTCTTATGTCGGTTTGCCACCGCCTTCCAGAGGTCGGTTCCACCTGCAATCAATGCCCCCAAAGTCAGGAACCGCCTCAAGTTGCCGACCTTCCAAGGCTATAAATAAAAGGGTACCCCCCTCCTCCAGAAGACATCACAAGAATCCCAAGAGGAGAGCACCACTCCCACATCTCAGGCCTAGAGCCTCTTGTACAGTAGTAGAATAGGGGAGAGGGCAAGGATCAAGAGAGGGATAGCTTTCCTTTAGTTATTTCCTTATCTTGTACCTTGGCGGATATTTATCTTATTAATAGTTCTTCGTTCGTTCTTAGTTCGTTCGTCGTTCGTTCTTCGTTCGTCGTTCGTTCATAGTACGATCGTTGTTCTTATTCATAAGATTAGTATTCGTGGTGATATTGATCTAGCGAGCTTTACATACTAGTCGTTATTCTTGTTATACTTGTTTACGGGATCATCGCTCCGCGAGGGGTGCTCTAGCCTTCCAGATTGGTACCAGGACCGGGGTTAGAGTAGTAATCGACGGCATAGACGTGGTGTCTAGGCTAGAGGTTACCTTTGTTTGTAGCGTGCCCCACGGTTTGTAGAGGTAGGCGGCAGGTGGTGACAGCCCTGTCCGTCCCGTGTAATCCTCCACGTTCGGGTTCGTCGTAGAGCTACAGGCTGGCGTGACTTGGCAGACCAGGTCTATACCAGTGCCCGAAGTAAGCAAGTAGAACTTGAGTGCGATCGTCCTACGGGACAGCTCGATCTTTATTCATCCTCTCAATCCTATACTACTACCATTCTTGTTGTCCTTGGGTAAAACTAACCTTGCTGCAGATTATCACCGTTCCTTAGGGAAAACAAATACGATACCTTGGAATACTCCCGGGTGAAGTGCTACAACGGTATTCCGTGCGCTTGCTGATTTATTCGTGGTGTAAGAAATACCAACACGTACCATAGCTCCAAGCTGTACAAGGACATAACTAAAAGATGGCACGACAAGCGCATCCGTGAGAAGCACTTTGCGCCAGGAGATAAGGTACTACTTTTTAATTCCCGCGCTAAATTATTTCGCCTTGGTAAACTCCGGAGTAAATGGGACGGCCCTTATACCGTTGTGGAATCTTCCAACCATGGGGCCGTCACTCTCCAGAGCGATGATGGAAGCCTTTTTAAGGTAAATGGCCAGCGGTTAAAAGTATTTCTAGAACCCTCCATGCCTTCTCTCGAGGAAGTAGATGTCCTCGAATTTATCCAAAGTTAAAAATGCTTGCATTTACGGTCTTGCTTCGACCTTAACTAAGCACCCTTTTTCTTTTCCTTAAAAAACATAATAAATTAAAAATAAATATTATCTGACATGTTAATGTGAGTGCTTTATTAAATTGTGTGTTGGTTTATGTGGGCAACCACATAAACCAACCTTTGTACACTCACATCTTCCCGAGTGCGCAGGAACAAAGTTGTGAACAGACAATGGCGCATCGTCCCGACGAAACAGAGAAGAAACAGGGGAGGGACCCCACCGGCCGGCCCACACCCCAGGACGGCCGGCCTTGGCCAAACTCCAATAAGGTCCAATTTTTCCTCGAATCATTATCTTGATCCCTTGCTCTGTTTCACTTACCTAGAAAATAAAACAAAATAATTTCTGAAGATGAACCAAATAAAACTCTATCTTATCATCAGGTTTATGGCATTATTATTTCGCTGTTTCTTCTTGCTCACAAAAATAAATTTAAGGACGCTCCTGTCTATTTTGTTGTGAGATTTGATATATGCATAAATCTTGATTTCCTTCTTCTCTTGATTTTCTTGGGAATCAAAATTTTCCTTCGGACTTGTTGTCACAAAATCTTTTGAAAAATCCTATTAGAGCCAAAAAGATAAATAGGTATGAAACCCTCAAAAGCCAATCTTTTTGTTGTGAGTTTGGTTAAGATTTAATTCTCTTGAGAAAAATGCACTCCTCAAAGTTCAGTCTTTATCCTTCGCATGTGTTCTGGAATGCTTCCATTAGATAATTTGCTTGACCCAAAATTCATGCGAATTCTTTCATCTTCAAAGAATTTTTGTCCCTATGTTCAAGCCCACAAAATCATGAAAGGAAGTCAAAGGAGCCACACAAGTTGCCTCATACATCGCGGGAACTCTTAAAAAAAAGAGAAAGAAGAGGAAAAAGAAAAGAGAGAGTTCCCCGATGTCATAAAAAAAATAGAACTATGGCTAACTTCAAAAATTCAAAATTGGGCATGACATAGATCAAAATTCTCCCACAGTGCGAGTTCATTTTCTCCCCCACCACATGCATCAATTCTTCTCTTGACTGAACAATGAGGATGTGCAATATTCTCTTTAGAATTCTTTCTTAGCCTTACAAAATTCTGCAAAAAGATTGTGCTCTCCCTACCAAGCTCCAAATAATAGCCTATTAGAGATAGGGAAGATAACTTTTGAGAGAAGAAAGGCTTTTTCACCACATTGAGTGACTCATGTTATGAATTTTGTGACATACAAGGAAGGGGGAGTTTTTGAAACCCGAGGGATTTTGAGTTTGAAAGAATCTTTGATTATTGCTATTCAATCTCTCAACTCTTGAAGACAGTGAGCTTTAGCCACTTCCACATAGTGAGCCTGAAGTAATTGTCGAAATAACTTTGCCATAACTCCTTGATGATGCCTTTTCTTTGGTTCAATCTTTTTGCTCGGGATGAGCAAAGATCTAAGTCTGGGGGGGATGTTGGCGGTCCTTAACGACTACTTTTTACCGCCAACACCAGCTTATAAAAGCCATCAATCAAGAATAAAATGAACATTCTTTATGGACTAATGGCTTTCCACAAGTTTTGATGATATTTTGATTGCAGGAACAATTATGAAGGAAAATCACCATAAACTATAAACAAAGAGGGGTTTTTCCATGAAGATAAATTATCCAAATAAAACATTTGATCTCTCCATGTGAAATCCCTTGAAAAGATAGTCAAGATTGACTTTTGGTTCACCCAATTCGGAGTTCGGGAGCAGAAGTTATGCCTCAACGAAAATTACAGGAAATGCTGAAATTTCCTGACCGGCCGGCCACCCCCCTAGGCCGGCCGGCCAACCTTTGTCTCCATTGGACCCGATCTTCCTCCAGTGGGCTATACGCATCGTAAAACATCAAGCCCAAGTGGTCTCCATGGTGGGTGAACAACCGACATCCGGAAGGTGGGCTTTTGGGCCTAAACTTGACGATTACTCCACTTCTGCCGCCCCCACTCGACAACCGACTTCGGGACCGACACTAGGAAGCGATCCCGGACATCCACGGCGAAGGCGGTGGCCATCCAAGACAATGGATGGCCGGCCGGCCAAGGTGGGAGGCCGGTCGGCCTAACTTGGCAGCCAAATCACGTCACCGACTTCCTGAGTGACGTGCCCGCCACTCTACCTCACTTAGGCCTATAAATAGAGGGTAGCTCCCACGGTAGAACTTGCACCTTAGTAGAGAAACACTTTTGAGAAGTGAAGTGCCGTTGGGTTTGTTAGTAGAGGTAGTGAGTGAGTGAGAGGCGGAGGAAGGGTGGAAGCTCCGGAGATGCCGGAGCTCTTCTTCTTCGGCGCCTCGGGTATGTACTCCGCCTGGGAGTAGTCGCCATAGTCTTCCAGGTCGGGTAACATGTAAGGTATTATTAATGAGCAATAAAGTAAGTTTTTTCTTCTTTATTATCTATGGGATTCGGGTGTGTAGTAAGTATTTCTTATTTACTGCATGTGCTAGCTCTAGAACAATTGCTAGTTGCTGGTATTAATGATAGGTGTAAACGTGGTGTTTATACTTTGATTTATCCTGAGTTGCCCTCAACCCCACGGCGTGTGGTAGCCGCGAGTGTAGGTGACAGTTGCACCGGTCTCTGTAGTCCACCACGTTCGGGTTGAATGTGTAGGGCCTAGTCGCGGTCCGTTGATCGGATACGTTGAACCTAGTTACAGGGTTGCGTGTCTTGGCGGCGGTCGTGCCCCCGAAGTAGATGATATCGAAAGACCCTTATCGCATTGCTCAGTTATTTAATATCTTGTATTAGATTACCTGGCCAGAGGACTATCACTTTTACTGCATTAATTCTCTGCCTAATGTGTCCCTTTTTACGGATATTCTGCATAGATCTCGAGGTTAGTACACTGTTCGTTCCTTGCGGATTCGATACCTTAGGAATACTCTTTGGGTGAAAGCTACATCGGTATCCGTGCACTTACGGATTCATTTCTGTTAGGCCTTAGGACTGCCAACACCCTGCGCCAAACTTTCCTGGGAAATTTAGCTTTCTTTCTTGTCTATCCCCATTCCAAAGTTTCCTGGGAAACAAATTTTGAACCACACCCCGACGCGGTCTCTCTCGATCGCCTCTCCAAACTCCAACGCCGGCGATCGGGTCCTTTGTGGCCCCTGATCATCAACGCCGGGACGGGGGCCTCCATCGCCGAATACCAGACCACGCCGGCTGGTTGTCTCCATCCATCGCTGGATAGCTGGCCAGTGACCACGCCGGTGGAAACCGTAGAGGTCGCCGCGCCTTTGATCCTGGGTGACCAAGGAATCCATCCCCGGCGAACGCGGCCCCCATCCTCGCCACCGACGGCCTCGCCACAGAGGATCTCAGGACGCCGGCGGCGGAGGTGGGTTGTTCCAGAGGTAAATCTACGCCCTCTCGATCCACGCCGCCGCGATCCGCGAAGGGTGGAACGTTTCGGCGTCCTCGCGCAGTGTAAGATCAATGAACCTAGAGCATGGTTCATAGGTTTTGGTGATTGATGTCAACATGGTCATTGGGACTAACAAGGTTTGCTAGTTTGCAAGATGTTTAGTCTCATGGATGTAGTGACACACTATTGGAGTGCCAACACCTCAAAGGTTGCAAGGAAGTTGATAAAGAGGAGAAGTGAACATGAGTACTACTCTACGAGGTGACTACTACGCACATGAGGTAAGAGACAAGGTGAGTATGTCATGTGTTTCTCTTCTATGTATCATATACCTTGACATACTCTTAATCATCATGTTGGTTTTGCCTTATATCATATGCCATGATGATCTTGTCTATTGTATGATGATGTTCTTGTCTTATATCCTATGCACATTATATGATGCTTCGATCGGGTTGTCCTTTGTGACAACTAGATCATTGTGACTAACATCTTTGGATGTAGGAAAGGTATTCATGCATATTCTTTAGGTCACATGAAGAAGCTTCGTCGATGGATGATGACAAGGATCAAGGACTTGTTGGAGGTTGCGGTTGAGAAGATGGATCAAGGCTAAGGACATGCTAGATCCAAGCAAGTGTTGGCTTGGTGTAGATGTAGGCTTGAGTCCATAGGAACAACCGGACTATCAAGGGGGATCGAGTCGCTTCTCTTAGGTCACACTAGTGGTAGAGGTGAGTGGATGCTCAAAGAGTCTCTCAGGCACTAGGGTGGCAGCAGAGGAGAAGAGGAGCCAAGTGGATGAAGTTTGGAAGCAAGAATCGAAGAAATGATCAAGATCAGCTTCAGCAGAGAAGACCGGACAATACGGTCAAAGAGACCGTATGGTACGGTCCCTATTGGGAAAACAGACAGAGAAGACAAGGTTCTGGAAGCTGAGAAAATAGAGACCGGACTATAGACCGGATGGTACGGTCAAAGAGACCGTACGGTACGGTCCCTATTGGAAGAAGCAACAGAGAAGACGAAGTTTCTGTTGGAAATGAGGAAAGGAGACCGGACGGTACGGTCCTAGAGACCGTACAATACGGTCAGAATGGAGACCGGACAGTCCGGTGGTCTTTTGGCCATGAAGATGTCAGAATCTGGAGATCGACCCAAAAGGAAAGTTGTAGAGAATTTCAAGAGCTTTCCAACGGTATATGGTGCACCTCCATTGAAGTTCGGAGCTAGGAGTTATGTCCAAAATACTACAGACTGCCTGGAGGAGACCGGACTGTCCGGTCATGAGCACTGTATTGTACGGTCAACATATGGACATGAAGATGACCGAATCTGGAGATCAGCCCAAAAGGAAAGTTGTGAGGAATTTCAAGAGCTTTCCATTGATATATGGTACACCTCTATCGGAGTTCGGAGCAAGGAGTTATCGCTGAAATACTGCAGGCTGTCCACTGATGACCGTACAGTACGGTCAATTGTACGGTCCTCACTGAGACTGGACACTTTCGGGGCAACGGCTAGTTTTTGAGTGGAGGGCTATAAATAGCCGGTTGCTTGACCCTTTGGGGTGCCTTTGGCCATTGTTATCAGTGGAGAAACACAGTGGGAGCCAAGAGGATGCAAGAGAAGCACATGGAGAGGCTTTAGAGAGAAATCTTGGTGCTTGAGAGAGAGGAGAAGCACATGGAGAAGATTTGGAGAAGAAAGCTTAGTGCTTGAGAGGGTTGAGAGCATCCATCCACCTCTAGGACTAGTGTGGTCATAGGGAGGCGGTCTTGGTTTGTTACCCTTGGTCTATGGCAAGGCCTAGACCGGTTAGGCGTCGGTGTTGAGCTTGCCAAAGAGAGTGTGGAAGCCGACACAAGTTTGTACACGGTCTTGGAGCTTCCCGTGCGAAAGAAGCATCACTAGTGGAGCGCCCTTTGGCACGCATCAAGTGCGGAGCCTTACCTTCGGAGGAGTACCCGGGAGAAGCCCGGCGGGACGTGCCCGCGACTTCACTCAAGAGCGGTGGATGGTCCCAAGGAGGAGAGCATCGCCGGTGTGCGGCGGGGTGAAGCCCGTGACTTCACTCGAGGAGTGAAGCGTGCTCTTAGGGGACATCACCGGCTTAAAGGGTGGAGTGTGCTCTAGAGGGGATCGCCATCGAGCGGAGGGACGGGGTCGAGACTCCGGCGGGAGTGACCCAACGTGGAGTAGGGGAAGGCGCCATCCTTCCGAGACCACGGGAAAAATCGATGAGCATCTCTTACTCTTACTCTCTACTACTTGCACTTACTATCTTGTTTATCTTATATGCATGTAGTAGATCTTGTGCTTATCATATGATTGCTTGATGATTGTTTCCGTGTGCTAGCTCTATGTTATCTCTAGTGATATGCGCTTTCCTTATGTGTACTTACTTGCTCATAGCTCATACACTTGCTTGATATCATCTAGTGATCTTGTTATGCTTTATGTTGTATCTATCTTGTTATCATGATCACTAGCTTGAGCTTTCCCATGTGTTACTTATATGCATGCTAGTTCGCTTGTCTATCTATCTTATATACTAGCATGTGTAGGACCTACTTGAGCTTCCGTATGTGTTACCCTTATGCTTGCTAGAATGCTTGAGTGCCTTTACCTTATACACTAGCATGTGTAGGACTTGTTGAGCTTATCTTGTATATCGTCATATGCTAGGTTGTTCTTATATGCTCATGAATACCTTGCTCCTAGCATGTACAAGTCCTAGCACATGGTTATCCTTGCTTGATCACTATCACATAGTGCACACGTACTCTCTTGTTATGTATCCTTTACTTGTGCAAATAGAAAGAGTAGCTAGAAGTGCAAAAAGTTTTAGTTCATGGTGTGCCCGATTCACCCCCCCTCTCGGTCACACGATCCTTACAAGTGGTATCAGAGCCAAGTGCTCAATTTAGGGCTTAACCGCCTTTGAGATGTGACCGAATGAGTTTGGGTTTTCATCCCTTATGGGTTTGGACTTTGGGCGTTGAAAGAATCGCTTGAATAGCTACCTTATGTCCATAGTTCCAAATGAATTGTGGGATACCATGAATAAATTCTCTAGCACTTTCATGGATAACCATGTTATCATGATGATCTTGTTGTTCTTGTTATATCTTATGATGATCATGATGTTGTTGTTGCTAGTTTTCTTGTTGAGGAGTGATTTGGATAATCTTACCATATTCTTTAATGAATCACTTACTTGTGTCTTCGCTTGGTTATGCTAGGATCGATTCATATGACAAGTGGAAGAGCTCAAGTGGTGATGTTATCATGAAGATCTTGAAAGCACCTCCTCATTCAAGATTCGGCGACAACATTTTTGCACTTCAACATGAAGATCTTGCGAAGCTACAATTTGAGGAAGTCTTGCTCATGATCACTTCACATGACGATCACTCGAGAAATGTCTCTCATTTTGAGGACATCTCAATTGGTGATGGTGGTTCTATTGAAGATCAATCCACAACCGTGAGCAAGCTTCCATCATTTGAAGAGCAAGCAATTAAGAAGAAGATATTGCAAGCTCGGGACACTCACTTCCTTGATCACTCAAGTGAACCTACATCTTCTTCGGAGAATGCAAAGATGACGGTATACCTATAACCGAATTTCAATTCTTTATCTAACTCATCTTTGTGTCTCATTGATATCAAGGTGACTATGAACCGATGGTGAAGATCAAGTTGCTATTGATATCTTGATGAAGACTTCACCTTCTCCATCTCCAACCGTGTGCCACACTACAAGACATGACTTGTGAGTCATCGACAAGAAGAAGGTGGTGATGGAAGGATCAAGTGAGAGTGATGAGAAGAAGATGATGCTAAGGCCAAATACAAAAGTTTGTGAGATAAGACCAAGGTCAAGAAGAAGGAGATGTCATCTCACAAGGGTTTTTATTGTTGGTGAGAGGATTGCCGATGATGAAGACTACAAGATTGACTCTTCTTCAAGAGCATATGCAAACATGTTGTTGGTCTTCATCTTCACATGCACCTCCAAGGTAAAGGAGGTAAGGGAAGAATGATATGGCCATATTTCGTGTTGGTGAGCTTGATGAGAAGCTAAAGGATCTCATGTCATCCCATGAGGCTCTACATATGAGTTGAGGGCTCAAGTTGGATAACATTGAGCTTCATGAGAAGTATGAGAACCTTGAGATCGCTTATCAAGCTACCAACCTTATCTAGTTTGTTTTCTTCTTCATCCACTACTACTAGTTCATCTATCTCACATTCATTTACTATTTGTGATGCACTAACCCTCTCTTGTGAGAGCTCTTTCTCTTGAGTCTTTGTTTTGAAGGAATATCACAAACTCAATGAGGAGAGTGAGTCAATGATGCAAGCATTCACAAGACTCGCAAGAGGAGGAGGAAGATGAGGATGCTTTGGGTGCCCAAGAACTTAATGGACCGGATGAAGCCGGCCAATCACATGGAGGCGCCCAAGTACAACACTTGAGGTGATGGAGATGGTGGACCGAGTTCAATACATGGAGATCATTGAAGTCCACCACAAGTGTCAAGGGCATGAATGAGGACATCTACTCTTCAAGGAGGTATCTTGTATCTTAGTGTAGTTTCTTTTCGTTCTAGTTCCTTTGCTTTTTAGTAGCTCCTTTGTGAACTAGTATGTTGTGCACTTTCATGCATCATGTAAAAACCTAAAAGAAATGCACAAAAATATTAGTTCGAGGTCTAACTTTCTCAAGATAGCTATGCGTATGGGGGATGCTTGAGTTGGTGGACCGATGGACTCAAGGCAAGGTTTGGCTCATAGTGAGTAAGCTTGAGAGAGGTTCAAACTTGACCTTGAGTAGGTTTCCCTTATGCATTGTCTTTAATCTTGCATGCATTCATCATGGCATGTTTATGTTTTCCCTTGCATTTGTATTATATGCTTGTTCATGCATTGCATATAGGAAATCACAAAGGAGTCTTTCACTCGTGTGTTCTTTGTTTTAGTTTCTATCTTGAGGTTACATGTCATAATGTCTTCTCTCCGAAAGGTATGCCTAGAACCGATCTACTTCGATTATCTTTTGTTCTAGCTACCATCCATAACATAGTTTAAACTACCCCATGTGTTTCACACAATGATATGCATATATCTTGCCATCCACTATAAGTATGCATAACTCTAGGGGGAGTTTAGCCTATGTTATGAGGCTTTCATGATCATGGTCCAAATGCTTTTCACTCAAAAGGCCATGGCTCATGAAGCTCTTGTGTATTTGACGTTTGCCCTTCTTGTTCTTTTCTCTATTGTAAGATCAATTGTAGGAACAAGGAGGAGGCACAAGAAAAAGGAGAGAACACGGTGAAGACAATGAAGATCACCTCAAGGAGGAGTTTGCATTTGAAGATCATGTGATCATGATGATCGATCTTCACAACAATCTTGAGGTGAAGAAGATGATGATGATGACCACCTCAAGGAGGAGTTTGCATGAAGAAAGATCACGAAGATCAAGATGATCGATTTTTCTCACAATCTTGAGGTGGAGAAGAAGACGACGACCATCTCAAGGGGGAGTTAGCACAAAGGAAGGTCAAGTTGATCAAGTTGATCGATCTTCCTCACATTCTTGAGATGGAAGCTTATGTCAATGGGGAGCGACATTCTACAAGGTAAGCATGAAGGTAATCTTCTTATACCCTTGTCATCTTAGCGTTAGTGCTTGTCATAGCTCCTTGTGCTTTCATTCACTTGTGGTATGAGTTTTTACTCTAACTTGTGACATTTTATGAGCTATGACTTGCCTCGACCGGAACATAAAGGTAACATCTCCTTTCATCTCACTTTGCCTCTTGTATGTATATATCGTGATGATATGTTTGTGCTTGATTGCTTTTTGTTCCTTTCATATCATCGCCCCTTCATGCTTGTCATTTGCTCCATGTGCTTAGCTTTATCTTGATGTACCCTTTGTTGCTATATATTGCTTATCTCTCACGTAGTATCTTATCTTGAGCAATGACATGCATGCTTGTCTTACTTACCATCACGTGTGTAGTGTCCTTATACTTCTCGCATGATGCCGTTTTGTGATTGAGTTGCTTTACCTTTGTTGTTTGCTTCATATCTATATGCTTTTACAAGTGGTAAAGCCTTGTATGCTTTCACTCATATCCTTTGCAAGTGGCATCTATTTATGCGCTCTTTTCATATCTCTCTATATGCCATGATCCGAGATATAGGGTAGTCTCCTTGACTTGTCTTTCTTGACAAAGTGCGTGTGATGCACAATGTTAGGGGGAGTCTATCCTATGTCTTGAGATTCATGAGACTAATGTGTTTGCAAGTTTATCTTTCTAGTCTCTTCATAGGAATGATCATCCATGTGAGATGCAATGAATTGATGTTCATCCACTTTGAGGTGCCATGATTCTCATATGACACATTCTATATGGCATTGAAAAGAAATCACATCCCCGAATGTACCTAAGTTTATCATTCTTGCAAGAAGGTAATGGTTTTCCTTTATTCTTGCATTATCTATCTAGCTACCTTCCATAACATAGCTTAAAGTTCCTCACTTGACTTAATTGTTAAATTGTGCATATATTTTGCCTTCCATCACATGTATGCACAAATCTAGGGGGAGTTTAGTCTATGTTATGAGGCTTCGAGATTTTGATCCATATCCCATCCACATCCAAAGGATCACTATCTATGAAGCTCCCTTGTGCTTTTAACGTTTGCCTTGTTTGTCCTTTTTCGGTGCTTGATGTCAAAGGGGGAGAAGTATATCCACCAAAGCAAGTAGTTGCGGAATGAGAAGAGACATGAGGCACAAATAGGGAGAACATGTCAAAGGGGAGGAGTACTTGCAACCATGGAGTGAAGATTCAATCAAGGACATGAGGTATGAGTAAAGGTATTCTATGTTGTCAATACATCCTAGGCAAGGAGTTGTGCTTCATTCTATCTATTATCTCTTGCTTTGGTTGTGTTGCCATCAATCACCAAAAAGGGGGAGATTGTAAGATCAATGAACCTAGAGCATGGTTCATAGGTTTTGGTGATTGATGTCAACATGGTCATTGGGACTAACAAGGTTTGCTAGTTTGCAAGATGTTTAGTCTCATGGATGTAGTGACACACTATTGGAGTGCGAACACCTCAAAGGTTGCAAGAAAGTTGATAAAGAGGAGAAGTGAACATGAGTACTACTCTACGAGGTGACTACTACGCACATGAGGTAAGAGACAAGGTGAGTATGTCATGTGTTTCTCTTCTATGTATCATATACCTTGACATACTCTTAATCATCATGTTGGTTTTGCCTTATATCATATGCCATGATGATCTTGTCTATTGTATGATGATGTTCTTGTCTTATATCCTATGCACATTATATGATGCTTCGATCGGGTTGTCCTTTGTGACAACTAGATCATTGTGACTAACATCTTTGGATGTAGGAAAGGTATTCATGCATATTCTTTAGGTCACATGAAGAAGCTTCGTCGATGGATGATGACAAGGATCAAGGACTTGTTGGAGGTTGCGGTTGAGAAGATGGATCAAGGCTAAGGACATGCTAGATCCAAGCAAGTGTTGGCTTGGTGTAGATGTAGGCTTGAGTCCATAGGAACAACCGGACTATCAAGGGGGATCGAGTCGCTTCTCTTAGGTCACACTAGTGGTAGAGGTGAGTGGATGCTCAAAGAGTCTCTCAGGCACTAGGGTGGCAGCAGAGGAGAAGAGGAGCCAAGTGGATGAAGTTTGGAAGCAAGAATCGAAGAAATGATCAAGATCAGCTTCAGCAGAGAAGACCGGACAATACGGTCAAAGAGACCGTATGGTACGGTCCCTATTGGGAAAACAGACAGAGAAGACAAGGTTCTGGAAGCTGAGAAAATAGAGACCGGACTATAGACCGGACGGTACGGTCAAAGAGACCGTACGGTACGGTCCCTATTGGAAGAAGCAACAGAGAAGACGAAGTTTCTGTTGGAAATGAGGAAAGGAGACCGGACGGTACGGTCCTAGAGACCGTACAATACGGTCAGAATGGAGACCGGACAGTCCGGTGGTCTTTTGGCCATGAAGATGTCAGAATCTGGAGATCGACCCAAAAGGAAAGTTGTAGAGAATTTCAAGAGCTTTCCAACGGTATATGGTGCACCTCCATTGAAGTTCGGAGCTAGGAGTTATGTCCAAAATACTACAGACTGCCTGGAGGAGACCGGACTGTCCGGTCATGAGCACCGTATTGTACGGTCAACATATGGACATGAAGATGACCGAATCTGGAGATCAGCCCAAAAGGAAAGTTGTGAGGAATTTCAAGAGCTTTCCATTGATATATGGTACACCTCTATCGGAGTTCGGAGCAAGGAGTTATCGCTGAAATACTGCAGGCTGTCCACTGATGACCGTACAGTACGGTCAATTGTACGGTCCTCACTGAGACTGGACACTTTCGGGGCAACGGCTAGTTTTTGAGTGGAGGGCTATAAATAGCCGGTTGCTTGACCCTTTGGGGTGCCTTTGGCCATTGTTATCAGTGGAGAAACACAGTGGGAGCCAAGAGGATGCAAGAGAAGCACATGGAGAGGCTTTAGAGAGAAATCTTGGTGCTTGAGAGAGAGGAGAAGCACATGGAGAAGATTTGGAGAAGAAAGCTTAGTGCTTGAGAGGGTTGAGAGCATCCATCCACCTCTAGGACTAGTGTGGTCATAGGGAGGCGGTCTTGGTTTGTTACCCTTGGTCTATGGCAAGGCCTAGACCGGTTAGGCGTCGGTGTTGAGCTTGCCAAAGAGAGTGTGGAAGCCGACACAAGTTTGTACACGGTCTTGGAGCTTCCCGTGCGAAAGAAGCATCACTAGTGGAGCGCCCTTTGGCACGCATCAAGTGCGGAGCCTTACCTTCGGAGGAGTACCCGGGAGAAGCCCGGCGGGACGTGCCCGCGACTTCACTCAAGAGCGGTGGATGGTCCCAAGGAGGAGAGCATCGCCGGTGTGCGGCGGGGTGAAGCCCGTGACTTCACTCGAGGAGTGAAGCGTGCTCTTAGGGGACATCACCGGCTTAAAGGGTGGAGTGTGCTCTAGAGGGGATCGCCATCGAGCGGAGGGACGGGGTCGAGACTCCGGCGGGAGTGACCCAACGTGGAGTAGGGGAAGGCGCCATCCTTCCGAGACCACGGGAAAAATCGATGAGCATCTCTTACTCTTACTCTCTACTACTTGCACTTACTATCTTGTTTATCTTATATGCATGTAGTAGATCTTGTGCTTATCATATGATTGCTTGATGATTGTTTCCGTGTGCTAGCTCTATGTTATCTCTAGTGATATGCGCTTTCCTTATGTGTACTTACTTGCTCATAGCTCATACACTTGCTTGATATCATCTAGTGATCTTGTTATGCTTTATGTTGTATCTATCTTGTTATCATGATCACTAGCTTGAGCTTTCCCATGTGTTACTTATATGCATGCTAGTTCGCTTGTCTATCTATCTTATATACTAGCATGTGTAGGACCTACTTGAGCTTCCGTATGTGTTACCCTTATGCTTGCTAGAATGCTTGAGTGCCTTTACCTTATACACTAGCATGTGTAGGACTTGTTGAGCTTATCTTGTATATCGTCATATGCTAGGTTGTTCTTATATGCTCATGAATACCTTGCTCCTAGCATGTACAAGTCCTAGCACATGGTTATCCTTGCTTGATCACTATCACATAGTGCACATGTACTCTTTAGTTATGTATCCTTTACTTGTGCAAATAGAAAGAGTAGCTAGAAGTGCAAAAAGTTTTAGTTCATAGTGTGCCCGATTCACCCCCCCCTCTCGGTCACACGATCCTTACACGCAGGTACTCCAGGGCGCACCGCCGTCGCGGCGTCCAAGCAGCTCATCTTCGTGACTTCGTCCAAGCCGCCACGACGACCCCAATGCCGATTCCGCCACTGTCGTCGTCTTCCACAGCCTCAACGCCAGATCCGCCTCCGCCACCGAGATCCATGACATCAGCGCCGGATCCCTGGTCCGCAGCCATGATCCACGATTTCAATGTCCTCTTCCATCGGCAGAGTCGAAGCAAGGGACGACCCCTGCTAAGGTAACCCTCTCCTTCCTTCTCCCTCCTCGACGTCCTCCGCGCATATGAGTTAGATTACGACTCGTTTGGAGTCTCGATCAACAAGGTGGAGGTGTTTGTATGCGCCTGTACATGACAATGGAACTGTTCGCGATAAAACTCCAGCAAAACACTTCTGAAATTGACTCGTTCTGAATAGTCCCAACTCAGCCGATTCATTTTTCTTGCCTAGGATAAGACAATGGAGTCCTTTTCATTTTTTGCATTTTTTATGAGGCCAAAAATCAAGGTTCCAAATTGGCATGGCACTGGATTTTGCAACTAATTGATGTCCTGCGCCCGAGGCAGCGAGTGCATTTTCTTGTGATTTTCGTATGAATTTTCAGATGTGTTGTCCAGGGGCCTTCGATTCATCCGTTTAGCGGTGCATTTCTATGCGGTTATTAGAATGATTCAGAGTTTTTTTTAATTGATAAAGCCACTGAGATGTAACATATTTAGCCAGGATAATGATCGAAAGTCTGCACTACCACTCTTGTGCTGTCCGTTTGAACGATTGAGTACACTGATGTTTCCATAATATTGCATTGCAGTCTGCTGAGGCTCTTCCAGAAATCCATGACTTGTGGCACAACTTTCTCAGGGCTTCTGTCCTAGATTATCGGGAAATCAGCCAGGTACCTGCGAGATTATCCCTGCACATTCTATGTTTAGTCTGCTAAGGCTCATTTTTTATTGAGTTAATTTTACAAAACCACAACTATTGGATCCCTTGCTGCAAGGAACCATAATTTTTGGAACCAGTTTCACAAAACCGCAACTATTTGCGCCACTTGTTGCACAAAACCACAAGTTTTGGTCCTAGGCCTATTTCTCATCCTCTATTGGCCCTATGGACTTTTTGTGTGGCTGACCTGTGGGACCGAAACTAAAAGTTGTGGTTTCGTGCACATGACAGAAATATTTGTGGTTTTATGAAACTGGGTCCAAAAATTGTGGTTCCTTGCAACAAGGGATCAAATAGTTGTGGTTTTGTGAAATTAACTCTTTTTGAGTATTGCTTTATCTCAAGATGTTTCCATAGCAGTTCTGTTTTTCGTGATACAGCAGAAATGTGATCATGTCTTTCTAGGCATCATCATTGCTCCTATATAACTTTTTCTGAACACTCATGTGTTGTGGTAAGTCAATAAATGATCCATAATTATTCCACTGGCTGTATGCTAATATTTGCAATTGTTTTTTCAAATCAGTGATGCTGTATAATGGAATGAATATATGTGTGTGTGGCCAGATTTGAAAAGCTAGAGATCAAGTCTACTGAATAGAGTTCTTATGCTTGATCAATGATTCACAGGTGATTGTTTCAACCGTTCCCTAGAATTTTTTATATCTTCCTGTATATGTACATGACTTCTTATATTATGCCTGTTTTTCTCTAGAATTTTTTATATCTTCCTCTTCACCCAGATTTGTTTTCATTATGCCTTTTTCTTTTTTTTTTTTTTTTATAAGATGTGTTTCATAAGTAGATTCCGGTCAAATTGAAATGCATCAGATGTCGTTGTTATTACTTTGCCATGGAGCTGATGGATCTCAAAATTTGCTTCTTTTGTGGTATTTGTAGGTGGAGATTAATGAGGATGATGAGAAGGCCCTCGTTGCCTTCTTGTCAAAAGGACAATGCTGCTGAACGTATACTTGGTCTCAAAAAAATCAGGGAGAAAGGATGCCAAGGTATCAGCTGGTGTGTACATATTGAACCGTTTGACTAGGTGTCTGATAACATCAACCAATTGAACAAATCACGAGATATTTTTGAGTGGTTACTTGCATTTGGATGCCAGCAAAGTTAAATTTGTCTATGAATGGCTACAATTGAAATAGGAGTACATTTGAACATACCGTTACTGATATGTGCATTTGTTTGTGCAGAAAGACGATGCCATGAATATCGTAAATTTTCTTTTGGATGGTTAATGATTGCATCTCTTATAGGGTTACGTAATGTTGTGTCATAATTCGAATTGCACACTTTTATTTCTCCTGTCACTTATGAATATTTCCCTGTAATTAGTCATATCACAGTCTACAGTAAGCACATGCTTAATTATGATCTATCAATCAATTAAATTTTATTCACTGCTCAGTACCCATTAAATCTTGTTGAAACAAACCTTCTGATAATTTCTTAAATTTTTGCACACATCATTGACGGTGATTTTTTTTTTTTTGCTTGCAGTGGGCTAACTTGCCATGCGAGTTCATATATCCAGGCTCGGATGGATTTCATTGTTTTATCAAGCTGGTGTGAATGTAGAGTCTCAAAGCGCCCAGGAACTTCCAAGTGAGTTCGTTTGATTCTTTATACCTCCACTATCCCTCTTGAGTTTTTGAAGGACCGAGAAGGCGACCAGAGGGAGGTGAATGGGAGCCGATAAAAATTCTTCTCAAAGAACTCGGCCTATGTCCCAACCCGCCTCAAGAACAATCACCAAGATTACACACACACATGATAAGTGTTGTGCTGACCCTAGGAATGATTGTGGACGATGTAGAAACACTAGCGGAAGCAAATCAAACAAAGGTGCACTCCATGAGATGAACCGAGAAATTCACACCCGAGACCTTCCACCGGATAGTCCGGATACTTGCCGGATACTCCGGTAACTGGATACTCCAGTGGGGTGTCAGATAATCCGGTAGGATACCAGGGCCGGATACTCCGGTAATGTGTCGGATACTCCGATCGGATACCAGGGCCGGATACTCCGGTCGGGTATCTAGTCCGGATACTCCGGTCGGATACCGGATAGTCTGGTGGACCAAGAACAGCAAGAACACGAGCGCGTGACCAAGAGATCTAAAATCCGAAATCCAATCAAACGACCTCCAAAAATCGCGAAACTTAAACCATAGATGCGTGACAAGATGGAGAACCTCCTCCAAGTGGATCCATACCAAAAACCCAACAAAATCTCTACGGATTTCAAATCGAAGTGAAGAACTAGGGTTTGGATGAACTTGGACGAAATCCACAAAATTCGAAGTGCTCGTGGGGAGATCTTGTGCAAGATCACTCAAGGCATGTTCCCACACGTCCTAGCACAGAATCCATCTGAGAAATCCATCCTAAAACGCAACCAAAAAGGAGATAAAAAATTCGCATGAAAATAGCTCCGAAAATAGGGAAAAAGATAAATTCGGGATCTAGAAGGGAAGGAAGAACATGAGCACGATTTTGAGGACACCAAAACTCAATTCATTGATACAACCACGAATTACATAGGTAACAAGTTAGGATGCCGCCCACATCCTCCCTCTCTTGTGAAGAACAAGGAATACAAGCTCTCACCTCATCTCCCTTCCTCTCCTAAACCCTCTAGCTCTCCCCTAGCTAGTTCTATCCCTGCAACACAATGGAGACAACCCAAAAGCCTTAAGAGGGGGCAGCCAACCTGCCCCTCCTTCTTATCCTCTTGGACATTTTCACATCCCGAAAATGCCCCTCACACTACAACACACATACCCTTCCATAAGGGCATTTCCGTCCAACTCTTTTTCCTTCGCCCGAACGCCATCGGGCCCTTCACGACTTTGCTTCGCCTCGAGGAAACCTTTGCGATGGTGCCACATGCACCACCATCCGTCGCCGCCGGTTTTGAGGCCTAAACCGGGAAACCGCCTGCACGCTTTTCAAAGCACGACTTCCGCCACCGGTTTTGAGGCCCAAACTGGGAAACCGTCCACCACCGATTTTGAGGCCCAAACCAGGAAACCGTCACCACCGGTTTTGAGGCTAAACCAGGAAACCGTCGCCACAGGTTTTGAGGCTAAACCGGGAAACCGTCTCAATGTCGACGCGTGTCACCTCGTCCCGCGAACCTCGCCGTCAAGCCTCCTCGGTCCCAGCCCATCGGGACCCTTCACTTGCACCGGCCTTCCGTTTGCCTTGACCCTGGTCAACACGCCGTCTTCATCACCTCCACGGTTTTGAGGCCAAACCGCGAAACCCGCCGTGCTTCTTGTCCGCCACGTGTACGGTGTGGATCACCCTTGACCTCACCCGGCCTCTCGATCGCCCGGACCCAAGCCTCCCGTTTGGTCCTCCCGATCCTCCCACCGTTGACCATCAAGTTGACTCCATTGACCTACACATCATTAGACAAGCAAACACGTTTCCTTCTCCTCCAATCTTCCCAACACCTTCACCAACTCCGGTTAGCCATAAACATAATCATCACATGCTTATGCAACCCACAAAATCCTGCATTTCAAACCCGAACCTCATGTCAACTCAAATCAATCCCGTTGTCAATTACTCATCATCATCGAGAACCATGGCACATCTCAACATGGTTCCTCAGTTTTCTTCAATTAATCCAGTTTGAAATATATTTCTGAATTTCAACACTTAGACAATACAACATGATCTACGCACTTGCAGTTGGTACTCTCTGCTGATGCCATTGCTTGGTGTCTTTAAGTTTTGATAACCATAGATTTTGATGCTCTTGCAGTTGGTACTCTCTGAGATTGCAGGTTCTTTATCCCTATTTTGAAACAGCTAGAATATAATGGCACTCATGGCATATGGCATATTGAAATAAATATATCTTGGAAGATGGTCTTTAGATTGGTTTCCATGCATTATTTTTTCTATGTTGAAATATTAGATGTTTCCCTTTTTTTTGGTCAAATCAGTACTTTATTAAAGTGTTCATCAGATGAATCATAGCAAAACAGACGTCGTGTCAATGCATTTTGCCAGTAACAACACCGTTTTTGGTAAGCTGATATTTGTCCTCAGATTTTACAATACTAAATGGATTGTTTTTGCATATAATACTATTAGAGTACAGTTAATTGAACCTGTGATCATCCTTGATTTTTCCAACAGGAAATTCATATTCATTTAGAGTACACTATGCCGTCCATTTCTCAAACTTAAAGTCAGGTATTTTATCAACCTATCATTCCTCATATAACACTATTAGACACAAGAGTGACCAATTAATAGTGGGTTCAGTTCAGTAGGTAAGATTATTCTTCCTGCATCTACATGGTGTGGGCTTTCTCGCGTACTAACTAATCTGCTGCATTCCATAATGCATGGAGCCATATCATAAGAACGATCAGTAATTTCTTTTCTAGAACAGTGACTTTATAACTACATGTTTTTCTCTTGCCCGTATGTAGGTAGAACCAAAGGGGTTCCCATCTCCTGAGCACACCCCACGCGAACAAGTTGAGTGCCCCATGAGTCCTTATCAGACCTTCCGGGAAGGATGATGAACTTAAAGAACACGAGATGTTCGGATAGAGGAAGGCAAGTCCACCGGCCTGAGCAAGGTCCGTACTGCCCAATCAGAGTTCACCATTTCTAGCTCGTCTCACACTTCATGTTCACCGTAGTATATCTGTACACGTTTTACCTAGCAAAATGCATAGCGACACTATGTTCTTTCTGTCTACGGATCATTGCCATTGGTTGGCATGCCAGTGCATCAGTTTGTTTCATTCTTTTTTGTTTTGCAAACTAATAATCATAGGTGCCAGAAGATCATCTTTAAGGATTTATGCTTGGACCATTTCTGGTTGGGAAACTATTTGTCACTTGTGGCATTAAGTTCCGGTGCCAAATCCTGTGTATTATTGATAGGCATTTTTGTTAAAAGAAAATTTTAATTTGTTATTCAAAACGATGATGATTGTATTGTTCGGGTTGCTACGAGAAGCCGTTATCCTTTACAATTTACCAAATTAATTGTTCTATATTTTTTTCAACCATCCCAAAAAATGGCACTTTGCAAAATGGAAGCACTTTGAGGCTTTATTTCCTCTCAAGACAGTGTGTTGGGTTAAGATACTGCTTGTGTGTTGGGTTAGATACCGCTTGTCATGTTGTTCAGCTGCTCTGGTAAATCGGCCCATCACTCTATGGACCCATCATTTTCTGTAGGTGGTTAATTTTATCTATTACATCCTCATACCGTTTTGTTGTAATTTAATTTTTATCTTTTATCTTCTCAGTGGAAAACGTCCAATTCTTTATAAAAGGCTCAAGGTCAACCATTGGCTGGTCCTAGAGTACAAATTCTTCAAAATATCTAAATTTTCTGTATGTTGCAAGCAAAATAGTTGAACACCAATGTCCAGGAAAGATAGTTTCCTATAAAAAAATTAGAACATGCTATATATTTCTTAGTAACGCATAGTTGATAATTTAAAGTACATGGTGGAATAGCTAATATAATGAAATAACTTTTAGCCAATTCCTTGATGCGTTATCAAATAATTTATGGTAGCAACATCTTTTTTTTAAAAAAAAATGATGGTTAAAACAGCTCCGTGCATGCATGCATGTGCTACACGATTTATTGATTTACAAGGATAATGAACCAAAATGTATCTCTTTAGGTTTTTTACATGCGTCTTATCAAAGATAATTAGTCATCCAGTGAATGAAAAATATTATATCTTGCACCTTATCGTTTTACCAAATCTACTACTATTTGCTGGGTTAATTAAGATGATTTTAT
Organism: Eragrostis nindensis; assembly: GCA_012490785.1. Taxonomy (NCBI): domain Eukaryota; kingdom Viridiplantae; phylum Streptophyta; class Magnoliopsida; order Poales; family Poaceae; genus Eragrostis; species Eragrostis nindensis. The sequence goes on from JAAXCT010000398.1 coordinate 442,444, forward strand.
TCACACAAAAATTAAGATGATTTTATTATCCACATATATCATATTATCAGCTTCATCTTGAATATCGCTTTGAGCCTTTTAGATACGTGCGTGGCACACGTACATTGTTACTAGTAACAATGAAACAATAGAGAAACATGTTGACCTATATTACTCCATTGAGAAATTTAGAGTTGCATATAGCCAGCTAATTCCTGCTTTGCCTGACAAGACCCAATGGCCCAAAGCTGACCATGGATTTTTCATGCACCCACCTCTATTGAAAGATGTAGCTGGTAGGCTTAAAACCGAAAGGTTTAAAGGCGGCGGTGACAAGAAAAATAGAAAAGGGCAGCACAAGTGCCCTATTTGTATGGACTACGGACATCACTGGCATAATTGCAACAAGGGTAGACCAGAAGACATTGCTGCTATGCTGACCCCAAAACTTCAAATATTTAGACGCTTTAGAAAACTAAAAGAATTTTATTTTGTTTACCACAAGAAATTTAACTGAAATAGAACAGAATAATGTAGTAAAAATGAGTTTGCAGGATAGAAAATACGACTGCATACTTAACATTGAAAAAGCAAAAACACAGATTCACCTCACGATAAACATCTGAAACATAAAACCTTTTTTCAACAGGTAACTCCGCAGCAGAAACACAGACCCTTAAGTTTCAAGTGACTGAAGCAAGAAAAATCAAATACTCTCTGTAGGGCACAGTAATGTGGTTTTAATTTTTCAAAGAGTTATCACTTTTAGGCTTGTATTACTTGTATTTGTGGTATTTTTTGTTGTGTGCGTGGTATTTTATTAGTGGCTTCCACTGTGACATTAGGCTAAACAACTGAGAAATGAACCATACATGAACCAATCTTAGGCATAAAAGAAGTTACAATCACTGAGTAAACCAATACATCCACATGAAAGTGAACTGTAGGAAATAAAAACTGTGATTTCCTTAAGGATTAATATATATGCTTCAACATATGTGAATTTTTGAGCTATTTAACAAGTGCGGACTAATTTATGCCTGTGGTTAAATAAGTAAATCCAGGGAAGTAGAAACAGATAAAAAGCATCTAATGGACATATCGAAAAGAAGATTTCATATCGAAAAGAAGATTTTACCTACACCCATTGCATTGAGATCTGTAGAGATGAGCATTCTAATCATCATGTGGTCCGAGCAGAGGGGGCAACCGCATGAAGAACGGGAAAGCAGGACCTCTATAAGGTTCATCCGAATTATTACGAAACATATCCATCTTCTTGGTTCTCAGATTAAGCACAAGAAGATAGGAATTGGGCTTTCTGATGGACCAAAACTCCATGTAGACATAGCCAGCCCTTGCTGCTAGGATGCGCACCCTCTTCATCCACTCATCTCGGCGAAGCTTCTTCATCCGCTCATTCATCAAGGAGAATTCATTCTTGAGGACCCATTCACCAATACTGTTGCGGACCCAGAGCTGCAAGCATTGCTCTTTACTGGAGAAAAGGCACAGCCCGCCATGCTCAGACATGTCAGCAACACAATATGATTCCCCTGCAGGGAACGGAGCAGTGATGACTGACCATTCCATGGTGCTCGTGTCCAGCACCAAGATTCGCTCGACAACGTCAAAGCGCCTGTGCTTGTTGGTGTCCGACCGCCAGTAAGCGAAGCGGCCTGCAGCCATGCCGTCGCCAGGGATGTTGTAAATGCTCTGGAACACGTTCTGATCCTCGAACCTGTGGCTATCTGATCTTTCTAGAAAGGCATCCCCTTTATACTGGACCCATTTGCCTGAGCCAGAGGAGAACACGGCGGCCTTGAAGTCGACTACGCCGATGACCAGGAACGAGCCATCGGCCTCATCGACGACAATGGCGTAGCGGACCATGTGGATCGAGTAGTGGAAGACGTCGACGCCGAAGGGGTCGAGGAAGACAGCGGTCCACGCGATGAGGTCGTAGACGGCGAGGATGCGCCCGCTGGAACAGCCGCGAAGCCGCCACTCGTCGTCGTCTTCATCCGAATCAACGTCGGGGAGGTCCTGGAAGAAGAAATCGGCATCCACGGCGGCGGACGACAGATTGGGGTAGCCGCGGGTGGCGCGGATGAAGAGGTGATTCGAGCATCGGCGGGGGAAGAACTCGTCGCCGCGGTCGGTGAGGATGAAGCCGAGGAGCGGGGGGCGGCGGAGGGCGTCGAAGCGGCTGAAGACGGCGGGGTCGGAGGCCACGCCGTACCAGCGCGTGTCGACGCAGGCGGCGTTGGCGAGCGACGCCATGTTGGGGAGCCCGAGGAGGATCTCGCGGAGGAGGTCGTCGCCAAGGGCAGCCACCGGCGGCGCCGGCGACGTCTTTGGCTTCTTGGCGCCGCCGCCACCGGTTCCCTCCGACGGATCCATTTTTCCCCGCTTCCCCGGCGAACACGCGTGACGCGTCTCGCGGGTTGGGTTGGGATTTATTTTTGTTGTATTCTTTCGCGCCAAAACAATGAGTTGGCGCCAAAAAGAGAAGGGTTTTGCCGTGATTTTTATGCGCCCACAACCACAATGGATTGGATTGAGACGAAAGATTATTTGGAATGCTTAGTAACAGTCAGAAACTGGTCACATACCAATGTGATTACCGCATTTTGCCGCCAAATAAAACTCCATGACGAAATAAATTTCCACCTAAAGTGTACAACTGAAACAATTTTTATGTTTCCAAAATCATATTTATATGGTCAACCATGCAGCGCTTATGGGGCGCCAGTTGCAACGAAGTGATATAAGGCCAAGGAGATGATACGAGATGCATGCCGATGACTTGAGGTGGTGGCGTTTGAAGGTATATGCACGAGATTTAGTAATAGACTTCGTTCTTAACAATTATTATCCTCCAAAACTGTATGGTGTGTGTTTTGAGTCATACTTGTCATTCCGGCAGACGAAAGTGCTGCTTTGTACTATAAAAAGACCGGATGTTCTTTTTCCGTTATCTAAAGAAAATGTCAACCATTCACGATTTTTATGGTATACACCCACTGCCTGCACACTTCTATGTGGCTATGTATTTCATAATTTTTTTTAGATTTTTTGTTTTCAAGAAAGGTTTTATGTTATCTTACTTTTTGAAAAGATTATAATTCATATGAAAGTTTATCAATGTATCCTAGTTTGATAACTTTTCATTGATTAAAACTCTGCTTGAAGCTGGATTTTGAGCTTTATGAGATATAATGAAGTGCTATTTTGTTTTACTTGTGTCCAAAATAAGAATGAATTGAATCAACAAAATATCCTTGTGTGTCTGTGCTCCAATTTTGAGATGATGGATTTTGAGTTCATAAGGTAAATTAAAAATTTAAGCTTTATATTTTTGTCGAGAACAAATCACTCAAAACCAATTGTTTCTACTTTTTGTCACACCGTCAATCAATTGATTTAATAAAATTCATAGATTTATTAGAGTCACAACTCTGCCAAGGGGTCTTCGAGCATTTCCTATTCTTTTTTTTCTTAACGAGGAACAGAGGGGCATTGTGCTTTTATTAATTGGTGGTTAGTTTACAGAGTTAGAAAAAGGTTAGATTGAACAAGGTACAAAAAGGAAAATTTAACTATACAAGAGAAAATGAAAATTAGAAGGAGCCGAGCTCCTAAAAAAGTTACTAGGCTGTTAAAAAGGAAAATATTGTCGAACCAGTAGTTTTCAAATCCTTCAAATTTTAGGGAGAACTCAACGAGTTTATAAAAAGAAAACAAAAATAAAACTAGGCGAACCTTGCCAGTTGCCAGGCACCCGCCAAACAAGCTGACTGGGCCCTTACCCATTATGCGGTCTCCATGACCTCTCTGCACGCCCCGCGGCGGCTGCGGCGACAATTGCCACCTCCCTCCATTGCGGGCGACACCCCAGGCACCTAGCGCCGCAACTATAAGTGCCCTCCTCCGCGAGATCTTTTCCCACCTCCGCTCTCTCCCGAGCCCCGTACGGTGTCGCCCTCACCTGCCGCGCGTTCCACGCCGCCGTCCGCGCCTCCCCGGATGCCGCTTCCGCGCCTCCACAGGACACGCCTCCTTGGTCTCTTCTTCGACTTCAATGGCGCCGAAATGCCTTCTAGGCCTCATCCCACGTGGTCCCGGTCTGCCACGACGAATCTCTCGTGCGTGCTGCCGTCTTCTCCTTCGGTACCATGGAGTGGTTTAATATCACACTAGAATGAGAACAAAAGGTATAGTTCCAACTCTCAAACTTACTAAAAAGCAACATAAGTATTAGTCTATGGTTACTTCAGATCCTAGCATCACTCTTCGACGAGTATGCAACGGGAACATTTTTGTCAACAGGTATAGTTCCAATGGCATATCAAGGACATGGATATCAACAAGTAATCAAGGAGTGAATAACGGAACAAATAGGATTTAACCCACAATTACCACTGATGCTCGACTTAATGCAAACACCTAAACATAGCGATAGTCAAATATAAAGGACACATCCAAAATAGAGTAAAACATGCATATGTGCTTGCCTTGTGTTTGCAGATTTGGAGTAAAACAAATGCAACAGGAATCACTCAATTTGGAGTTTATATGCTCACGTTATTGATGTTTTAGTGAAGCTCTGTCCAAAGGGACAAAATGAAATTACTTGCTGCCTTATTTGTAAAATGCGAAGGTAAAATTTGATGCCAACAAGGAAATGTGTTCTGAGGTGTGTGAAATTTTACACAGTAGTACGTGACAAAGAGGACAAGAAAAACAAGGCATTTCGTATTTATAGGTTTATCGATTAATCTGTACATAAATAACAAGCATAAAAGGCATATAAAAGTATTTTCAGGAAAAGCATCAAAATGAGACCTAACATTGCAGCAAGTAATTTCATTTGAAAGCATATATAGATGATATAAGGATTTGTAGAAGTTAAAGCAACTCCATTGAGCTATATGGAAATGAACAAGTTAGGAGAGCTTCCGAGTTAATTACATAACAAGCAGACAAAATGAAGACATCTGGAAACGAACTATTTTCAGTTAAAAACATGCATCATAAACAAGATTCTCAGATGTGGTTTAATGATTTTAGCATGCACCATTATCAGTTGCTAAATAAAAAGACTGAATTGCAGCATACTTAGGCAATGTAGATCCATTTAGCAACATAACAGGGCTTCCATGGTCCCCAAACATTTTGGAGGTTGAAAATGATAAATAGATACTATGAAAAGTGGTTTCACAACTTCTGACTATTGCAGGGCTGAAAACAAGATTTGAAACAAGCGGAAAAATGCTACATTTGATACGATAAAATGAAGAAGTTTCAGTTTGTCTCAGGAACATTTGTCCGGTTCTATACAGTAGGGAACATACCAGAATTTATTCCATGAGTTTGCAGCATTCATATAGTTAAATATGCACTGAACAATGTTTGGGCAAATGAATTTTTACGCAATAATAATTTTATTTAAGGAATTGAACAGTTTTCTGTATGGTGAAGGGGTAAAAACTAAACAAGTGCAGCCAAACAAAGGTTTCATGGTCCTAGAAATTTTCGGAACATACCAGAAGTCATATAAGGAAAATCAGGACTAGATTCACAAATTTAGGACAGGTATGCACTTATAGTAATTAAAACAATGCACAACAAGTAAAAGCATTATCTACAAGTTCTTTAACAAGACATGTGGTCCAAAGCGTACATTCTGATGCAGAACATCGCCGGTGAAGTTGCCAGCGACGGAGACAAGCGAGCAGGAAATGGCGATGTGGCCCAGTCCAGCAGTGTAGGCACAAGGTGAACGACTCAGTGAGATGCACACGGGTTTCAGAGATTCATGGGTGAAACCGTAAAAGGAATTCGATGAGGAGCTCACTATGGAACTGCAGAGACAAGCTGAAGACGGTCAACAGAATTAGGCTAAGAAAATGCACAAGACAGCAAGGTCCTCATGGACAGACGGATTTCAAATCAGAGCTCACCGATGAAGACAAAACAGTCAGTGGCGGCTGTGTTCTCTTACAGGTTTCCCCAGAGTTGACGAAGAAGAAGCTCGATCTCGTGCATCACAACAGAAGGGGCAACGAGTCTTGCACAGGAGGACTGATCTCGTGCATCACAACAGAAGGGGCAACGAGCCTTGCACAGGAGGACTCTGCAGCTTCTTGTCAGTTTTGCTGGGGAGCAGCTAGCAACAGCATGCGTGGCGATTTGGTGGCGTTTATTTGTTTGTTTTGGGTTTTGAATTCTATGAATTCATCAAATTTTTAAAGTTTATGTTCAACATAAACTCCATACTCTTATTTCTCTGTATACGATTTGGTAAATTATTTCATGTGTGTACTTGTGTTTTGAGGATAAGAGTTGCTTCATATATTCTTTCGTTAACAATTTATGGATTAAAACAAAATCGATTCATCTACACTTCAATTCAAATTTCGAAAAAAAATTAAGAGGCTTCAAACATGCATAAATTCAAGTATTTAAATTTTGGGATGTGACGATCCAGACATAAACTTTTAGAACACAAACAATTTACTACTTCACAGAAATTCAGAAGTCTAAGCAACCAGTGGCAATATTTTACAATCCAAAATCTCAAAAACACATTGAATCACTACCTGGTACTCTTGAAGTGATTTCCTTTGCTCCGCGGGCATGCATGCATTCAACTTCACAGATAGACAGCTTAAACAGTCGTTCTGTTTACAACAGACCGGCGACAGGCACAAACATGTAGCCGTTCCATCGGATTATTACATATTAATGGCGCTGGATGCTCCCATGAGCAACGACAATCTCACACAAATGCAGCAGCTTCTTCCTGTTAGCTACTCGATCAGTCTCAAACGGCGTAGCAGATGAAGCAAGCGCTGAAATCAAATCAAACACACGCAGGCAGGCAGCAGGGGCAGATCACACCAAGCTGCTGTTTGCAATCCACAGGCATCGGCCAGGGGCTGTGCACCGGCCCACACCAGGGCACCGTTTTTATTCGAGAAGAGCACACAGCAAATTGATGACGCAGGCCAACTCGGTCATATCAATTAAGGCCATATCCTGTCCTGAGGGCTGAGGCACCGTAACCCTGCCCTGAAGGACACACGCACACACTGAAACCAAATGCCAGCCATGAACGAACAGATACTACATTTATATTCAGATTTGAGAGGTTCAAAAAAAAAATGCCAGCCATGAAGAAATGCTGAAGCAAGCAAGCAAGCAAGGCAGCCACGCTGGCACACACATCACACGAACGAAGCGCGGCATCAGCTAGCAGTGGCAGCATCCATTCCATCATCTCTCACGTAGCAGCTAGCATGGATGGATGCACACTGGTTTCGTTGAAACATTAATTTCACCTGTAGGACAACAATAATCACACAGCATATATGAACGACAAGGATAATATGTATTGATGACTTTTTCATCAATAATGACTAATGAGAGAACACGAGAGACGTGCGTACCTAAGGACGGAGCCCCTCAGGAGCGCCTCTTCCGGTAGTAGCGCGAGTGCACCGGCGGCTGCTCGTAGTAGCTCGGGTGGTGGCCGGCGTCCATGCCATCCCACTCTAGCCCGTCCCACACATCCTTATCTACCTCCACGATCGGCTTCGGCCGCCTCACGCCGCTGCGCGCGGGCAGCTCCTTCTCCACGGCCGGCAGCCGGCGCAGGTTGAAGCATCCCCTGATCCGGACGGCCTCGAGGTTGGGCGCCAACATCTTCGCTGCCTCGCCTCGCAGATCTCCCTCAGCGCTGGCAGGTCGTGCAGGTGGATGGTGGTCAGCGCCGGGAATATCATGCCATAGTTGCGGGCTAAGTGATCGTACGGGCCTTCGTCGTCGTCGTCCAGCGTGAAGACGTGCCTGAGCTCGCCGCAGCGGACGACGTGGACGCTGCGGAGGTTTCCGAAGAAGTAGCCCCGCAGCGGCAGCGCGTGCTGTATCCTTGGGCAGGAGCGCAGGTGCAGGTGCCGCAGGCTCGCGAACAAGCACCTTTGCTCCAGAGGCAGCGAGCCGCTGCGAGCTCCGACACCCACATGACCTCCAGGATCCCAAAGCCGTCCGCGTCCAGAGGAAAGAGGGCGGTGGGCCCCAAGCCGGGGCACCTCTCCACGCGGCACCACCTCAAGTGGGTCCACCATCCTCCGGGCATGCTCCCACCGATGGAGGCGTCGTGCACATGAAGGGACTTGGCAAATGTGGTCATCATGTCGCCCAAACCAGCATCATTATTCTGACCAGCCTGAACGTCGTCGGCGCAATTCGCGCTCTAGAATGCGGCCGCCGCTGGTGATATCGACATGCATGTCCAACTGTCTCGAGGGAGGCTCTGGGAAATCCCCCATGGGGTTCAAGCCATCTCCAATCTCAGTAAGTACGTCCGCGTACCCGGCTTGATTGGCATGGACATTGTAGCCTAGTAGTGGGTTCTTCAGTCACCTCATTGTTGGTTCCTTCAAGTTGAACAGCACCACCATCCACAGCTAGAGATGGGACGTGGATATCAAAATGAGATTTCCCATCCTGGCTACTAATGATTGGAGTCCATAGGGATCGAGCCAGCCTCACGTCCGCAAGGACAGCATGAACCTGCAACCGGCCAGAAGGTTCAAGCCGGGCAGGTGATGGTTGATGAGTCCATGTTCCAGGCCTTGTGTCTAAGCAAAGCAACTCCAGCTCAAGTTGTTGTTGTTTCACCCACTTTATGGCACGAAGGTGCTCACATCCCAACAGATAGAGTCGCTTTAGCCTTGGGACATCCACCACCATAGACCCAAAATCAAGTATTTTTAGTGCAGTTCCCGAGAGGTCAAGCTCCATGAGATTGGACAGCCCACGCAAGAACAAATTGCGCAACTGTCTACAACCTTGTAATGATATCTTTAGAGTTTTGGCATCCTTCATATCTTGGTCAAATGGACGCCGCTCTGGACGGGAACTCTCTAGAGGCAACTCAGTAGATGATGTCCCGTGGGATGCTGGTCCATAGCCATCCAAGCTAAATGATGTTAGGGAAGAAGGAAGCTCATTAGGCGCATCAACATTTTCTAGACTGTCACAACCATCAAGTATTAGCACTTGAAGTTGGCTTGCATTTGATAGGCCTCTTGGTACTTCCTTCATGTCATTGTTGCCAGACAAATCAAGAATTTCCAGCGTTTTCTTTTCAACAAACAAGTTATCGGTCACAACTGATAACTTCTGCTTCTTCATCGGTTTGATTATCCGGAGCCTTTGCACGTATGGTAGTCTTGTTTGTAATTGACTTATGTATTGCCAACAATTGTGGAGGCACACTCTGGAGTCAAAAGGTTTTAGGCTAAGTAGGTCTAAAACAGAATACATGAAGTGTAACTTCAGTGCTACGGGGCAGGATGATGGAGATGTCAGCCTCGATGGTCAAGTAGTACCCAAGAAAGACACCTTTCGTTACTTGGGATCGATGCTACATAAGGATGGAGATATCGATGACGATGTCAGTCATAGAATTAAAGCTGGATGGTTGAAGTGGCGTCAAGCTACAGGTGTCCTTTGCGACACTAAAGTGCCACAAAAGCTAAAAGGCAAATTCTACAGGACAGCGATCCGACCTGCTATGCTGTATGGAGCAGAATGTTGGCTAACTAAAAGAAAGCATATCAATTGAGTTCGGAATGACGACATACGTGAGAGATTAGGGGTGGCACCAATTGAGGAGAAGATTGTTCAACATCGCTTGAGATGGTTTGGACATGTGCAACGAAGACCGGAGGAGGCGCCTGTACGTAGTGGGATAATACGTCGTCCCGAAAATATGAAGAGAGGCAGAGGTCGACCACCTTTGACATGGGCAGAGTCGGTGAAGAGAGACCTGAAGGACTGGAATATTGCTGAGGAGTTAGCTATGGATAGGAGAGAGTGGAAGCAAGCAATCCACGTGCCGGAACCTTGATTTTTCTTTTTTAAATCCTTTTTAAAAAACCCTCCTTTTTTTAAAAAAACTTTTTTCTTTTTTTTTTTTTTTTTTCTCACTCTTTTTTCTTGTTTTCTCTCTTCTTTCTCTTTTATCCTGTTTTGCCCTTCGCGTTTTGGTTGGTTTTGCCTCTCTTGTTGGTTCCTGCAGGTTTCATCTCTAGCCTACCCCAACTTGCTTGGGATAAAAAGGCTTTGTTGTTGTTGTTGTTGTTGTATTGCCAACAGTTGAATCCCTCTATATTTAGCTCCCTGAGGTTATCTATGAGCTCTGTTGTTCCTTCTGCTAATATCTCATCCCAATCTGTATAACGTAGGTCAACACCCACAGGCTATGTAGAAATGCCCAATCTATACAATATGCCTCTGCTTCCCTTGTGTGATCATTCGTGCAGTGGTCCACTCCAAGGAACCTCACTCCGCAGCACTGGAGGAAAGGAGGTGCTGCAAAATTGAAGGCGCAACAGAAGAGAACTAGCACACCAAGGTTGCTGCAATGTTTGAACAATCCATCTGGTAATCCAGCTGGTGGGTTGTTGGTCCTTTCAAATGCTACAAATAAAGTTGATGCCTTTTCCATTACAATTTCCATATCTTTATCCTCCACTTTCAAATTCTTCGAGGTGAGTAAAACCCATCAATATGGCTTCTTGTTATATACTGTGTCACCATTTAGTACCAAAAAACGTGCATCTGGATCAAATTTCCTGATATATTTACACACACGATCCAGCAGATAAGTGTCGCATTCCCACCTTATCTCCGGATGTAGTGCATTACTAATCTCCTTTGTTTGATCCCCCTTAATGATCCCATCGCAGATCCAGTAGCTGGAAGCATGAGCCGCCCAAGCAAATTCAGTGGTTTTAAAAAACTATAATATAAGCACATCTCGTAGAGGCAACACTCTTTGACCATTGTTAGGTTGATGCCCTGGATCGTAATTTAAGAACTCTAACTGATCTTACAGGGAGCTTAGCCTAGTTCCGCTAGGCGCCGATTAATCGGCGCCTAGGCGCGACTAGGCGCGAATCGAAGGCATGGCGCATCGATTTGGCCTAGTCGCGCATCTAGGCGGCGTGGAGAGGCGAAGGGGGAGGAGGAGAGCTGGGCGCGGCGGAGGAGAGGCTCGGGGCGGGTGAGCGGAGGCGGGTAGAGGCGCATCGGAGGATGCGCGGCGGAGGAGGAGGATGCGCGGCTGGAAGGGGCGGAGGGAGGCGGCGGCGGTCGACGCATGAGCGGCCAGGAGGGGCGGGAGCGGAGGGGCAGAGGGGAGGCGGCGGCGGCGTTGCAGTTTCAGAGAGAGAGAGAGACGGCTGTGGAGTGGAGCGATTCCTGGTGAGGTCCTCTAGGGTTAGAAAGGAGAATGGGCGGCTGGCTGGTGGGCTGGGCCTGTCTCCCTCTTTTCTTCTCTATTTCCTCCCTTTCTTTATTCTTTTCCTTTTCATCTCTATATTGGCAAACGCCTAGAAAAACGCCTAGGACCGCCTAGGCGCGATTACTCCCGCCTAGGCGCTAGGCAGTGGGTCACCGCTAGAATCCGCCTAGCGCCTAGCGAAACTAGGGAGCTTAGTGTGACCAAAACAATCTTGGAAGATTCAGAAGATCAAAATAAACCCAATAGGCCATCGAGTGGCACATGAGGCGATGATTGCTCACCTAGAACTGCTGTGCTGCTGCCAGTCGCCGCATCATTGGGGGAATAAAATTCAGTACACAAAGATGTCAGTGTCACTTCATGAAATCCAAAAACTGATGGACACTTCATAAAGAACATACCAATCACACATATCTATCTGCAACAAAGCACTCTGAGCCGGTGATGTTGCCAACAGTCCTTTCACCTTGCGTTGAAAAAATCTCACATGTTTTGTTATTTCCATAAGGCTCCCATCGGAAGCTCCTGGAAGAAACTTTGTATTAACTTAAATGTTCAAAGGAATGAAGTCCATGCTCCTACATTCAACTAAAACTGTACCTGTGCAATCGAGACCATTCATGGACATTGATCCCACATTGTAGTAACATAGTGCTAAGGATCATTTTGTTCTTCAATTCACAAAGAAAGATAAATTCAGTAATCCATTAAATATTGCAACCTGTATACTCATTGCTAGGGCCTAGGGAAATGTCCATCATTCTTTATCAAAGATTGAAGACTGAAACCCGAAATTACCCCTAAGCAATCAGAAACTACACTTTACGTCCCATCATGCCACTAATCCCACACATAACTAAATCAGAATATCTGTCTAAACAATCCCACCAAAAAATTTCCTCACCCATCACAGTCACCAAATCCAGCACTGAATAAATTATCCAACTACTAAGTATGAATCGTATAAGGTGATCTAGCCCATAATTATGCTAAAATGCTCAGGAATCGATTATCAGGTATAAAAGAAGAGATCATCCACAAGGTTATTACGTTCTTACCCAGAGAAATCAGGGTCAATCTCCCCCTTGTCCTCTACATTTGCCTCATCCGACTTTTCTTCTTTTTCTTATTTCTTCCTTCATATTCCCTTTCTCCTTGCTTCCGGGGCATCACTATGGCCAAAAAATCTGCAACACGGCAGCAGGTACCTGCACTTGCAAGAGGTGATGGCAAGCTAGCCGTTACAATTGATACAGGCATTGAAATAACGGACTGTAAATCAGAGTAAAAAATTGATGCTTCGAATCTTGAGAAAGAGGGAGGGACGGTGGGGTAAAGATTCGGAGTGACAGCAGTGACTGTAAATCAGAGTCAAAAATTGATGCTTCGAATCTTGAGAAAGAGGAAGGGGACGGTGACAGCAGTACCTTATCACTGTGGGGGAGTCACCATACGGAGAAGCAACGCTCGGAGAGGGATTGGGGAGAAGAGGAAGCAAGCAGAGGAGCATCGAATCGACCGGATCTGGAGGCTGACGGTGGTGGGGCGACCTCCACGATCCCTTCACTCCACGGTGCCGACCTGAACAGCAAAGGAGAAGTGGGTCGATTCGTTGAAGAGGCCGGCGGCGCTGGGGAGCCCGCCGCTAAGGAGGGGCGGGGCGGCAGGACGACGCGGGGCAGGGAGCGCGCGGTGGCTGCAGGGAGAGAGCGACGGGGGTCGGGGAGGAGCGGGGATGCGCGTGATGGAGAAGATATCGCCCAGCACAGATGGCTGCGATGGTGCGTGCAAGAGGAACGGACGGCCAGGATGGAGCGAACGCGATGAACAGTAAAACAGTAAATGAACAGTACCTGACGGGAGAACCTACGGTGCTGTTTGGATATATGAAAATGAGACTTGGGTTAGGAAAATGAGAGTTGGGATAAATCTAATCCAATGTTTGGATTTAAGGTTAGGGAAATAAAGGGGTTAGGGAAAGGGAAATGAGGCCCTCATTTCCCAAAGTTTGTAACCCAATGAGAGGGATGGGTTTGGGTGGGTTAGAGGGGGGAAGGCAGTGCAAAATTACGATTTTGCCCTCAACATTCATAAATATATGGTAATCCTCACTTTCAGCTAGGGGCATTTTTGTCTAAAAAAAATCATATCCCATTTCCTAACACATGGCTGCCAAACATGGGAAAAGGTTTAGACTTCATATCCCTAACCCTCACCCACCCTCTCATTCCAATTCCATTTCCCTATCCCTAACCCAAGGTCATCCAAACAGCACCTAAAGGTTTTGCTAGCTGAGATCCTCGCGCGTTGCTGCGGGTACTATTGAAGTTATATAGCCACGTATGAAAATTAAAAACATGAAAGTAGACATTGTTGGCAACATTATCGGTGGGCAGCCTCTCCTTTTAAATGTTATAAACTCAACTGAACATTCACATTTGTAAAACAATATAGGTTGACCAAGTAAAAGAGGTGCCATCTAGATATTCTATCACAGCCAGTTTCGATCCCACAAAACAAAAAAAAAAATAATCTTGACGTGGAATGCTACCTGTGGGACATGAGATGCCACAATTCCACAATATATTGGGCTACCAGTTCTGGAAAGCATAAAACCATGAGATGCCTACAGAAGTAAAATGTGCATCTGGTTCTAAGAGATACATATGATCCTGAGAGGACATCACACTGTAGGTGCATATAGAATGCCACTACTTCAATGGGAAAGTGCAGAGAGATAATGTGGCCTCCTCTAGATATATATTTTGTCAAGGAATCCAAGAGGTCATCCGTCTTGTCGGTAACTGGTTCAAAAATTATTGAAATCATCATCCATGAAAATAAACACATTGTTATTCAGAGACCTAAAAAAAAAGTGATTGAACCTTCATATATATGAACTCGAAGCGCTACTTTATCTTTCATTATATATTTATTTTGCAAAGCAAAATGTCATGTGAATACCTCTTTTGCCAATTGACCAGGTTGGATACATAGAGAAACGGCCTGAAAGACATTTTTACATGGTTCCTGGCATGGCGTGCTTCAATATTGTGAAATAACAATAATGTAAAAAAAAAACATGACAAATGGCAGGTTACCTGCATGATTTCATCTCAACTCAAGTGCTTGTTTTTCTAATTAGTGATTACAAACCCGAGAGAACACCAATTAGCCAATTAAAATATGCATAGCGTGGAATTTTTTTATATTCCAGTGAAAAGGGATCAAATTCAATTTAGCAATCCACAATAAGGCATTGTTTGAGAGGGCATAACCTAAGTATTTCGCTTGATAGCATTGTTACTCATGCAGCATACCTTCGGAAAACATATTAGGCTGAAACTTGCCATACCGAGAAGAGAGTATGTTCTTCAGCCTTGAACTTGCAATTGTCCAAAGCAGGCTGGAAAACGAATGCTTAGTTATTATGATGAGCTACAAAATTATCATGATGAGAGTAAATACGATGCAGCAAGGGAGAAGTATGAAGCCAAGAAACTGTGTTTGACGGTAATCACTAAAAATCTCTCTGTAGACAACTGTGATTACACGACAAAATAAATCTTCAAACAACTAAAGAGCACTCCGCGTCATCAATAAGCAAGCAAAATATTAATTCCAATTGAAATCACCAAAAGTGCCATAAAATCGAGGGAGGATTTAAGGTAGCAGGTGGCAACATGGTATTTGTTGCAGATCTCTCATACTACTGATCGATATGTCGACATTTTTTCCATCCAAATGCTTTAATACGTAACAAAGAGACATATATATAGAAGAGAATATACTTAGAAGAGAATATCTCTATGCATGCATATATGGGCCAGTGCACTGAAAGAATATCTTCAAGGAATGATGGCAGACATGGCTATGCTATGCCTAGCCAAATATTCGATGGCTTTTTTTCGAAAAGAGAGACGCACGTCATATGGCTCTAGAAGGATCAGCAGATGAGGAGTTGAAGAGGACAAACACCTGGTGTCCTTGCTACAGAAAAATAAGACACCTGGTGTCCTTACTACAAGAAGATGGAGGGTACGTGTGCTAAATAAACAGGAGGAGGATTCCTCTCGCTCGGCTATAAAAGGAGGCTCCTGGGTTCAGAAGAGAGGCATCCACCCATCGACGCATCCATCGACTTGAGAGCGCGAGCCCTCTCTCCCACCAGTAGTAGTGATCCAACTTGTAATATAGAGTGTGTACAACCACTGTAATATCCCGCCTGTAAGGTAATTAATTCTCTCGTGTTCGTTTAAGTGTTTGGGAGTTCCCGAAAGGGAAAACCATATGTAAGCTATGTTTGTGGAAATGAGTAGCTCTGCTTTGAAAATCTTCTTTGTGCTCTTAGTCATGCTTGTACGGGGTGAGTCTCTATGCTAAGGACCCTATAGGAGAAGCCTCCGATGCGGTGTTTGGTCTGGCCCTGAGAGTGGCAGAGAGACCCCTGTGACCGCGGAGAAGTGTTCCCTTCGGGTGGAACTGCCTGGGGAGACCATAGGAACCCGCCTCGTATGCGCATGATTAGGATTATTTAGGGGAAAGCTTAGCCGCTCCTGAAGCAAACTAGCGAGAAGTATGGTGAGTACCGAGTAGGATTTTCGCATCTGATAGTTTTTACCTTCTGGCCGTCAGTCTGGCCTCGCCAGCCAAATCAGATCCTGTAAGCAAGCTAGCATAATTAAGCAAGACACATATCTAAAAGTGACGTGGGTGCTCTGAATTGTACCGAAGCACTACCCTGAAAAAGTGCATATCCCGCATAATTAGCATAATGACAAATTTGTCGACACCGTGAGAAATATAGTGGCGTGCCCCACCACCGTGGAAGTGCTCAAGGCACCATACCAAATAGAGTGAGTGGGATAGAGCTGTAGAAAATAGCATTTTGAATAGTAGCCCGAATTTGAACAGTAACTTGAATTTGAATAGTGATCGGAATTTGAATAGTGCCGAAAGCCCGAATAATACCGAATCCTGTTTCTAATATTGCCGCATATATCTCTGTGTGCAGGTATATATATATACCGAAGGCACCATACCAAGTACGGAAGCATGGTAGAACCCAAAACCAACATATGTGTAACATTGATGTAGGATCTCTTGAATCAAATATCAGCAAACGCGGCTTTCCTGAAGAACACAAAGAATATGAACTTAGTTCAAGCTTAGATGAATACTATGCATTGGTTTACAATCTTTTGCACCGAATTGGTATAGAGATATAAAGTCAAAAGATGATATAGAAAGGATTGTGCAAAGATTAGAAGATATTCAGATTATTGGAGAAATACCTATGAAACATTGGGAGAAAAATGGCATAGTGTGTAAAATTAATGTAATAAACCCAGATTATATAATTACAACAGCCCCAATTGAAGCTACTCCAAAAGATATAGAAGATTTTAAAATGCATATTGAAGAACTGTTAAAGTTAAAAGCAATAAGAGAAAGCAGAAGTCCACATAGATCCGCAGCATTTATAGTTAGAAATCATGCTGAAGAAGTTAGAGGAAAATCTAGAATGGTTATTAATTACAAGAGATTAAACGATAATACTATAGAAGATGCTTTTAATATTCCAAATAAGCCATGGATCAATAGAATACAAGGAAGCAGATATTTTTCGAAATTTGACTTAAAAGCAGGTTTTTGGCAAGTTAAGATGGCAGAAGAATCAATAGAATGGGCTGCATTCACATGTCCTCAAGGACATTTTGAATGGCTTGTAATGCCATTAGGATTAAAGAATGCACCCGCATTATTTCAAAGAAAAATGTAGAATATTTTCAATGAAAATCAAGACTTTATATTAGTTTACATTGATGACCTGCTAGTCTTTTCTAAAACTTATAAGGAACATATGCCCACTTAGAAGTATTTTTTAGAAAGGTAGAACAAAATGGATTAATATTGTCTAAAAAGAAAATGGAAATATGCAAAGAAAGGATTAATTTTCTTGGTCATGAGATAGGAGAAGGAAAATTTATTTACAAGAGCATATTGCAAAGAAAATATTACTGTTTCCTGATGCCATGAATGATAAGAAAGTTCTGCAACAATTTTTGGGAATTGTAAATTATGCCAGAAATTATATAGATAATTTAGCGAAACTTGCTGGGCCATTATATGCAAAGTTAAGGAAGAATGGTCAAAAATATTTTAATTCAGAAGACATAAAATTAGTAAAGGCAATCAACGAAAAGGTGAAAAATTTAAAGCCTTTGGAGTTACCCCTAGATGACAACTATTTCATTATAGAAACAGATGCATCTAAAGAAGGATGGGGTGCAATATTGAAGCAAAGGCTAATAAATATTCATCTAAAACTGAGGAGAAAATCTGCAGATATGCTTCAGGGAGTTATAAGTTGAAAACTATGAATAACACTGATAGACAAATTCTAGCAGTAATTTCTGCAATAAATACATTCGTTTGTACCTTGGATTCAAAGAATTTACAGTTAGAACTGATTGTGAAGCAATATGTAGATACTATAATCAGATTAATAGTAAGAAAAGTTCGACTAGAAGATGGGTTTTATTTGAAGATATTATTACTGGAAATGGTTATAAAGTTAATTTTGAACATATAAAGGGTAAAGACAACAAATTGCCTGATCTGTTTTCTCGATCTTCTATTTTGCAGGTATGAAAAGAATGATGAATTATGCAGAAGTCGAATCATACACCTTTGGGCTAGAAAATAAATTAAAGGTTTTCCCGCAGAATACCTTTAAGTTCAAGCCCAAAGATCATATTATTCTAGATGAGGTTCAACAATGCTTATTGGATAATTTCTTGTTCCAATACAATAATAAGAAAGAAGATAAAGGCTACTTTCTGGCAATATTACATAGCCTTTCTGAATATTTTCATATGATCAATGGAATGATGTCATCAACCGAATGTCCTGAGAAGATCCAATTGAAGCCATTATATATAATATTTAATGGGAAAAGACCTAGAATATATACATCATTTGAGCAAATTGTTATCCATAAGCAAGATATGAAGTATTCAAAAGAAACCCCATCATTTGCTAAATATATGGATATAGATGAAGCGCTGACCAAAGCAAGATTGCATATTAGACCAAATTATTATATAGAGCCAGCTGCAAAAGAATATATTCAAAGCTATAGACTGATGAATAACAATAAAGCTTCTGAAGTGCCATCCATAATAAAGGTCAAAGAATCTGTGGGTACAAAAGTAAAAGAAGAAG
The DNA here is from genome assembly GCA_012490785.1 of Eragrostis nindensis. Lineage (NCBI taxonomy): Eukaryota > Viridiplantae > Streptophyta > Magnoliopsida > Poales > Poaceae > Eragrostis > Eragrostis nindensis. The sequence goes on from JAAXCT010000398.1 coordinate 460,970, forward strand.
GGAGTACTTCCAAGAAGCCAACATACAAAGAATGTTTAATTAAGGGAGTTGACCCGTTAGATGGTGAATATATTGACTGGAAGCTCGAAGAGAAATTAGAATCAATAGCTCCAGAATGGAAGAAAGAAATAAAGAAGGAACTTTTAGATGAGCTGAAGAAAGAAATAGATGAAAAATTTGAAGAAATAAAGAAGTCATATGATGAAAAGTGGTCAAATTCATTATGAGCTGAAGAAAGAAATAGATGAAAAATTTGAAGAAATAAAGAAGTCATATGATGAAAAGTGGTTTTAGACGAAGATATGCTGGATATCGCCGGACATGGACAAAAGCCAGATTCTGAATCTAATTAAGTTTACAAAGGGCAGCGAATGTTTGAATATTCTGGAAGAAGTTCTTTAATTATATTGAGAGTGGTACTCTCAATAATTCCGGGGTGGCAAGATATAATAAATGTACTTAGAAGAGAATATACTTAGAAGAGAATATCTCTATGCATGCATATATGGGCCAGTGCACTGAAAGAATATCTTCAAGGAATGATGGCAGACATGGCTATGCTATGCCTAGCCAAATATTCGATGGCTTTTTCGAAAAGAGAGACGCACGTCATATGGCTCCAGAAGGATCAGCAGATGAGGAGTTGAAGAGGACAAACACCTGGTGTCCTTGCTACAGAAAAATAAGACACCTGGTGTCCTTACTACAGGAAGATGGAGGGTACGTGTGCTAAATAAACAGGAGGAGGATTCCTCTCGCTCGGCTATAAAAGGAGGCTCCTGGGTTCAGAAGAGAGGCATCCACCCATCGACGCATCCATCGACTTGAGAGCGCGAGCCCTCTCTCCCACCAGTAATAGTGATCCAACTTGTAATATAGAGTGTGTACAACCACTGTAATATCCCGCCTGTAATGTAATTATTCTCTCGTGTTTGTTTAAGTGTTTGGGAGTTCCCAAAGGGAAAACCATATGTAAGCTATGTTTGTGGAAATGAAGTAGCTCTGCTTTGAAAATCTCCTTTGTGCTCTTAGTCATGCTTGTACGGGGTGAGTCTCTATGCTAGGGACCCTATAGGAGAAGCCTCCGATGCGGTGTTTGGTCTGGCCCTGAGAGTGGCAGAGAGACCCCTGTGACCGCGGAGAAGTGTTCCCTTCGGGTGGAACTGCCTGGGGAGACGATAGGAACCCGCCTCGTATGCGCATGATTAGGATTATTTAGGGGAAAGCTTAGCCGCTCCTGAAGCAAACTAGCGAGAAGTATGGTGAGTACCGAGTAGGATTTTCGCATCTGATAGTTTTTACCTTCTGGCCGTCTGTCTGGCCTCGCCAGCCAAATCAGATCCTGTATGCAAGCCAGCATAATTAAGCAAGACGCATAGCTGAAAGCGACGTGGGTGCTCCGAATAGTACCGAAGCACTACCCTGAAGAAGTGCATATCCCGCATAATTAGCATAATCACAAATTTGTCGACACCGTGAGAAATATAGTGGCGTGCCCCACCACCGAGGAAGTGCTCAAGGCACCATACCAAATAGTGTGAGTGGGATAGCGCCGTAGAAAATAGCATTTTGAATAGTAGCCCGAATTTGAACAGTAACTTGAATTTGAATAGTGATCTGAATTTGAATAGTGCCGAAAGCCCGAATAATATCGAATCCTGTTTCTAATATTGCCGCATATATCTCTGTGTGCAGGTATATATATATATATCTATATAGCCAGCCACAAAATAGCTTATTCTGTGGCCACTTATGTATCGTAATTTACGACATTCGTCTAAAGTGATTTACGACATTTTGCTACGTTATTTACTACACTTTTATCATGATTTTTCTTTCAAAACGTGTTTGAACGCTGATGTCGTAAATTCGTTTTGCTTGTAACACGAATTTACCATAAATTGAACCAAATTTACGATATTTGCATTCACACACGTGTTACAAGCAAAACCATGGTAAAAGTGTAGTAAATCACGTAGCAAAATGTCGTAAATCACTTTAGACGAATGTCGTAAATTACTATAGTGAAGTGGCCACAGAATAAGCTATTTTGTGGCTGGCTATAGAATATCCTGTCTATTTAACACTCTGGGTGCTAAATAACTATTTAGCACGACGGCCGCTCCGATCAAACCCGCCAGCCAGAGTCCCGCAACCATAAAATGTCCTCCGCAGCCGTAGAAACTTGTGAAGTGGGTTCCCTCAACCATAAAAGTTCTCTAATTTGATTTTTTAGACAACAAGCGCGTCCTGCTGGGTAATATTTTAATGGTTTCACGTTCTTTTTTCTCACGACCTACTTTTCTGCATGGAATGAATCTTCCTCGAGTAGGCGAAGCCATAAAACTTTGACTGTTTGGTGGTGCGGTTCCTAAGGAACTCGCGGTAAATATATTCCAGCACCAACAAAATATCCCGCTATCATATAGCTATTTCTTGCAACCGTAAGCATTTTATTACTGAGGACAGAAACTAGGAATCGGGTAGCTGGTTCCGTCGTGCTCCATGGCACGTACGTCTTTTGAAGCTGTAAAAATTTCCTTTAGTTCTTTCAAAGGTATATATATTCCACGCTAGCTTTGTCTTTAAACATTACGAGTAATGTTCTCACAAGTCATAGCCATAAACTTTAATGTCTTTTGACCATACATATTTTATTATTCTTAACAAACAAAAAAGGGAAACATGTGACATCCTAGGGAGGTGATCCAATAGTGCAGAAGCACAAGCTTTGCTCGGTATCCTCTGGATCACAGGATCAGGTGACTAAGAAGCTCCTGAGGTGTTGAAGCACAACCCTCTGGATCAGGTGACATAGAAGCTCCTGAGGTGTTGAAGTTTTGACCACGCCTATTTAATTGCCACGGAGTCACACTTTCTGCACAAATCAAAACAAAGATGATACACAAAACTATAAACTGAAGCTATGAAAAAAAAAGGGTGAAATCTTAAACAAGATTATGAAGACCCAGTACAGAGTTATTAAGCACCAGTGCAGACATGTTTATTGAAGAACAGCTGAACACATGGTAAAATGTCAAAAATAAATCTTATAACGGAAGTGATACATGCATAAAAATAGCCATGTGTTCTTGATCATTCAAAGTATTATTTGAAAATTTGTCATAGTTCATAACATAAACTTCACTGAACATAAAAATCTGGGAGTGAAACCAAAAATAAAAATAAAAAATGCATGCACAAGCACAACCTTGGCCTGTACGAAGATGCATATAGCATCTTGTTAGATTTCATCCAGAAATATTACATGATTGGACTTCTCATAGTGATACATGAACTAGATTATCACCAAATTGAATATCGTATGGCACCTGAACATAAATTTACTACTACATGAACTAGATTATAAGGTTAGCGTCAATATATTCAATGGCTGGGGATGATGCGCAGACCCAAGTACAGATGAGAACGGTTCAAAAACTAGCATATTTTAATTAGGAGGATGCATCCTTGGCAGTGACAACGCTTGAAGATAGGGTATAGCATAAAATAAACATGCACAAAGTCAAACATAAATTAAGCCAGATGATTTAATTATATGCCTGATTGTGTCGACACTACGTCAATTGAATACAACAGCAGGGGATGGCAGCTAAAGTGATGCATCAATTGCTTTAAGTCTGAATAATAATGTTGACGGTATTAGTCTATCAATCTCCTATATTCTCAGCAAGAAATGGAATAAAATCCTTTCACAAGGTACTTCAAAATATATGTTATAGTCATGCGACCGTCCCTCAAGTTCCTAGTGTGCTGAGAACAAAGCTTGTAACATAACAAATAGGCCCAAGACACATGTAGCTGCTTTTTTATATTCGTTAAAATGTTTTTAAACGCACCGATGTTATTTCCAAATTAAACGCAGTCTTCATTCAGCAAGTATTGCAATGTGGTGTGAATTATCATGCTTCCTGCAGATATACACTTGGTTCACATGTTGAACCATTAAGCTAAAAAATCACTCGGCAAATACAAAAGGAGTGTTCAGTCAGCAGTTACTTCATTGTCAGCAATTCATTAAGATTAACCAATCATTATTTCAAAATTAAAAAAGGAGTGTTCAGTCAGCAGAAACCCATGATAAGAAACTAAACGAATTTTTTTTAGTCAAACTATCACTGAATTTATCATGCTGCCTACAGATATACTATTGGTTAACCACATGTGAACCATTTTGCAAAAAATAAATCAGTAAATACAAACCTAGCTATTCACCTTAGAAGCAGGAAACCGTGGACTATGCCCCGTCCCCCGTTCCGGGAACTTCGTCCCGAAACGTGGAACGGAAACTATAGGGGACATCGTCCGAGACGTAAGCGGGGACGCGATTCCTAGACGGAGGGACATGTGCACGCTGGTTGGGTCAGCACCCCCTGCTCCCGTGGTTCGTCACCGAGCGGGTCGATGTCGCCGCAGCCATGAAGGACGAGAGCGATGGCCATGACTCACACGTGCGGCGAGGAGGAGGCCACCATCGCCTCGACGGCTCGCTCTGGCTGTGCACAAGCATGACATAGGCAGCGGAAACTGGACGAGAGATGATCGATGTTGGAAGGGAAGGGAAGGGAAGGAAAGAGAAGGGAAGGGATCGCACTCGCATCTGGGTGAGTTGTTGAGCAGCCCGACGTCCTGCAGTCCAGCATGTTCCTCGTTCCGGGAACATCGTTCCCTGTCTTCGTTCCCAAATTAGGGGGTTCGTGTTCCCGTTAATAATGGAACAGCCGTAAGAGGTATACCCCCTTTCGTACCATGTTTTTTATAGCTCCGTTCCACGTTCCGCGTTCCCGTCCCTCGACCCCAACGTCCCGGAAACATTGCTTCTAAGCTATTCACAACCATAACGAATCGTAACCAATTTTGAGACTTAACAATTTACAACCATTTGTTGGTGAAATCCAGATGTAGAGAATGCACCTCATTCACGAATAATGTTCTCCACCACCATCAGTTTTCATTAGCAACCATCTGCTTCTAAACATTAATAAACAAGTACTGAGCTTGAACCCCAGAAAAATAATCCATTTATCTCAAGACCTAAAATCAAAGGGGTCCAGCAGGCAGAGGGAATTTAGATATGCTAACCGATGTAGTGGAGCCTTGGACCCCACGAATCAAGCCCCAGATCCACACAATTCACTGCAACACACGTCGTTCTGTCAAAAATCCATGAATCGAAGTAACTAGAAAATAAAAGCCAATTGCGACATGAACATGAGAGGAGAAGCTATGCTCACCACAGGGAAATTCATAGCTGAAGGCGGCCTCTTGCTTGTTTGTAGATTAAACTCGCATGGGGATCGGATGAAGGCTGAAAACAGATCGATGAGCTGCAACTGCTGCGAGGTCACTCCGAAAGAAAAATTGGGTGCGGGTAATGGATTACCTTCCGCCTGACCTCGTAGGTCGCTGCCCCGTGCTAGCTCGATGCTGCCCGGTACGGACGTCGTGGCCCCGCGCACGGTTGACGTCGCCCGCCTTGGTCGCCGCTGCCTCGCGCACCGGGGCCGGCATCCGCCGCTGCCGAATCGCAGGTCCTCCCGGTCGGGGGGTGCGTCGCCCGATCGAGATCCGAAATTATCGGGAGAGAGTGAGAGAGTGGAGGACGGTTCATTGCTTTTCTCGTTGCTGATCAAAATATTATGGTCGGGTGTGAAATCTTGAATTTTTATGGTCGCGGATCAGAATATGGTCATGGGTGTGAAAACTTTTATGGTTAAAGATAAAGATTGTATATGTTTGCGGGTTTATTTTTTTTTTATGGTTGTGGAATCAGAGGGATTAAACTTTTACGTGTGGGATGCTGCATGGTTTGATGGTTCGCTGGTGCTACTGGGCCGCTTGGATCGGTAGGGTGGTGCGACCGGGGTGCTAAATAGCTTATTTAGCACCCTAGGTGCTAAATAGAGTACCTATATATGTATATATATATATAAATCATAGCACAAGCCATTATCTGACAACGAATGCATGTGGAATTATAAATTATGATTTATGGAGCAGTGATGATCACCTTAACAATCACGAGACGAAGATGCAAAATGGATACATTATTTTAGGCTGTCTCCATTGCAGTTTCACCATCTTTCCACTGCAGGCAATCACATACCTTTTTTCCCACTGAACTGTGAGGGAAAAAAAGAACATAAGCAGATGGTAGGAAAGGAACACATAAATAAAGTTTTATTCTAAAAGAAATATAGTAGCAGTCAAGCAAATTGAAGAACTCAAGCCAAATAGGACTGTAACAATACAAACCTCAAAAGAAAGGGAACGGTGACGCAAAAGCTTGCATGAACATCAGGATCTCAGCCTGCATGAGTGCAGTGCACTGCACAGGATCCACCATCATGAGGTTGCCTGTAAAGGCTTGCAGCGTGCGAAGCTTTTTTGCCACCAACGTCAAGCGGTCAAGGTCGTCCGGTACGCATTCATGGCCATACGGTTTCTCTTAGTGCTGAGAAATGAAAATGAGATTGAAGACGAGGGTATGGCCATGGTACCAGAAGCTATTGATTATTTTACCAAGGAGTTCAGTATTACACTGTGAAATAAATCAATGCAAGTACTGATATGATAAAATACACACAAAGACTATTAGTACACTATATGACCCATGACTCGCTTCAGGAAACTATGAACAGTAACAGCCTTACAATATTATCTCATCTAATGTGATTATTTTACCCATGCACAATGGCAGTCTCAAAACACCAAGTAGCCAAGCCCATGTGAATCGTGTGAAAAGAATATTTGCATTTCTGTAGAAAGGAAGAACTGTTTTTCATTTTCGATTTACCAATCTGAACAGCTCATGATTTATACTTTTCAGGTAAACAATATTTGTTAGATTATATGGTCAATTGTAGCTAATCACACTACAACAAAACATAGCTTTTGTAACACATACCTGTAACAGAAGTAAGAATGTGTTACAAAAATATTTCATAGTAACACAATCATTTATGTTATTCAGTGTGCTTGTAACACAAATTCATGTTTTGTATTGTAAAAATGTGCTACAGGTAATTATTCTAGTAACACAAAAATAGTGTTACAACTATAGTGTTACATGGAAAGCAATTTGTTCTAAGCATAGCAAGCCTTGAACTCATAGTAACACAAACAATTGTTACTGTTATGTGTTACTACAAACCGTAGTAACACTTTCTTAGGCTATAGTAACATATATTCAAATAATTTTAAAGTTAAAAGCAATTAAGGGTAACTTCTAATCACATATGCATGAGTAGTGTAGTGGAAACTCAACGACTAATGATGGTTAGGTCCTAGCATCAAATCCTAGCAACCACTAATTATTTTCAATATTTTTTGTTTTACTAGTAACACATTTTTTAGACATAGTAACACACTTACACGTGTTCCTACGTACATTATTATTGTAACATATTTTTTCACAAGCAGTAACACATATATGTGTTACACTAGAACATGCTCTAGTAACACCAGCATCACTTATTATATGTGTTACTATAGGTCTCAGTAGCACTTTTCTCTAACTTTAGTAACACATATATGTGTTACTATAGGCCTGACATGACGTAGTGTCGATAGAAGCGATGGGTTCCTTGGCATCCTCGTTTAACTTGCTGCATATTGAGATATTCCATTGGGCAGCTAGCACGCAACACAGATACTTGCAGTACAACACATTGACTAACATTTTATGAACTGAAAAGTGCCCAGTAGTATGTCCTTCTAAGCGACTATGTGGTGTAGGATGGTAATACAAATTTACTTACCAAATGTGAAAGGATGTGCTACGATGTTAAACATGTGGAAAGAGATGGAGAAGCTTACCTGAAAAGTGAACGTTCCTTCATGCTGACTCTAGTCTTTTTGTTTCAACAACAACATGTATCATCATAGACCAAAAGAACTGCAAAGATGCAGGAGTAATGGTTAGGGGGGAAAGAAGAAAGGGAGAAGTGCACACAACAATTTAATTTGTACTGCAGCCTGATCACTGATGTTGTCAATGTTTTACTTATTTTTCCACCATCTAATTAATCTAAAGTTGATAGAAAATCTTACCTTTTTGCAATAGGTATTCGCCAATGGCATAAAAAACTTTAAGTATGGTGTTAAATTATGATCAGCTCTCATATATTGGACAACTAACATTCAAGTCATAAATGTAGTAAGAGAAACACACCTATGACAGTGATTTTTTTCAGACAGGGAGAAAAAAAAAATCTTAATCTGCAAGAGCAAACCTCGTAGACATAAAAGGCTTGTATGTACATCCTAATCCGCTACATGGAAGCAGGGGAAGTAAATAGTACCGTTGGCCAAGCAATATTTACTCATTCACAATCTTGTTATAGGAGCCAACACCTTTTCAGCCTTAAGACATTGCAATCAACTGAAACAAAAGCAAACATTAGCAATGCCGATATCCGCAGAGCACATGCATAGAGCATAGCATTCCACGGGCAAACGTAAGAAGTTACAGGTATTGGAGAAAAGATACTGCAAAGCCCCACAAAAAAATATACAATTGGAAGCAGCCACAGGTCTAAATAGAGTAACCTGAAATCATAATTTTCAGGCAAAAGAAAATACATATTTAGTTTCGTAGTCCAGATTAAATAAACTTAGATTCCTAATAAAGAAAAATGCAAAATATGGAGCATAGAAATGTTCGTACATATCTTTTTAAGAAAAAATGGCTTGCTTCTTACCATTTTCAGTTGCTGGGTGACTGATTCCATAAGATGTACCGCAGGCAGCAATTCTTAGCCTACACATGCAAGAGCAGCAGTCTTTCATACATAAAACATCACTGAATAAAGAATGCAACTAAAGAACTCTCACTGATCTAACGGGGAGCTGTAGTGTGACCAAAGCAATCTTGGAAGATCCAGAAGTCCAAAACAAATCAAATAGGCCATCGAGTGGCACATGAGGCTATGGTTGCTCACCTCGGACTGCTGGGCTGCTGCCAGTCGCCGCATCTGCATCCCAGTCTCCTATGACGACCCCCAAGAGACTCCACGCTGCAGCTTGTGCTTCGTCTGTCCTCCGTCTCCTCCGGCCTCAGAATCCATCAGGACTTCAGGCAGCCCATGAAAAAGAGGCAGCACGGCGAGGGGTGCCGGGCCGGGCTGGGCGGCGCATCAAAGAAAGGGATCTCCGAGGAAGAAGGTCAGGGAGCCGTGGAGGGAGACCAAGCAGAGGAGCGGCGGATTGAGCCGATCCAGAGGCCGGCGGTGCTGGCCGGGGAGGCAGGGCAGGGAGCGTGCGGCGGCCCGGGTAGAGGGCAACGGGGTTGGGTCGCAGAGGAGATGGGGGAAGGGCGTGGTGGAGAGGATAAGGCTCGGGCGCAACAGCCACGATGGGGCGCGAACAGCCGACGACGGCTAGGATCGGGCGCTACAGCAGAACAGTAAAACAGTAGATGAACAGTAAAACAGTGCTTGACGGGAGAAACTGAAGGTTTTATATGATACTCCCTCCGTCCCCAAAAGACTGTCGCTGTTGACTTTTCAACATCATGTTTGACCGTTCGTCTTATTCAAATTTTTTAGACAAATAATATTTATTTTTTATACCTTGTTTTATGATTGAAAATACTTTAATCATAACATATTTGTTTTGATATTTATCTAAAAATTTGAATAAAACGAACGGTCAAACGTGGTGTTGAAAAGTCAACAGCGACAGTCTTTTGGGGACGGAGGGAGTATGATTAAGGCTGGTGCAGGAGCCAACTCCTGCAAGCATGGGTCCACCACATTCAACTGTCAATGCCATGCTCTGATGATGATAATCGATTAATAACGAGTAAAACAACACATAAGAGGATCGGTGGGGCCGAGCACTTACCTCTTATGTTCCTTCAGATGTGGCAAGCCAAGAATTGACGAAATAGATCCGATCCATGTATTGGGATTGCGACTAATCAATCAAGATTTATAGTCATAACACATCGTTTCATCGCACTGTTGTGCTCTAATACAAAGTGGCGAAAGCCAGAAGCTAAGATGGGATCCAGACGTAGCTAGGAGACTGGTGCATGCATATATTGCCTGCAAACTGCAACCATGCACACGAAGGCCCTCGTCTCCAATCAAAAGCACAGCTTTGGTTCAATTCCTTGCGTGCTGCTTCGGTATTATGCTGGCTGTACTACTAGGTCCCGAGAATGGGCCAGCTTGGTCCTTTAGTGCTCCTCATTGAACCGGCCGGCCCTTTGTCTCTTGTCCAAAGAAAGGAGTCCCATGTGTCTTTGCTTGGCTGATCTCAAAAAAAAAAAAAAAAAAAAAAGGCTGTCTTTGTTTGCCTCGTGGTTCCAGTAATTTGTGCTAAAGACATCTAGTCAAGCTTCCGTTCCAAGGCCAGTAGAGATCAGTAGCGATTCCTTCTCCTTTGTTTAAAGAGACCCATAGATTTTTAGTCTTTCTTGAAGAGAACAGCAGATATTTGTTGGAAGAGACACAACATTCCAGCAGGGGGTATGACAGCCCCGGGCTTAATTTTTACGAGAGAAGACATTCTCACGCAGGCCGAAAAAACCTTCGAACCCCTGCCTCACCCTTACACAGCGGAACCGAAGCCCGTGTGAGAACAACTAGCAACCTGGGCCGGGCCTTAGTCGCTTTGGTCGTGGGACAGACGAGGTGATTTTTTTAACCTCAGCCGAAATTCACTCCCATCGGGAAATCGAACTCGAGACCTGAGGAGGTGCCGCTAGAGCTCCTAACCACTTGATCAGAAGTCCTTTGGCAAATATCAAAGACGTTTGTCGCGAATAAGATTAATTGTTATTAACCATATAGTACATGTATAGAAAATAGGCTTTCATTAGAGGCAAATTATCCAAAGCTCCGGATCAAGGGTGTGTCACACCAACATGGCCGCATTCGTCCTGACGGCTTTTTGCTTAAGCTGCAAAATTGAGGAATAGTAACCAAGGCATCCATCTGTCAAAAAATTATATACCATTTTATAGCTGAAGCAAATGATTGGTCACATTATTTTTTGTGTTGTTAATATTTATAATTTTTCATAATTGATATTCAATGTTTGAAACTTTTCAAACATTGTGGACGAAGGAAGTACAAAGAAAGTAATTATATTTATAGTGTCACTGTTTGAAACATTGGTTTCAATGTTTGAAACACTGATATAATGTCACTGTTTTTCAATGTTTGAAAAGGTTCAATGTTTTCATAGTTTATATTTATGTTTTTTTTTATGAATAGTGACACTATATTATTTGTGGATGAAGGAAGTGCAAAGTAACAAAAAAATTAGACTACAAGAGAAAAGGAAAATTAGAAGGAGACAAGCCCGAAAAAATGTTAGACTGTATAAAAGTAAAATGAAGTTGAACTAGTAGTTTTCAAATCCTTCAAATTTTAGTGAAACTCAACGAATTTATAAAAAAGAAAACAAATTATGCGAACCATGCCAGTTGCCAGGCGCACCAAACAAGCTGACTGGGCCCCTTGCCCAGGCCAGAGGAAGGAAGCCCATTCTGCGGTCTCCATGACCTCTCTGCAACTCTGCAAGCCCGGCGGCGGCTGCGGCCATCGCCACCTCCACCTCCGGCGACACCCCAGGCACAGAGCCCCACCACCATAAGCGCGCTCTCCGGCGACCTCCTCCGCATCCCCTCTCTCCCGAGACCCGTACACGCCGATCTCACCTGCCGCCGTTCCCGCCTCCCCTCTCTCCCGAGACCCATACAGGCCGCCCCTCCTCAGCCTCTTCTTCCAGTCAAATCAAATGACACCGAAATGCCTTCGAGGCCCCCGAGTCATCCGGCGTGGTCAAGTTCTGCCACGACGCCGTCTTCTTCCTAGACTAACAGAACAAATATGAATCCTTTTCAAATTGACCTCAGAAACACCGCAAAAATGACATTATGGCTGAGCCATAGGAAATTGTAACCTTCCTTCTCTAATGAAAGGGCAGAACACCTGCCACATTTACTTCAAAAAAAAAAAAAAAATAGGAAATTGTAACCCAACAGGGTTAAGTTTCTACATACGCCTATCTGGTAAGACTAAACCCTGCATTGCTTGTATATAGGTTTAAATTTTTAATTCACCATTTTTCGTTACTACAAGTCTATACAACATATCTGCCATTACCTAGACTATGATGACTTACTTTTTCTAGCAGCCAGTGGCATGCATCAAGATACGTCAGATCTAAAGTTCTGCTAAACTCAAGATGGAGTTATGCACAGGCTTTTGTTTTCCTTGTTCAAATCAAAACTTTTATAGCCACCTTATGTGTTATAAAAATTGTCACAATGGACTTTAAGAGAAGTTGATTTCTAGTTTGAACTGCGGCTGAATTCTTCAGTACTTGTGAGGAGACATGATTTCTATACTTGTCATCGGTTTTATGCTGACCATAGTAAATTTATAACATGAACGGATCTACTATAATTGTCATTCTTTGTAACATGCATGCATCAGTTTTATCAAGTGTTAAACCCTCAGATTATGGTGGTTCAGAGCCAACAACTGGGTAGCCTTCACACAAAGGGAGGACAGCGATTCATTGTACTCCATCAATCCTGCATCGCCCCAGAACATGATGTAGTTTTCAGCCTTTGAAGCTGTCTCTTCCACCTTTGACAGTGCTTCCATCATGTTGCACTCACTGAACCAGCTCACATAGCGGGAATCATATTCCATCATATTTATGGCTTGCTCGAGTGTCAACCTCCTGATCCCTAGACAATTAGCTCTGGGCTTCATATTTGCATTCAGCACATCCACGAGCCTCTTCACAAATCTTGCACTAGTCTGACCATGCTCTAGCTCCTGGACGAAGTCAGCAGGGATGACTTTGCACATCTGTGAGCTAAGGCCGATTAGGATCTCCAGGTCTGCCCCCTCTGCGTCCATTATCCTTTCCAGCACCTGTTAATCCAAACACCAATCTCTTATGGATGCAATGATTAGTCAAACAATTTCACACATTATAGAATTTAATTGTACATATATAGTTAAGTATCAATCTGTTATGAGCATGGGCCATAGGGCCCAGCCCAGTCCAGGCGCAGCAGCCAGGCGCGCTAGGGCTGCTGCTGCCCTGGCTGCGCCGCCAGGAGGGCGGCAGGGTGGAGCTGCAGCTCCACCTTCCATAAGTGGCTAAAAGGAAAGTCGTAATCAGTTAAGGATTGTTCAGATTGTTTAGGAAAAGGATTTGTTAAAGATAGGAAAGAGTCCATTAAGTTAGGAGAGTTAAGAGTCCAATCAGATTAGGAGTCGGATTTGAGTTTGCTTGCAAGTCAAGTTGTCCACCCTTATATATATGAGGGGATTGTAATCTGAACAATCAAGAAGTAGTAAGGGTTTATTCCCTATTGCCTCTATCTCTCTCTGCTGCCGCCGCCCCCCTGCCCTCCTGCGCCCAAAACCGCCGCCGCCCTCTCCTGCCCTAGCCGCCGGCCCCCTCCTCCATAGCCCAAAGGGGCAGCAGCCCCTTTGATCATAACACAATCTCATATGTCCATCAGTTTGCTTATGGTGCGATGAACTGAAACTAATGGAAATATGCATACCTTTCGCAGGGACAAGTTAGTACCTCTAGATCTGAATCTTTCAGCTCGCATCGAGCGTGCAGGCACATATTTCGCAACAGACTTGCTGCCACATATCTGTAGCTATCATCGTGGATCATGCTTGTTAGTTTCTTAATGAATACATGATTTGCTTCTTGTAGCATGACCACACAATTGCTGGCACAATCTATTGCCAGCATTGCCAGTGCCTGCCCAGCTGCCTTCCGTAGCAAGCGATCAGCATTTGCAATCAAGGGTTCCTCTGGCCCGAGAAATGCCTGCATCAACTTGGTAATGATACCTTGAATGTGCCCAATTTCCTCCCTTGTACTTCCGTCAACGGCAAGGTTTCTGAGGATGCCTGCCACCAGTTTACATTGTTCTTGGCTGCTCCTGCTGTCTCCCAAAATCCCTGCTAGGTTTATTAGTAGGAAGGGATGATTGGATACGCTGTGACGAAGTTTTATGCCAGTCACCCCTTCAATGTTTGTGAGCTTGTGCAGTGCCTTCAGTGATGACTTCACCAGAACATTTCTTTCTGTATTGCTGTTGGTTGTGTCACTTCTTAAGAATCCTATGATCTTTAGATGAGACCGTTTTCCTTGATAATCTCCTGGCAGTTGTGCTCACTGCAACCAGCAAGGTTATGAATAATTGACATGCCCAGTGCTGGGAGGAGATCGTGGTCTATCGTTGGCTCTTCCTTTGGGGATGACCAGTAGTCTAACATCCTTTCCCAGCTTCTCAATGTCCAAGAGCTTTGTTTGGCAGTGCCCACTTGTTCAATCGAGCGGATTTGTGTGTCCAGCAGGTTAACATGAACTGCATCGGGTGTTTTCTGCTTCATTGCTGCCGGCACTTGAAATTGGACCATGTATCACCTCTTGTTTCTCATCTATGTCCAGGAGTGGGTTTCCTAGCTTCTTTTGGTGACCATAGTCAAGAAGTCCAGATACAACTTGAACCGTCCCAGGGATAGTCACGACTCGAAAGTTCTTTGCAACCTCAACCATGACCTTTGCTGCAAATAATCTGATTTCCGCATCGCTAGGATTCGTCCAGTCAAGCATGTTGATCAATCTGGCCATAGTCTTTGTCGATGTGCTGAGCTTCGAAAGTAGCCTTGTCTTTGACTGCTCTTTTTGCAGGAGGCTGTGCAGCATCCGAATCCCATAGAGCTGACTCTTTGATGAATCTGAATTTAAGAAATCGATGGCACAGGTGATAAGGTTGATCTTCTATGGAGCAAGCACATTTCTTTCCATACATTTTGATAATGCATATTCATGGTATAAATCGACAGATTCCACTCCCAACTGACCTTTGAATCCACCACAATTGACAAGGAACCGCCTAGGGATAAATGAAAAGATCTGGAGTACGCAGGCTATGATATAGAGGATTCCTTGGCCAAGCATCATACCGTAGAAGATATACAGGGATGGTGTGAGATTCCTATAGTCTTTGTCAGGATGCTCACCATCACAATAGTAATTATGAGATATAAGACGTCTTAGTGAGATTTCGACGCGTAGGAGTGCTGCTGGGAATTGTAAGTTGCCCATTGACACAACCACTAAAGCATATACTTCGTTCATGATCATCACAATCCGCTTCTTTGAATCTTCAAACATGAATACCATCATAACAAGCGCAGCAAACATGCACACACTCACAGAATTACCTGTCGCCAAAACACTTGTCTGCTGCCCAGTATACTATCTACTGTTTTGACGATTCCTTGGTATCGCAGCCTGCTGATTGTAAGTAGAAGAACTGCTACTAGAATTAGGAGGAACGCTATCCATTTGATTACCATTGTGTATCTGAAAGTGAGTTCTTCTTCCGAGTTGTAACCGTAACAATATGGATAGGGAGCCAGCAGTAGGATTGCAATTAAGGGACTCCACAACGACGTCGCACGGCGTAGCGGTTCGGGTACCAGTTTTAGAGCATGTGGAGACTGAAACCGGCGAAGTGAAACGTATAGAACTATCATCAGTGTGTATGCTTTACTCGCCAAGTGATATTTTGATGACGTGATGATCAGGTGCATCAGGACATTCGAAAAGCATACCATGGCGATCAGCCCATTACAGCCAAAAGGTCTGAACGCTCCTCTGGTGTGGAAGAACAATAGGTAATCCTGCTTGTTTCTGCGGCTGAACATCCTGAAAATTTCATAATGAAAATAAATATGAAATAGAAGGCAGCACGCAATCCATAAAGTGAAAACGACAGGTAATCCCTCGCAAAAAAAAACGACAGGTAATCCTGCATGTATCTAAGTCATATTCTTATTATGGAAAAGGAGGGGGGAGAGAGAGTGGCAAGCTACTCAGAACACCCTGTTTTGGGAAATACATTTAGATCAGTTTGAGCAAACTTAATGCATTTTTTAGTACCAATAGGGCGAGAAGCTCCTAATTAAGAGCTAGCCTACTCTCTCTCTCCGGGCTGTTCTGCTTGTCCTTATGACAGCTTACTTAGTCAGTTCAGTTCTGAACTCCCTCACCTGTCCTAGCGACAAATGGAACTGTCTGGCAGAGGTGGTCTCTAGCTAGAAATAAAGGAGATGATTCCGGTATAAACTTTTATTTAATTGCTCCCTGTTTGCAAACTTTTCTTTTTCTAAAAAAAATCCTTATTCTACATCCTGTCAAATGAAGAAGAGACCAGAGAGAGACTGCTTCATACCTTGCTGCTTCAAGGAAGACCATGATCGTGGCGTACCAAAAGTCGTCGTGCGAGCGGAGCACCGTCGGGTACCCGCCAAGCAGGACGACAGTGGCCTAGGTGAAGGCCAGCGTGCCGAGGGCGTTGCCCACGCATTCCATCAGCGCGACGGCGCGGACGAAGGCGTTCAGCTGCTTCTCCGGCGAGGCCGAGCTGCCGCGATCCATCGCCAACTTGTTGACGGCACACTAGCTACACATGTGGCGGAGGCTCCTGTTCAACTGGAGCGTGTTTTACTTGCCTGACCTTGTTGTACTTTCCGCCCAGTTTCCATGAAGTCGCCGCCGTCATTTGCACATGTAGTGGCCGCACGCAGGCTGTGCTTTCTTCAATTGGCCGGGCGGAGATCGGTAGGATTGTGTCGGCTTTGTGAGCTACGATGCCCACACCCTTGGAACTGTTGTCGGTTCCATTTATCGGCTCGTCTCGTGCCTTCACTGTTGTCACGTACTGCCTCCCTTTTCTATTTATTGACGTTTGTTGTATTACACTTTGCACTGACTAGACTGTCTTGACGTGAAGGAATAATAAACAGATGGAGCGCTAAACGTCCAAACCTCTCAGTGGCCTCATCAGTCATTACTCACAGATGGAGCTTGGAACTTGCAGCTTCTGCCTTGGCTCTCTGGTGCTGCTTAGCGCAAGATCTGTCGTCGACCCTAATTCAAGTTCCGCAGCTAGCTAGTCCTCGCCTCTCCTCGGCTTCTACAGAACAACTACTATCTCCTCTGTGCTCACAGTGCTGCTGTGGGAAAATCTGAAAAGCCCGGAACGTGATCTTCAACAATCAGCATCTAACTCCACCACCTGTGCCAAGAGTTTGCGCTGGCTGACATCGCACTAGACAAGGGAGTACGTATGATATTGCAGCCTCTTCATCGACAGATGCAAAGCCGTTCCTTGTTACAAGCACATCAGTGCAGAAAGCGGCAAAACCGCTTTTAATTGCATTGGACTCCAATGCCAAATCTTGGAGACTCGCATGGCTCTCCAATGCCAAATGTCTTGTTTGGTTGTCAAAGAAATCATATATTGGAAATCAAGTCACACCAACATCCAAATCATGTTGCCTGATACAGAAGATAATGATTGCATTGAACCTGGAGACAATTGCATTGCTCTCCAATGATGTGTTTGCAGTCTAGTCCCCTTATCTGGATGGAATTGATCCTCGTTTCCATTTCCAATTCCTTCGTCCATCCAAACAACCACCATTGACTGGTTCAAATTCCAATTCCAAATAACAATCACATAACACTTGTGCGACAGGTAAAACTTAGTAGTTTTGGCGAAAACAGTTGACAGTGAAATTTCCGGGGGAAATGAGCCGTTAGCCCTGGCGACTCCACGGGCGACCTCGCCGCGCCCCGCCGCGTCGCCGGCGCCGGCCACCACGCAGCCTCTCCCCCACCCAGATCCACACTCTACCGGCTCCCCACACCACCTCAGCAAGCCAGTTGTACCACTTCCCAGCCGCAGCCCCTCCCAACAGAGCCCGCCCCCACCGTTTTCCCCGTCGCCCGAGAAATTGTGCTGGAGCTCCGACGATGAGGAAGAAGAAGAAGAAGAAGTCCAGGATTCGCCTGTTCCTGTCGCGGATTCCCTAGATCCGGCCTCCCCGCGCTCGGATTTTCAAGTGCTGGACCAAGTGGCCATGCGCGAGGAGCCAGAAGCATCCTCCCAGAATACGGGAATCCAAGAAACCAAGGTGCGCCTCAAGCTCAGATCGGAGATCGTAGTTCCGGATCGTGCATCCCGTGACCAGACGGACGATGCGGTTCCTCCCATGCATCTGGGACGCCCCTCCTATAAAGAAGTGTTGTTGCAGTCAAGATCCCACGGCGCCCAATCTGCGCCACGCCGTAAGCTGGCGGCATCAGGTGGACACTCCGCCGTTCCGCAACGGGACGGCGACCCATGTCGGGTTACAGCGCAGCCTTCACCTGGTGGTGGCTGGCGGATGGTGAGGCCTAGGTGGCATTGGCGCAGGCATACGCCTTGGCAGGAGCGCCGCCGTGCCATCGAGCAGCCCATAGAACAGAACTTTCCTGAGGAGTGCTGGCAGGTTGTGCAGCCCCGACGGTCAGCACGGGATGATTCTGAGTGTCATAGCTCCCTTCGTCGAGCCATCTACTTAAGCAAGGTTCGTGGAAAATGTTTCAATTGCCTTGCATCAGATCATCGTGTCGCTCAATGTCAGGACCAGATGAAGTGTTGGGTGTGCCGGTGCACTGGGCACATCTCCTATGGGTGTCCTTCACGCCGGCCAGGAGCACGCCACTCTTCCAAATCAAATGCTCCAGCTCCCGCCAAGCATAACCAAGAAATCTGTAGTTTGCCGTTGTCAAAGGACCTGTTGCTTAAGGTGGAGTTCTTTGAACCACACACCCTGGTGCTAGGTATTGGGAGGAATCATCCAAACTCTATGGATCCAGTTCCTGTGTGCCTCGAGACACACTTTACACCTGACAGAACCTCGGATGCCGAAGTTGCCCCCTCCCCAATTGTGTGTTCATCACATTCCACCCAGGAGTTGGATGACATGCTCTTTGGACCGGTGCCTCACTCCATCAGTGATGATACTAGGTTACTAGAGGACCCCATGAGGATTGAAGCTCAGCTCATGACCCTGACAACGGAGGAAACTACAGCCTCTAATTGTGGTGGCTCCCATATATCACATACTATTGCTGAAAATCGGGTGCCACCAACAAGTGCCTGGGAACATAGCACATTGGGGCTGGCAGCAACAAATGAGGAGGCTTTGCAGCTTTCAAACCAGGGGGCGGGTGACACCTCACACCAAGAAGCATGCAACACCAGTGGACAGAACCTGGAAAACTTTCTCAAGACAGTAACCACACCACTTCAGCCACCTATCTTAAGTACTCCAGTCAGGAAGAAAAAACCAGTGGTAGTCCATGATGGAGAAGAAAACACAGTCAGACGTAGTGAAAGAATTGCAGAAAAGAAGAAGGCTCGTGGTAACAAAAATATGGAGCAGTTGGCAGAGGAAGCAATTGCAAAAAAACTTGGTGTCCTTTCTCCATCAAAGAATTTGACACAAGAGGCTCGGGAGAGATATTTGAAGATGTTTGATGGGCCCCTGACGCAAGAGGCAATGGATGCCATCGAGGACCTGCTCAAAGCGATGAACCTGAACAAGGTGAAGGCCCCAAAGAAAGGCAAGAAGAGAGTCATCCCAGGAGAAGCTTGATGATTGCAGGAACCCCAGTGCCCAAGTCGTTTTGTGTCTGATTTTTACATGGCTTTGTTGTTGAGCTTTTGGTGGAGTAGCTGCTATATACAGGTGCTGGGGTGATGCGGATATAGTTGGAGTGGCTGAAATAATAAGCGAACGAGAAAGAAGAAACAATCTTTTGAGGACTGCACTGCACTGAAGTGCAGGTGGCGAGGCTAGCAAGCGACGATCAGTGGAATTTCAGTTGTCATCAGAAGACCGAAACAAAAGTGTCTGTTGCTGTGTGTCTTTAGTCAGTTTCTACCTCTGTATTTTTCGGTTTTTCTTTCTAGCCTGGCCAGCGGCTTGGTCGTCTGTGGGTATCATCCTGTTCTAAGTATCAATGCAGCATCTGCTGCTGGATGCAAACTTTGTATTTCCTTTTGCTTTCCTTCTTAATGAAAAGGCAGAGCACCTGCCAGTTTCCGTCAAAAAAAAAAAACTTAGTAGTTTTGCTCAAACAGGTCAAAACTAACATAGGTCTCAAAATTTCAAACTGAACAGTGTATTGAAGGATCAAAGTTCATCAGAAGACATCATTCTGACTGTTTAAATATTAGGCCTTCTCTATATCTCTAACAAACCGGTAGTCATCCCAAGTTCAAGACAACTGCGCATACCCAAAGCTATCAGTCATCACAATTCCTTTATTTAGATAAATTAACATTACAAATTGTACCTTGTACCTATTGCTTATAAGATGAAATATCTATGCAGACATGTGGTGGTCCCTCAAAAAGCTAAGCAGGAGCTCATTCACCTTGTCTGGGAACTGCTCCTGAATGAAATGGCTTCCCTCAGGTACGAAGGTGATCTTCAGGTCCGGTGCAAATTTCTCCATTATGCCATCTTTCGGAACTGACTCAATCCCAGGGAACTTAAAGACACTGGACCTTGGAATTTCGGATCTTCAATTGGCTTCCTCTTATGGAGAGACCTACGAACGAGGCATACATGTAGTGTCTGTCAAAGACCAGAAACCTAATACTACTAACAAACAGGTTGATAAATTACCTGTATGGCATCTCCAGTGGATATCGGAAACCAGATTTCTCGTAGAGTGATGCATAAACAGCAAGATCATCCTCGGTGAACCACTCAGGAAGGGGCGTTGACAAGTCTGCGAGGTCCATAATCTCTTGATTTTCTTTTGCTATTGGAATCTCGCTCCTAGAGAAGAGAACATAGATGGTGCGCACAACTCTCTTGACATCGTATCTGCCGAAGTCAGCCTCCGCTCTTCCTGGTTCCTACAAGTACAAGCTTTCCGGTCATACCATATTTTTCCATGGAGATCTCTCAGATCAGAGAATTACCCGCCAACGCAAAATGTAGAACCCTTCTGGCAAGGTGGTGAAAGAGGAGCCACCATGCGTGAAGGGGATCCCCAAACACATGAGGCCACAAGTGTGGCTAGGATGATGGAGAGCAAAATCATAGACTGGCATGGCTCCAAAATCCTTTGCCACGAGGAATGCCTGTTCCAAATGCAGATTTTAGTTGTAAGAAAACATCAGATTATAAGCTCTCTCGAAGTCTCGTGTGGGCTCTTCCCTCCTGCTACAGTAACCAGCGAGGCGACTCCCGATTTCCGGCGTCGATCTCGCCGGAACTCGCCCTCCGGCGGCCGTTCCGGTGCCGGAGTGGCCGGGATTCGGCAGATCGACGTCCGGCCTATGTATATTAGTTAGTTTTTTTGCTGTTTCTAGCTTTTTTTGCTCCTTGTTGTCTTCTTGAGGGGGAGCCGGCGGAGGAGTGTTGGTGGCGGTGGCTGCCGGGCTCCGTGCAGCCGCGTTCCGGAGGAGCTGCGGAGGCGGAGGTGGCCGGGCTCCAGCGCCGGGGCCTGGGTCGCCGCCAAGTCCAAGGTTCGTCCGCCCTCGATCTCTGTCCGCCTGGTGGTTTCCCATCCTGCTCTGTCCTCGGTGGATCTGGGGCGCGCGGGGGAAGACAACAAGTGAGGCTTTTGTGCCGTCGGTGAGCTTGCTGCAGGTGCCTTGGTTCGGCGGTTTCGTCGGCGGTGAGGTGATGTCGGCAGGATCGACGGCGGCTGGGTTTACCACTGCTGGTTTTCAGATCAGTGGCGGGTTAGTGTCCTGAGCGCGTCGGAGTAGCGGCGACGACGGCGCGGTCCTTGGAATCAAGTTCTCCCGAGCTTCCGCCGTCTCGACGACGTCCTTCTCTCCGGTGTCGCCATTGAGCTTGTGGAGTAGAGGAGAGTTTGTTGTTTCTTTGATACCTCTCACGCGTGGTGACACAAAGGGAGTGCGACGTCCCTCGTCGCGCATCAGGGCCTGATGGTTCTGATGATCTTTCAATGGACGTGTTTGCTTATCTGAGTATAGATGTAGGAGTGTTCGTGTGCGTTGGGTGCGTTGGCGTGAGTTGGCGTATTCACGTGTATGAACAGATACTACATTTATATTCAGTTTTGAGAGGTTCAAAAGAAAAAACATCAGATTATGCAAACTGGAAGCATGGGACTAATTTTGGGGAACCTGACATTCTGAGATGAAAGTTTATATAAAAATTGCCAACTGAGATGAAAGTTCTAAATTAAATCCATAAATATTCTAATTGATCTGCTGAACTTTCTGCCTCGGTCAGAAGGGTGCATCTAGGTTTCTAGTTGGACTGAAATTTTTCAAGTCTTGAAAAGAGTCGAAGTAGCATTTCCTAACAAATGCAACAAGCCAACAACTCATACTGCCATACAAAAAGCTGGAATATCATGCTGCAAGATTCCTTCGAATTACACAGGCTTATATTGTTGTCCCATCAAAACATCCTATTCCTAACCCACAGCCAAACGCTCAAACTTCTAAAATTTTCTGAAACTCATCTATCGTTCAACCAATCCACAAATCATTCAAAATTTTTAGCTCTATCTAAGTAAACAACTCAGCTGATGTACCAGCTCAAAGGATTTTTCCCCAATCAAGAACAGACCCCGGTAACCAGGCATCGGAGTGACCACACCGATTTCCCAAAATCAGTAGCCCAACGTACCTTGGGAATGGAGAGCGCATCCAGGATGGCGAGCAGATCCTCTATCAGGTCGTCGTAGGACGCCGCCTCCGGCTCCGGCGGCTGGTCCGAGAGCCCGTACCCGCGCCAGTCCGGCGCGATGGCGCGGTACCCGGCGGCGGCCACGGCCAGCATCTGGTGGCGCCACGAGTACCATATCTCCCGGAAGCCGTGCAGGAACACCACCGTCCCCAGCTCACCTGCGGCAGAACCAAACGGCAACCGAGAGTCGTAAGCTACACTTGGCTCGCCTCGTGAAGGCAGCGGCGGAGCAGGGGAAGAGAGCAGAGGCCAACCTTTGCCTGCTTGGGCAACGTGGAGGTTGAGGCCCCGGATGGGGATGTGGCTGTGCTCAATCTGCTTCTCCATGTCCATGGCGCCCCCTTCTTGGTAGTTTGCCTGCTGATATTCGTGGCTACAAAATTGTAATGGACAAAAAATTCCAGTTCTTACATTGTAAGAGATCAATCTACATTTGAACATGTACCGCTCTGAATTAGGGGCTAGAACTATGTCAATTTTGAAAAAACAAAATCTTGAATCCTAAATCCAGTAAGTCTCTACTATACATCTTTGGATAGATCAAGAAAGTTCTCTACAACTTGTAGAAGGGCTCAATATCTTTGAAGGATCCCAACAGGGTATAATATGGTGGACAACAAAATTTCCCCAATCTGCTGTATAGGCTAGAAACCAGAACATGGGCAATTCAAGGGTCCTCAACAAGGTTGTAATAACCTTTTCGCTTCCCATTGGAAAATAAAATAACTATCAACCAGCTTTTTAGCTCATAGTCCATTTCCTGAATCAAGTTTTCACCTTTTCAAAAGGTAACTTTAAGCAGTAGACATTGAAAGAAACAGACATGCACCGCAAAAAAAAAAAAAAAAGAAAGAAACAGACATGCCCAAAGCTTTCTATTCCCCGGCGCTTTGAGCGCCTGTTGCCACTTTTTTTTTTTTTTTTTTTTTTTTGCGAAAGGGAAGGTACTTTGATTATAAGAAGGCGCACGGTACATCCCCTTGTACACAAAAGCCCGGGAAACAAAAGGAAAATACAACCAAGGACGCGAGGGACCTATCTGCAAAATCCATTGGCTTCCAGGAGATTCTCCCATCTCCGCGACGCCCCGCCGAAGACGACGACGCCACCGAGCAGGAACCAATCTCGCCGGAGCTACAGAGGAGGCACAACTCATGTTGGATGCCGCAAGATCCGGCGACCCGGAGACACCAAGCCACACCTGAAGCGATGAACGGAAATCGGCAACCTCCCCTGCCGCACCGGCAAGAAAAACGTCCGCCACCGCCGGCACACCGGCCGGCAGCCGGAAAAGAGATCCCACAGCACGGGGAAGAACTGAAGCACCCACCCCTTCGCAGAGATGAGGCTAACCTCCCAAAAGCTTGGCCAGGCAGAGCTGGGAAACCGACGCCGATAACTCGACGCCGTCGCTCCACTGGAACCGCTCTTGGGAAGAAGACAAACCACCGACAGCAAGACACCGCCGGAGCCAACTTTATTCGCCTCGAGGTTCCGCCGAGAAGAAGGGCGCCAGCCTTGCCGACGTCGACGCCAGCAACGCCACCACCACCATCTCCGCCGACAGCCCCGAGGGACACACCAAACCCTAGCCTAATAGACAAGGATATATACACCGGCCGCCTCCTCCGCAGGTCTCCTCTCCCTCCGGCAGCGGCAAGGCCACCGGAGGAGGAGGAGACCCGACGGATTCGGCGCCGGAGAACGCTCCGCCTCGGTTTCGCCTTGCGGATACTGTAGCAAGGGGAAGGACGAGAGGAGAGGAGAAACGTGTTGGACTCGCTTTTTTCAGGTGCCTGTTGCCACTTTTAAAATAGGAATCGACCACTTTTCTAAAGTGTTTTCAAAATGTTTAAACATTTCTCCAAATCTTTTCTTCATTTCATCTCACATTTCTATAGTTAAAAATTTACATATTTCTTAAGAGATAAGTGGTGGTGTTCATCGCAAAAAAAAAAAGATAAAGTGGTGGTATTATGCTTTGCTTTATCAAGCCTCACAGCACAATGGCTATATTGAAGTACACACAGGAAACACACACACTTGTTACTACTTACTAGTCGTACTACCTCCATTCTTAAGATGATGTCGTCTTGTTTTAAGTTACGTTTGACTGCCCTTCTTATTCAAAGAAGTAAAAATTATCGAATATTTTGTTATGATTTGTTTTATCACTAGAGAAATTTGAAACATAACTTATAATTTTGTATATTCGAGTTAATATTTAAGAACGAAGGGAGTATTGTTTAGACGAGACACTGATTATGTTATTTTTTTTTTCTGTTTTCAATTATGTGGTAATTTGCAAAGCCACAACGGCCCGGAAGCCAAAATGGATCTCAGAAAACCCGGAACTGAAACGAAGTTCAAACTTGCCGAATTTCGCCTACCCTTCACTCTTCTTCTCCCCCTCCGGTACGGTTCTCCCGAGGGAAGCAAAACCTCCACGCGCCCCGCCGCAACCTCCCCCTAGGCGCGCGTGCGCGAGAGAGCGGAAGCGGCGAGGGGCCGCTTGCTCGGGGATTGCCGCCGTCGCTACCCTCGCCTTCCTGCTAGGCGCTCGCGAGCGACGGCTGTGAACTCCGGCCGCCGCGGCCTTCCTCCGCCGCGCTGCCCGCATCGTGCTGGACGGTGTCCGGCAGCAGGCCTGCCACCGCGCCGGCACCAGAACGACCGCTCGGTAGCTGCTGTCCACTAATGGTATTTGCTAAACTGCAATTTCAGGATATTTGCTTGCGGTTTGAGTGCAATTAGTGTGTGTATGCGACCCCTAGATGCCATGCGAACCAAATTGGAGAATGAAATTCGAGCCAAGTTGGGACTAATTTGCAAATGGATGTTCAGGGAACAGTAAATTAGTTTTGAATTCATGTTTGGGAAATGATTTAGTTTCCGAATTGATTTTTGTCCCATGTTGAGACCGCATATCGGTGCAATTTATGTTTATATTGGGTATTAATAATGCTGAACAGCCAAAGAATTTTCTACTGTTCACAGGTCCTTAAACCTTTGCGCCGAACCTCAGTTTTGGTTCACGAATTGAGTTATGAAAAACTTATCCCAGTATTTTGTATTACCTTTGTTGCGTGGTTACTAGATTTTTGAGGCTGCTGCCCACAGTGCTGTCTTTCTTTCTCTCATTTTTCCTGGCGAGAATAATATGTGTTGCAGAATCCTAGAACTATCTTTGTGTCTTATTTCTTTATTTTTTCGATGTTGGAACTATTTTGATAAACAACGTAACTTCCTGAGGCGACATCTTTTGGCCTGTTCTCTGAAGTGGCACTTAGATGTGCTTAGAATTTATCTTGATACAAAATTCTCCCTCTAACAATCAATTGCCTGATTAATTGCTTGTTACTCTTTCTTGCTGATTTGAATTGTAGGAATTTCATACTTAGAAATGAATAGTGTTCTCCTATATATTTATTTTTCTTAATACTAGCTCAGGCTCTGCTTAAAACCTCTGGGCTTAGAAAATATTTGAATCTGTAATAGGATCTTCCAGACGTATCTCTGCCATACAAATGGGTGTGTAAATAGTGGGCCTAAGCATACAATCTAAACCTTCTTAGTTCAAGTAAAGAATTAGGCACATGTCAGCAATAATTTTTATTTGATTGAATTAAGGAGGGTTGGAAGATACCCTCAAGGACACCCATTTTCACACCTACATACAAACAACTATAGCTTTATTATAAAATTTCATTATGTTCACTCCTTTTGTGCAGTTGGAATGTCAGTCCTGAATAGAATAATAATATTGTCCTTTGACTTAGTCACTTTATTCTGTTAGGAAACTTTTCCTTATGATAAAGAAAGGACATCTATCAGTCAGAATCTCTAGATAAAATTGAACATAAGTTATTTCAACTGTTATAGCTACTTCTGCTGATGATAAAGAAGTCATGCAGCGCTGCACGGATGATGTTTCTTAATTTCATATTTCAGTTACTTATTTCATCTGCGATCACAGCGTTTTAATGCAAACTCGCTGTGTATATACTATATATGGTTGATTTTCTCTTGAAAATGGTTGAATATCCAGTTGGTGGGCGAACCTGATGTGGAAGAGGAAGACAATATGATTTGTTCTGAAGATAGTAGTTCTGAAGTAGTTGAAGTTGATGATGTAAGTTCAAAGCTTCATTTTTTTTTTCTTCAGTAAATCCACTTAATGGATTGTGTAGAAATGCGCAAGGATGTTTCTATGGACTGATAACAATCCTAGGTTTGGCAGTCCGTCTCACTTTATTAAGGACATTTATCACAGGTGAAGGTATGTGACATATGCGGTGATATTGGTGAGGAGGAGAAGCTCGCTATTTGCACTAGATGCAATGATGGCGCTGAACATATGTGAGATTTCTCTTTTTTTTTATATTTTCCTTTTTGTGTAACTAGCCAATGCATGAACGAGATGGATACCACAATGTTTTGGTTTGTAGTACTCTTGTCTTTTGATGTAGAATTGAGCTGTAGATTTGTTGGCCAAAGTTCACATTTGATAAATGAGAATAGCCAAACTTTATATATGAGAATTGAGAATAGCTATTGCATGTATTGAGAAGCATAAAGTCATATGGCTTGCTATGTCACTTATAGCTGAGCCTGAGGGCAAGTGTCTCCATCCTACAGTTCAGTTCTATATATTTGACCCCTTTTCCTTTTTGCAGTTATTGTATGCAGGTAATGATAGAAGATGTTCCAGAGGGTGATTGGTTCTGTGAAGAGTGCCGAGCTGAGGTAGACACTGAAAAAAAGCATAATAAAAAGCCAGAAATATCTCAAGTAAAGGATGGCACAATGCCTTTAAAGAAGAAAGCAGAGTTTGAACATATGAATGAAAGGATAAAAAAACAGAGGGAGGTAAAATTTATTAATAAGTTGAATATGTTAGTTCTTATCTTATTATCTTTCTCACATTGATAGATTGCATGTTAAAAATGGTAGATATGTTTTCTTATCTGATCAAGAAGCGCTTGAGTTTCACATAATTTCAATGAAGTACCTTTGAACTGTGGCAGGTGAAAATCTGTAAAATATGTGGAGATGTTGGTGAAGAGGAGAAGCTTGCCATTTGCAGTAGATGCAATGATGGTGCTGAGCATATGTAAAGTTTCACAATTCTATTGATAACTTTTTTTTGCCCTGATCTTTTTTATTGGTAGGTGCCATATAATCGTGGTTAAGGTTGAACATATGCTGCATTAGTTGTATAGAATTGTAGACTGCAAGTCACTGTTTCTTAAGCTGAAGGTTGACTGTCGATTGAGGTTCAAATTCACAATCTACACAACCATGGTGGTTCACTATGTACCACATAATAGGAAAGAGCTGCTGGATTCAACTTACTTTTCCTTGACTTCATCATGGAGTCGTTTATTGTGCTCAAAGTTCCTTTTATCCTTTATTTATTTCAGTTATTGTATGCGGGTGATGATGGAAGAGGTTCCAGATGTTGCGTGGCTATGCGAAGTGTGCCAAAATGAGGTAGAAGTTGAGAAGAGAGCTGAAAAATCTGAAGTTAAGAATGGCATCTCTAAAGAACAGCCCACTAAAGGGAAGTTGAGCAAACCTGCCAATGATGCAAACATCAGAAGTTCCTCTGGAAATGAAATGGAGGTTAAGTATGTGGATGGTAAAGAGTCACAAAAAGGAAATCTTGATGAACCTGGTGTTTTATCCATAGAAGCTAACTCCAGAAAAAAAGTTCTGTCATGCAGAAGTTCATTAAAGTCTGATACAGAGAAAGGCCATGCCACTGGCCGAGTGTCAACCTCATTGGCACAACCTCATCATGGTAAATTTGTTACTATTATCCTTGTTAACTGAGCCTGAAATTTACATACATCTGGAATGTTCACTTTCTATTATCTTGCGTTGATTTTCTCGGCAAGTGTGCAGTTGAAGAAAACTACACTCTGAAAATTCCATTGCAGGTCAGCTATCCAAGTCTGTTTCTTTCAACACAAAGATTCCCAAAGTGAAACAACTAGGGTGTGAAGTTACTGTGGGGCCCAAAGTTTTGAAGAAATCTTTATCCTGTATCACAAAACAAGTGGGTCCAATGAGTACTCTAACGATGTCAACATCATTTAAAAAGCCAAATGTTGGTGACCAAGCGCCTATGGTAATGACTCCCTTGAACCTACCAGCTGAGAGAAGGGTGATGAATCAATCGGATAGCCGAAACGTGAAAAGTAATAGAGGCTCTTCTACTCGATACCCCTCTGTTAGGGAGTCAACGGTTGCCCCAGTTTCTTCACTTGCAGAATCTACAGGTTAGCATCTCATTAAGGAAATAATATGGTTTGAGTAGAATTATTTAAACATTGTTCATTGGAATGGCATTGTAAATCTCTGTAAAAGGTTATTCCTTAAATTCTCAGTTTTAATATGGCGTAGGTAGTGTAGATACCAAGTGTACATGTCTCATGGTTGGATAACTCTCCTTTTTTTTTTTCCAGGGCACTTTGAGCAAAATAAACCACATTTAGCAAAAGCACCCGGAAGCATAATGTTTAGTACTTGTGAAAGATCCACAGATATTCTAGGTCCTGATGCAAAGAGAAAGGCAGTTCAGAACTCATATCATTCTCATCAAGTGTATACATCAAACAACCCATATCCCAAGCTGAGAGTCGAAGGTTATGATACTGCATGCATGATAGGAAGATCTTTGGACAGTCCTACGATGTCAAGTGGTCTTGGTGACAAAACACAAGTCTTTTCCAGTCAAAATTTTCACCTGCCTATGAACTAATAGATTCAGCTGTTCCGGAGATGGATTACGTTTGGCAGTATGAATATTCTTCTCTTTCTATCTATTTTACCAAATTCCTATATTCTTTTAGATTCCTAGATTCAATTACAGACACCTGGCATTACCACCCGTAGAAATTAGTGCTTTTGTCTGGTCACACATGCTTGTAATTCGTATAATGTATTTCTATTGTCCCGTGTGCTTCATAGTTCATGCTCAACATATTTCATGAGCCTTGAATTTATCTTGAGCCTTGGTTCTAATTTGCAACCAATTTCTTCATTTTGAATCGAGCCTTTTTGTTCACCATATGCTTCTGAATTCATTATTTTTGAACAGGGGCAATTTTGAGCTGTGGGGCAGTGGAAGATTGCCTACATTTTGTGATGGTCTTCAAGCGCATATTTCATATTCTGCTTCACCAGAAGTGCTTGAGGTAGCAAAGAAATTCCCTTCTAAAATCCAACTTCAGAAAATTCCTCGTCAGAGTATATGGTCCTCAGAATTTCAGGGCAAATGTGGCAGTATTGATATTTTTTTCTTTGCTAGAGATATGAAGAGGTGTGTCCCTAGCAATTTCTTTTTTCTTCAGTATTTGTTTCAGTTGTCCACTAGGGACATTTGTCGAATAGTACAGACTTCTAAAATAAATGTCTTAACGTTATGCAGCTATGAAATTTACTACAGCAAACTTGTAGAAAACATAATGAAGGATGATTTGGCACTCAGAGGAAATACTGAAACTGCTGAGTTGATCATATTTTCTTCCAGTACACTTTCAAAGAACTCCCAAAGTAAGTATTTATCCACTAATTAAAATGGTGCACCATTCTTATAGTTATTGCTGTGATTGATCTAATTCTTCCTTATGCTGCTTCAGGATGGAACATGTTCTATTTTTTGTGGGGGTGTACTTCGAGTTAATAGAGAAAAACATATGAACCTTCTACCTGGCCTACCTGTAAGTGTAAGTTCTAACTTAAATCTTAATTTCTGTGTTGCAACGGGCTAATGGGACAAACTATGTGCAACATAAATGCATAAAACACCCTAGAATAAAAGATAAATGCACAGATTGATCTAACACTTCTGAAACATTGCAGGATCAACAGACTGAGTTTGGAGGGAAAACAAGTTTGCTATAGTCTGCGCCTTTGCAAAATAGTTGGCTTGCTTAGCTTTTAAGGCACTTACAGATGAACCATGTGTCCTAAACCTATGATTAGAATTAGGAAGCATCAACAACCCATGTGCATAGTGTCAGTTAGATCATTCATTCTATCGAGAGCATTTTTAATCACACCTATTCTGTCAGAGGAAAGAAGGGCCGGTGCATCAACTGAACACCAAAATCTCAAGGAGAGGGGCAGCATAGCAAGGTGACATTAGCTTTCAAGCCTATCAAAGCTTTACCTTATCCTCAATACTTGAACACGAACCTATCTATTTCTTGAGGGAGAGAGCAAAGAAGGGAAAGGTCATTAGAGTATTCTTGAAGGAGAACTTGAGTGAGGAAACAAAATACAATGAGAGATGGATCTGTGAACATTGTACAAAGGTCTGTGCGTAGATTCTGAACTGAATGAGATGTAAGGGAGAGTGATTCAAAGTTAGGCAAGACTCTTTGACGTGGTGATGATATTGTTCTCATGGGGCTTACCATCACTGAGGCGATCACCACCAAACCCCATTGTCGCGTTCAGCTTATGCTTAGCTGTGAAAGTGGCATGAGCAGGAAAATCCTGTATACAATTCTTATGGAAGAGGACTATAATTGGGATTAGGAACTTGTCACCGAGAAGCTTCCGGAAAAAATCAGTGAATGGTCTGAAAATGACCATGGCATCAATGCAAAGAAAGAAGTACTCCCAAAGGTCATTTCACATGTTCAGGAGTATTCTACTTTCTTTCACAAACTGAGACAGTTTCTCCTCTGGCCGTTCATTACTTGGGGTTAGGAGAACTAAGAATTCATAACTTGGGGGTGGCCGTGGCTCAAGATAGTGCAATTGAGTCGTCCTTGGGTTGTTCTTCCCCTCCCTATTACACATAAACCCACCGGCATAAGGGCCACAAACAGGCGACAAGTAGTATCGTCAGGGAACTCTAATGGCTAGCGGCGCCACAGCCCTCAACGAAAGCGAAGCAAGCAAGGTCGCAGTGATTTTTTTTTTTCTTTTTCTCCGGCTTGCTCGGCAGCTGTGATTGGTTGAAGAGGGCCGAGCCGACACTGCAGATCCCTAGAGCCAAGTCTATGTGTGCTGTAGTTTGATTTCCCACAATCTCCACGCGTCAGCAATCCAGGTGGGAACTGAACGTATGCGGACGCTCCGTAGCGATTTTTTTCCAAGGTCGCAAGCATCATCATCCAATTATATTTATCTGGAGGTCTTATCAAGCACCCTTTTCCCAATGACATGCACTCATGCAGTCCCACCATGCCAAAAATACAAAAAGAATATTAAGTTATTTCATCCAAGTGAAGAACACTTCATCAGAGCAAGGGCCTGATGCGTTTACAGTTTGGTTCAATAGTACAATTTGGCCCTTGCTTCCAGTGGCGGAGCTTGGAGGAGTTTAGAGGGGGGGCCATTAGGTATATAAACTTAGCAAGAGGGGGCCATATTACAAAACTTTTAACAATTACATGGTGGAATCAAGGACTTCTACAGAATTTTGCCAAAGTCAGGGGGGGCCATGGCCACCTTTGGCCATAACAATGCTCCGCCCCTGCTTGCTTCGATGAAGTACTCTTGCGATGATCCTAGGGTGCGCAACCACTTTGCGGTGATCATGCTATGTTGCATCTACACGACCTCGATAAATGGTGACCTGCTGTTCTACAGTCAAAACTTAGCATTGGTGATGCGGGAACAAATCTAAACGACCTACTACAGTTATTCAGGCAGGGTCATTTCAGTGACAAGAGGTTTTTGATGGTATTTGAGGATGTCGACATGGAGAAGATGCAGATGCTAGAAGGGCTCCTGCCAAGCATGAGATGCTGCAAGCAAGGGAGCAAAGTTATCATCACAACAAAGAGTCGACGTGTTGCAGCTATCGGAACAGTTGAACCCATAACACTGAAGGTCTTACCTTTACCAGAGTACTGGTTCTTCTTCAAGGCTCATGTGTTCTCTGGCAGAGATGTCGAGGAGAACCCAAAACTTGTTGCCGCAGGAAAAGCAATTGCAATGAAGCTGAATGGGTCATTCTTTGGCGCGAAGATCCTCGGAGGGGTGCTGAGGGATCAACCAAATCCTAAATTCTGGTGGACGGTCCTGAGGAACAACATTGCTGGTTTGTCCCTGCCGGGTGATGGCATTGCTTACGTATGGGACTTGGCTGACAACTTGCTGCCAGGTCACGTGGAAATGTGCAAAATGACCGTTTCTAAGAGCCCCTTTCCTTATCATACAAGGGACTTGTCAATGTTCAAGGATCTTTGCAGTGTTGCTCCACATGCCTGTAAGATTACTTGTTGGTCCGACAGCGTCCGATTTGAGAAGGTGTTGTTGTGCAAGTCCGTGTTCCCATTCCATAACTGTTACCATATTGCTCGTTGTATTTGCACTTGTGCTGCAGGCTCACCAGACTATTATCCAAAGGCAACTGTAGTTTAATTAGTTTTATCAAGATTGTATGATGTGAGGGAAGAAAAAATAATTTTGTATCGATTCTTGTTAGTTGATTTGTGTTTGCAAATTGAGAGTAGCTTAGCTGATTAGGTTTGTTGTGGTTGAACCAACCCACCTGGGGTTAAGTTTAGACTTGTTATGGGTAGTGCGTTTACGGCTCATTATTTTTCAGTGGTTTTATTTTGCAAAGAGTAATTTTTAGAGTTTGGAAGTCTAAATATCTTTCAGAACAACGCAATTTTTTTCATGCTGTTTACCTCATCTCTCTTTTTAAGGAAAGAACATATTGATTGACAACAAAAATGATGTTACTCTTCCAATTTGAATAATATTTTATAGGTACGCTTTTCACAGTTAAGAAGTTTGATATTTAAAAAATATTATATTTATGGACAGAGGGAATAATATTTAGTCTATTCTACTTTCAAAACATACTTATTTTCTTCACTCAATAAGTATAGATATAGATGAGAGTTAAATAAAAGGACATGATTTTAGACTATTAATAATAGAATAAGTTAATCAACACAATATTGTGGTATGTTTGCAACTCCATAAGACCATCAATGCTCTTAAGGGCTATCTAAACCAAGAGATCCGTGGAGGAAAAAAATTCAAATTTATTTACCTCCTCTGCTAATGATTTGTAGAGGCGGTCAGTCTGCACGGCGCCATCTACTACCACTGTAGTGGTGGATTTCTTTCATACCCACCGCTACACGAATTCAGGTTCCGCCACTATAGTGGCCTTTTGTTGTACTGTGTCATGTTAACACAATTTTAGATGGTACAGAGCAGCCAAGTAGAGAACGGGAATAACTGAAGAGTCAGCTCGGAAGAAGTCGCTGGCCAGCAAGCAGCATCAGACAAATTTATGCCAGATTGCCATCTACAGTAAAAGAACAATCACGGTACATGACACTGACTACTAAATCACAATTTGAATGAGAAAAAAGAACCGCGAACCTGACAGCGATTGAGGTCCTTGCGCTCTATTTTCCGAAATTCTTGTCTCGCTAGATCATGCATGCCCATCCTTGCCTGTAGGCGCCCCAAGGATAGAGCCATCAGACTCCTTGGCCTAAAGGAACTAGGAGGTAAATGGTTGAATTCATGCATGGTCGTGCTCGAGGATTCATTGTCCAAAAATCCACTGCCGTCTGTTCAAAGAGGGCGTGATTGCGTCGTGGTGATGAGCAGCTCGTTACCAGATTCCTCTAGGCCTTCCCTTTTCACTTCTACTTAACAATTTAGTTTTGGACCCGATACATTCTAATTTATTGCGCAGATGCATTGAGAAACAAGATTTTATTATCTAGAAGGCATACAAAAATATGCTAGTTAGGACGTCAAATAAGTACAAGTTTAACTATGATCTTTTTATAATACAGAAAACGGTCAAAGCTATACAGTTCTAACAAGTCTACAAAGCAAAAGCTGGTGGACATTTATCATGCTTTGGTTCTCTTTACTGTAATGCTTCAAATCACTCGTCCTGTTTGGATCTTGGTAATCCAAAAGCAACAGGAGGGACTCAAATAGAATACCAAAAGAATCAGAATAGCCTTCGAATCCTCGGATTAATTGTGTGAAAATAAAAAGCATCAACAGAGATATATATTTCACTATGACACCAATATTAATTAAAATAGTAACAAAAGAATAAAACACGTTTTATATTGTAAATCGCATCGAGGCAGGGTTGTCAGCACTGACGCTAGACGGCTAGAGTATAGTCATCTCACAATAGTATTTCTAGAAACAAATTCGTACGGCTCAGAAGAAAGAAAGGTACAATGCCCATCCCATTGGCGTGTCAAGAGTCATGACTCTCATCACTGTAGTACACCTAAAGTCTTTCATGTCATTTTCCGTCAATAAGTTATTTCTTCCAGTTCGCATCCAAGTTGACACGGGAGCTGCAAAGCGTGTGCGTATTGCTGCATGTACCCGTAGGAGCATATTACCATGGCAACATGATGTTGGTGCCGATGAGATTGACAGTGATACAGAGATTCAAGATTGTGTCAGATGATCTCAAGTTCATAATGCTCTTGCAACTCTGCCAGCCAATCCCGTGGGTGTTTAGTATAGTGCATTATCACTGTACCCATTGAATCTTCATCTTCCATGTCATTTTCCCGTCAATGCAGTCATTCCACAACAAAATTAAGAATAGGTGTTTAGTACAGTGCATTATCACTGTACCCGTTGAATCTCTATTCTACTTTAAAACTTCCTTTCTCATTTCGCAAATTAATGAATGCTATATTTTCAGAAACACTATTCCTGGAACGTCACAAGTATCTCAAACAAAAAGTGATCGCTGATCTCAAGGACCTAGTTTCCATGTAACTGATTCTGTCACATGATTCCTGCAAAACGCAGTTGGCATCCTTGGTGTCCATCCAAGATAAGGGTAGCTTGCTATTAGGGAAGAAGTATTAGAATGTGGTAAGCTCGTGTCTGTCAGATAATTAACTCCTTTTGGGCAGCTTTACCAAACAATGGAAATATACAAGACCCTAATGACACAAAAGAATGGGTATAAGGTCTTGAAAGCTTCAACTACAGAGAATTGCATAGAAGAGTGGGTCAGATAAAGGGCAGAGGTCATACCTTTTTTTTTAACAAAATATGATGATAGTTAGGACAGATATATTTGTTTGTGCAAATAAATACAGATTCTTCACTTGCTTCTCAAGTGCGAGCTTCCAGAATAGAAACAACATACACGAGTAGATAGGCCAAATCTTCTGACATTCGGAAACAGAGGCATCAGGAACACAAGCAAGAGATAAACTCATGCATTTTGCACAGTGAGCGAAATAAACTAACAAAATTATGCAAAGAGTTTCACTACACAAACCACTACTTGTGGATCCTGATGACATTAAAAGGGCAGCCCGGTGCAGGTAGCTCCCGCTTGCGCAGGGTCCGGGGAAGGGTCCGACCACTTTGGGTGTTTTGTACGCAGCCTTTCCTTGTATTTCTACAAGAGGGCTGTTTCCAGGACTTGAACCCATGACCTCATGGTCACAAGGCAACAGCTTTACCGCTGCGCCAGGGCTCCCCTTCAAAATCATAGCTTGGGTTACATCAGCTCCGATACAGCTGGAGTACTTCAGACTACATTACACAGCCTATTGACCCAGAAACTGTTATCCTGGATTCTTCAATACTTTGATGAAATATTCTGAAAAGATTAATTGTTAAGAAAGTTGATAGTTCAAGATGATAAATTTGTGTTTTGGGAACTAGGTCAAATACAGTTGGAATACCCAAGACTACTACACAGCTATTGACCCAAAAACAGTCGGAAGGTGGAGATTCAATATTAACCAAACTATTCAAGGACTGTTGATTTTAGCGAAAAGAAGCGGAAAGATTGAGTTATATAAGAACTTTGATAGCAACAGCCTAAACTATCATTCATAAGCTTGGAAACCTATGCTTTGGAGGCACCACCATTCATGTACTTAAGCTTGTAGATTAAACAAAAAAAAAAAATCACGAATCTCGTGTCTTGTAAATGAAACCTAAACATGAAGCTTTTTAACCATCTTGTGAAACAACATCATATCGTTCGAACTTCTTGCATTAAGAGAAGGGATATTAGCTTAAGTATTTCTTGCATCAATGATACTGGGGCCTAACAAAGAAGTAAACTACGGCACTTTATAAGCTATGGAATTCTTTTCATGTAGGAGAGTAGGCACTGAAATTACTTCAGGGCAAGCTGCCAAGTATCAATTTTGTTTGTTTCAGCACAAAGAACTAGTTTCAAAAGTAGCCAACTCCATGATTATCATGTGAAAGACACTGGTTTTGTGTTATGCAATGTTTTCATTGTTTTCTCTATCTTTTTATGTTTATTTGCTAAAAGTACAAAAGCCTAGGACCACGTAGAACCACCTAGGTGTCGCTTAGGCACGCCTAGACGCTAGGTGGTGCCGAACCGCCCACTTAGCACATCTGCATTTTGAAACACTGACGCCTAATTCATTACATTCAAGTGCATACCAGGTTATTACTATAATTAGACGATCCAAGTTGTTGGGACTTAAATTACTACTAGAATTAGATGATCCTATAAATTGAAAATTTAATCAATCACTTTGCTAGTAAT
This sequence comes from Eragrostis nindensis, assembly GCA_012490785.1. Taxonomy (NCBI): domain Eukaryota; kingdom Viridiplantae; phylum Streptophyta; class Magnoliopsida; order Poales; family Poaceae; genus Eragrostis; species Eragrostis nindensis. The sequence goes on from JAAXCT010000398.1 coordinate 498,113, forward strand.
AGTGCGTTAACAAGTTCATGGACCAGCAGCTCGGGCGGCAAAGCGTAGCTACCATTGTCCATATGACGTTGGGACAAGAGAACATAATATATGACCAAAACTATATACTCAACCCACGTAGAAATATCTTTGGGGTCCTTGGAAAGATTGAAGGTGAGGCTCAAATACTCAAAGATAGGGAATGAGCAGTTTATTATAAACAGCAGCAGAGAATATAACATCACTCTCACTATGATTTATTGAGAAGAATATAATAAAGCAAAATACATTTCAATAACTCGAGATAGGAGTAGAACAAAAGAAGATTTACCTCTTCTAATTTTCATCTCACTCCTATGTTAGCATATCCACCTTCCACATTTCAACAAGCACCACTCAATGCCTTGTATTGTTGTTAACCAAGCAAGTAGGCCACGGCATGATGTAGGCATGGTCATAGCCACTATCTTTCTTAAGAAAGAGCTTTTCCAGCTTCCTTGTTTCCAGGCAGTAGGATAGGTACCAACATGGTACATTAGGATCTATAAATGTCTCGAACGTGCAAAGGTACACAATGCCGTCTAGAATTGACAACACTTTGAGCTCACCATGATCATCAGTTGAGCCCTTGGTAGCCCGAAGAAGCTCTTCCTCCAACGGAATCACATCATCAATCGTCCACTGCATAACACCATCAGCATCTGCTCGACGGAACCAAAGGAACAGTACAAACTCAACTGCCGAGACAATGCAGAGTTCCCCATCCTTGGCTTCCCCAGCCGCATAGAGGTGGCCTTGCCCCTTCAAGTGCTCCGGCAGATCAATGAAGGAGAATTGCAGCGTCGCGGTGTCCATCACAACCATGTAGGCCTCTCTGCAGTGTGCCCAGTACAGGCGCCCGTTCACTTGGCTTCCCTTGAGAAGCCAGTACTTGTCTCTCGCCGCCGGCCGCCCCGGCGCGGGCACCGACCACGGGAGAATTTGCCATTCCCCTGTGCTCGACGAGTAGACGGCGGCGCGCATGCGCGACTTGTCGTGGCAGAAGCAGACCACGCGGAACGACAAGGGGGCCTCGTCGGAGGAGATCAAGAAGAAATCAGTGAGGTATATATTCCTGCGGCGACCGCGGGAGATCTCGTCCGGCCACATGGGGACGAGATCCAGGGCCCGCGAGAGCGGGTTGTAGACGGCGATCTGCTGTGTGCTGGAGTTGCGGAGGAGGAGGCAGCCGCCGCGGCACTCCTTGATGCGCCACACGGGGAGGGCGTCGTCGCGGTGGGGGACGCGGGTGAGGAAGACGTCGGCGCCGCGGAGGGCGGCGGCATGGTCCTGGTCCGAGCGGCGGAGGACGGGCGTGAAGCACGGCGTTTCCCTTTCGTCGTAGTCGAAGAAGAACCCAAGGAGAGGGGGCGGGTGGAGCGCGCGGAAGCGCCGGCGGAAGGTGGGCGACGAGAGGACGGCGGCGAGGAAGGCGCGGCAGGAGATGGCGGCGCGGACGAGGCTAGGGAGGGAGGGGAGACGGAGGAAGATCGCGAGGAGGAGGTCGTCTCCGAGATCGCGAATGGTGGTGGAGGAAGGTGGCGCTGCTAGTTTCGCCGGCGGCGATGGCGGGGAGTGAGAAGCCATGGAGGTGGATGCCGGAGACGACGAACGGATGGAGCATAATGTTTTGTTTCGGCCGTGTTAGGATTTGGTTTCACGAAAGCAGACCTTTGTGGACCGGGCCGGATTGGATGGGTTTGGTCTTTTGGGGCCTTCGAGACAGAGAGTACAAAAGTTCGGAAAGAATAACTGGATCTTTAGAAAATGGGACAACACAATGACGTTTTAATCACGATTCTGAACTCTAATTGCGTTTTGACCATAGATTTTGAAATTTTGCATTTTTACAATCGATTTAGAGAACAGCAAACTTCGAGATCCTCGACGCCTTCCTCTTGTTTTCTCCTCCTGTGCTTTCTCTTCGTCACTCTCTGGTTGCGCCGCTTTGTACTCCGGTTGTGGTGCCTGGTAAAAAGAGATCCGCACTTAAAAAAATGAGTTTTAGTTACCAAATTTTAGTGATCAAGATTTTTTTTCTTTGTTGTCACTAAAAATTGATCAATAGTAACCAAGTTTTGAGATTTTTTGTGGATATAAGGTTTCAGTAACCCACGTTATATTGAGATGTTTGCTTCAAGGCCACATTTTGCCAAACCAAATGTTCGGCGGCCACATAAAAAATGGCCTTGCTTGGTTCATTATTCGGACTATGGCCGCCACAGTTTTTCTGTCCGCCATCGGTGGCGAAGTGTGGCGCCGTGTGAGCTCGCCACAAACTGTGGCGTGGAGAGTGTGGCGGTGGCAGCCTGGAGACCAAACACACCTATAGTGACAAAGTTTTAGCCACTAAAATGTGACGAAGCTTGTTGACGACAAAATAACTATTGTGACCAACGACGCACATATAATGACCAAGTACCTTAGTGATTAATATTCTTTTTTTTAGTGGCCGGTTGCATTCTTTCTTCCCACCAGTTTTCCTATGAAATCGGCACCATAAAAAAGTTTCCATACTTTTTTCTGACCTTGAATCCTTTGTTTCAAAGGCATGTACAGTAATCCTATGTTTTTCTTTCAAAAATCCTCCGATCCAAAGCAGGCTTGTATTATAACTTGTATTCCTGTAGTTCTAGACATTCACCGCATCTTCGGACTTATTTCTTTTGGTACATTGTTAAATAAAAGTTTTGTTAAATAGTTCTTGAGAGATTTCATTTAGAACTAGGAAAACAATGTTTTTTGGAAAATATTTTCCTTATACACAAAAGTACAGTCACCAGCACCTAATCAAGTACACGTAGAACAGCGTGAGTTGAAGCAGGAAGCTGAGCTGTCTTAGTTGGCTACATGGTACTGGTTGTTGGTATTGCATCTCTAACCAATTAGGTCTGAGTTTTCTTACTCTCGAATTTGGATTTTTTTATTACTATTTCTTTTTCTTATTAAAAAACCGCTTAACACCTCTTAGATTTGATCTTATTTTAGTGTGTGTTGAAGCAATGCCCATAAGTGCGCTGACTGCAAGATGAACTGTTGACAACCGTAAACATGTTCAGTGCCCCTTTTTGACAAAGTTGATAATGTGTGAGATGCGAAACCACTTATGCACGAGTAAACGTGGGACTGTGTGAGCTCCCGATAATTCATGGACTCATAGTCCTGACTTCCACAGCAAAATAGTTGGAGGGACGCCCATGAAAACTGTTCATTTGTTCATGTCTCGATTTGCAGCAATAACTCCTCCCTCTTCGCCTCCTCTTTTGGCAGCAAAGTTTAAAGGACCATAAAACAATGTTCATGGATGGCGATCTGATACTTTGGTATACAGCAGATTAAAATTATATTGATCTTCATGGATATGCAACATATATAGATAGCTTATTTATTCTGGAGTGTTTCTTGAGATGCTCTGTTCCTTTATATCTAAGTGTCCTACATGGTTACAGAAGATAAATATATGCATATGCATACGGCTACTTTGAAGTATACATTTCATCTACAACATCACGTTTCCTGTACTGGATTTATTTAATCGTTTCCTGTACTGGATTAGCCGGCTCTTTGATCTGCATAATGCTACAGTGGCAGACATTAGGATTAGGCATTCCTGATCCGACATGAAAGAAAATTTTGTGGACCCAAAATGGAGAAATTACTTACGACAAGAGAATTTTTTTCCACAGTACCACAATTTAAAATATAAGATTTTCACACATAATCAAACTAGTTAAGACAAGTTACATCTCAATTCTGTGTTTCTTCATAGTCTGGAAGCGCGTGATTAGAAAAAATGCATAATGCTAAATGCTGTACTGGAGTTTTTTTAATTGTTACCATGTATCGATCTGCATAATGCTAAATGATGTTTAGTTTATGACCTGGATTAGCCTCTGTACGGCTTCTCTGCCAAATATGAAATCACAATGTGTACAAGATATTTTACACGCTTAGTTAATGCAAATCATTTATGTACATAATGCAATATAGTACAAACAGGGTGTGTGAAGGGGTCAAGGGGATGCACTCTTCTGGGCCTTTCGAGCCCTACTAAGCTAATATGCGCCAGAGAAATAACAGGAGTTCCATTAACTTAATTTCAATAACACATTTGAGGTCAATATTCATCACATACGGAATGAAAAAAGTAATTATTTTTTAAATGACAATATTTGTGTGTATAAAATACATTTAAATTTAAAAGCATAGTGACATCCCCCACATCCCTGAACCTTGGTCCCTCTCTGTAATCGTCCTTCTCACAGGAACGCTCCTCGCGACATGCACTGCAGCTTCCACAGTTGAAGTGGTACGCAAAAGCATCTCCTGCTACAGAAATTAAAAGAAGTATGCCCACTCCGCATCTGAAGAGTGGTCCAATGCTTCACTGTCTGTGGATCATAAAAGGGACATTGAGGCAACCGAATGCTCACTTAATCTGCTTGCTAGGATTAAGCTTGAAGCCATGGTCTATGGTCGTGGTGGCGCTTGCTCCACGGTAGCCACCTGAAGCGCCTGCCCTATCTGCTCTAATTGCTCTGAAAGAATTCCAGACTATGAGACCGCCGCTACTAGGAGCCAGAGCTGCTCACCTCCTTCGTGGACTTTATGCAGGAACGCTCCACTGCATGCGATCCAGCCGCTCGTGCTCCCAAGTCTTGCGTTCCAGCTCGTGACGATAGACCAAGTCGTGTCGCAACCCGTATCAGTTACATTCCGCAATTTGGGCTGAAGATGCAGGGACGGAGAACGCAGCATCAGACTGCGTGGTCTATCCAAGAGCATAACTCGCATGGACCGCAGGATCTGAGCTCCGGATGCCTCCCATTCATATGTTACTACTACTAGCAAGTACTCCTATGATTAAAGACTAGCTATTCTACTTTGAATTCTCTGTGTGCAACTACTCACAGCTGTAGTCGCTCCTTATTTATAGGCCAAATAAGGCAATATCCTTCTAATGAAAAGAAAAAAAAATGTACCATCCGATCCCATCGGTATATAGTCAGGTGAAGTATAGTCAAATGCTTTCTAAGAGACATATTTACTGCTCACCCGTTAGTTTGTAGTACCACGCTCTTCCCATTAGCTTTTTCTTTTTACGAGTGGACTGATATGATGACATTCCAGCATGTTTTCGAATGGACACGCTGCTGCTGGTACGAGTGGACATATGGAGCCCATAGTCCTTCAATTTCTTTTTCTATATTCAGAAACTTGTCTGGAACACTGATAACAAGTAAAACCAATGGATTTGGCCTCTGCAGTATAACTGGACAACAGGGAAGGCCAAGTGATATTTATATACAGGAATGGTTTCAACTTACAGTAAGAGAAGTATCTTCTGAAACTCGCACTTTGATGGAACCTTTTGCACACATGCATCTTCTGAAATAAAGCCATGAACCGGGGGGGGGGGGGGGGGGGGGGGGGGGGGGGCATCGAGTTGATGATAATGATGGCGAAGGAGAGGGAGCTAGGAAGGCCTTGTGTTCGCCTTGGCTACCACCTGTGCGCGCAATACTCAAGTAGCTACATGCGGCCAGTGTCTGTGAGCAGTAAATTCCTTTAACACCTCATCTTGGTCCATAGCGTTGATACTTTCTTATCCACAATGGTAAATCCTGTATTATTCGTTAATAATTTGATTGTTACTAAAATATCCTATGAATTCGATGACCTGATTGAATATATCCTAGTCTCAACCTAAAATTAGTACAAAATGCACTGTAATGGTTATCGAAAGGAATAGAATTTTTGCGAGATTGCCATTGCCCAGTGATTCGGTGACCACTGCTTCGATGACTACTGCTAGTGCTCTCAATCTCTTTCTCTCCGGCTTGCGATCAAAGGGAGAGCAAGCCATCATTTACAGTCCGAGTTTTGAAGTCCTAGGCTTGGAGAACATGGCATCACCCATCATCTATCCAAGACCAGAATGTTATCTCGCTTCAGAATGTGACCTCCCGATGGCTCCCATGCTTGCCATCTTAAATGGTTACTAATAGGAAGTATTCCTATGATTTATATATGGTTGAGGACATGCTGATGCGCTATAAGTTCTCCATATTTCCCTGTTTAAGACTTGTAACCGTTTCTTATTTATAGGCCAAAAGAAGTGTGGCCTACAACCAAAATTAAAAAAAAAAGGTGCTACCCAATCCTATGCAATTACTATGCTTAGTTAAATGCTTCAATATTTGTGGGTCGTAAGGTTACTTCTAATGAGAGTTTCATTTTTATTAATTGAGGTGCCACATAGACAATTCTGATGATGTTTAATCAGATTAATGAAGAGATGGGTGTGGGTGGGTAAGTTTCATCAAGATGCTGATATTGGGTATACATGATTACCAAGACTTAAAAGCATGATGACACTAATATTGGAGAAGACGAGTTTCATTTCATGCTATAACCAACCAATGAGATATCATGAATTAAATGCTATGAAGCATTGGAGACGTGGCTTCATTTATTTGCAGTTGCCCGGCCCTCATGTTTGTTGATCAGCTCCTCACACGCACTAATTGCTAGTGACTCATGCTTATTTCACCAAAATTAGGGGGCTGCACCAGAAAGGCATCACATCCTTTTGACACAAGATGGGCCCCAGTGAGTTTCGTAAACAAGTAGTGTACATGGCGGCCGTGCGGCAACCACACGAGCTAATTGTAGACGATAGAGTTCGAGGATGGTCATGAGGAAGACAATGTATTACCTAATATTGCGCGTACATGGAGTGGGCTGGCTTCCTTGCAAATTGACAACCACTTGCAGATTACCGCCCCATCGATGCAAATGGGTTGAACAAATCTTGTGGTTCCAGAACGACAGTATTGTCAAACAGTAGTCCTTTTCGAGTTTAAGAAACTCCATCCAATATCTCGATTTCCATAAACTATGATACTGCTTGACACAAGCTTTTAAAAAGTGGTTTGATTGTGCTTTGGTTTTTATGGAAACTCAAAATTCCAAGCAGGCCATAAAAGGTTTGATTAATTGCATAATATGTGCAGGATGGCCACGGATGATCAGTCGTAGGCTGCTAGGCACGACCGGATAGACACCACGCGTCAAAAAATAATCTGCAGATAGTGAGAGGTAGGAAAAACAGAGCAGCGGTAACAATATCTCGAGATCTGTGCAGTCGTGGAAAGATATCGAGACTACGAGACTGCAATCACCGTAACCATCCCTCATGTACTTCAAGCAGGCAGGCTCCACCGCATGCGATCCTGCTGCTAATGGTCCCAAGTCTTGCTTTCCAGCTCGTGACCATAGGGCTAGCTGTGTGACAATCCGTTTCATTTACGTTCCGTCCTTCCTTCTGACCCAGCAGGGATGGAGAACGCAGCATCGCACCGCTTGGTGAAACCAAGAGCGTAATTTGAATGGACGGCAGGATCCGAGGTCCCGTTGCCTCCCATTCATATGTCACTGCTACTGGGAAGTACGAGACTCTTGTGAGTTATGATCAAAGACACTCCACGTTACTATGATTTCTCCGTCTCCAACTACTCAGAGCATCCAGTACTAGCTCCTTATTTTATTTATAGCCTATAGGCCAAAACAAGGCTATCTCCTTCTACGAAAATGGAGAAGAGGTACTATCCGATCGCATGGATATAGTAAGCATCTGAAGTATAGTTATTAAATGACTAATAAGAGAGATTTTTAAGAGAGTGACTTTATCTTCACATCTTGGTCATGAGAAGCATCTGTGCTTTCACCCATTAGTTTGTACTCCCCGTCTCCAAAAGAATGTCACTTTTGACTTTAAATTTCTTTTTTCGACATATGGAAACTTTGCCTGGAACACTGGTAACAAGAAAAATGATGCATTTGGTCCAAATAATAGATAATTGGACAACTGGCTAGGCAATTTATGAAAATCCTTAAAGAACACACTTTCTATTTGGCTGGAGAGGGAAATATGTTCTCTGAATTCACTTGTTTTCTGAATGGCACGGACAATTTGTTACCTACCCGTGCTGACATCAACGTTTCACAATTGAGATAGTTCATCATGCTTGTTTCTTCTGGTTATTTTCACAAATACATAATGTTACTTTTCTCTCTTTTTACAATGCATTATTATTCAAAGCTCTAAAATGGCCAAGTAACATTCATGTACAAGTATCGTTTCAAATTACAGTAAGAGAAACCAAGGTGAATTCTTCGAATAACAATTATTTCTAACTTTAGATGGAGTTCGACTAGTGTCATATCACGTCTTTATTATGTGATAGAAGTGTGTAACGTCTGAACCTCTGCCAAGTCTTCAAACTTCCAAAAACATTTTCTATTGTACCTGCGAGATGTAAAGAGGTTACTACCAGTACAAAGATTTGTGTGTCAAGTCTCCAAATACTAGATCATCATAGACTATCAGCTTTTTTTTTTTAGTGTATGTCCTGGTCTTCAAATTGGAAGCAATAGGGGCCTGCTTGAAAGGTTTGTTTTGGGCGTAATGTCTTGTAAATGATAGGCCCTAAACTTTTTAACACTGTGGAATGTAAAATGCTGCTTAGATGGCCGGTTTTTGCTAAAATATTTACAGCCAGTTTGGGTCATTCGTGCAAACAGTTAGAGGAGAAAAAAAATACGAGGCTACCAAACAGGGCCTAAAATGAATGGGAACGGCGAGAGAAATGCATACCCATTTCTATTCATTGAGCATCCATGCCCTGATGATGGCCCCTTACACAGTTATAATTTCTATTTCAAAATTCAGCAAGAATGATTATGTATGGATTCAGCAACCTTGTAGTGCAGAGGTGTGGGATCGTGGTGCAGATTCAGCACGGCTGCTGGTTCAGGACCCCTGTGGTGCAGACTTTTGGCCATCGACTTCTTCAGCTTTCGCCCCGTCTGCACTATCAAGGCCTTTTGCGTCACCTGCCACTGCTGCATCGTGGGTCTATGAAGCATTAATGAACGGCGATAGTCCTCCAGCTCGCGTTGCTAGAGCTTAATCAGCGTGACAGCCTCTTAGATTATAGTCGCACAGCAAGGACTGTAATAAGGAAATATCCACTGTTATGCTTCGAACTAGAAAATTTTGCCTCGTGTGCTAGTTCCATAATTTTAAGCAGCCATTACTCAAAAGAGAAAAAAAACATTTGGAAAGAAATGTTACATCTGAGTGATGCTTGCGTGGAAATGTGGACAAAATCCCATGGCCTCCCAAGCCTAACATAACCATAGGCCGCCAGTTTAACATTCATCTAAATTAATTTAGTAACCATGTGATATTTGCCCGAGCTCAGACTTGGACTCCATCTCTTTTTATGGAATGCATCTCTTTTATAGGCTAAAAAAAAACTATGGGGCAACATCTTGCAAATGTGCTATCTTTCTTCGCTCAATCATCCATCAATGGACACATATAAAAAATGATGTCGTACACACTGGTGATTTTGTTGCTCAGTCATTTTGTTGCTCGGTCATTATTCAACAATAACGCAAAACTCAGACAGACATGGTGCACAAGCATCCGATCGATGCTGAATTGCAAGTTCCAGTGAAATTGAGTGGCACACGTCATATCGAGTCCTTAATTGAAAGGAGAAAAAGCCGAAGCCAAGCTCTATGCTTTATAGTTCCATTGGTCATTACGAATTAAATACCTCCAGTCAAAATTAGTGCATAGATAGCTAGAACGCCATTCCTAAAGAAATTGTCGTACCAAGAACACGAATAGGAATGGACATCATTTCAACAGAAAAAACTGCGAGGGCACTGCTATTTTTTAATGGTTATTATAATTAGAAATCAATGATGCACTAGAAACAGTAATCCGGACCCATTTCTTGCTTTTCTTTTTAAGTAGTATCGACTAAAGAAACACTTATTCCTATCAATTAAGAAATGTACAATCTATTTTTGAGAAGAACACTTTTATAGTTGACCATGATAAAGGTAGGCCAAAATGTATCTTGGATAAAATCAAATGTTCATTTAAATAGATCAAAGTACTGAAATTATTCTCTAGTTTGAGTAGCTTTTTTTAAATAATATCTATATGATACTCATGACACAGCATCATGATACAATGACACAGGTGGATCGAACATGTACCATAACGAAGATATAGATCATCGGATGGAGAAAAGAGACTATGTGCATCCATTTAGGTGCATGGTAAAAGATCACCAAGAATTGCTTGGTCCTGATAGCTAGATTTTCTTGGGCAGATAACGTCTTCCTTACCTTTACACTATCTTCGTGCGATTATTTAGCATGCGCGAGTGAGCGGCCAAACACGCACATTAATTAAGACATGAAGGAAACAAAACCGGCGCGGCCCGCACTGATGTCTGCCCGCATTACTGCTCCTCCTCTTTTCTCTCTTCGTGGCTCCACATGGTTTTTCTTTGCTCCGCGCCTAACCTACGAACCAGCCCACATGCTTCCTCCAAAAAATAAATTAGATATCCCACCTGGCCCCACATTTATTTAGTAAAAGCACTAAAAGTTTGTATTCTTTTGTTCAAACTTCTGAGGAAACTTTCTTCACAACTTATTTGAGTAACTTGACCAAGTTTTCTGTAGAACCTTCATCATAAGTTTGTATAATACTCTGATCTTAACTTTCGGGAGTAGAGAAGCCCCATCTCAGATAACCGACCCATAGGTCCAAATGTTAACGGCATAAATTGTCTCAGACGGGCCTTAATAAGCCCCTTATGTGGTAACGCCGTTACAGATAGGATTATTTTCCCGCTGAGACGGCGCATCTATGATGTGTGATTCCGTAGTAGTGATTACAACTTCCAAACGAAAGTTGCTCCAAAACTTCTCGTGAAATATATTTTAGAACTTATCTCGTGTTGGAGTGGGGCCACATGAAAAGAAAGTGGGAGCATTGCACTTGCAACGAAGTATCTTGCGACGGTCAGGCAAGGTAGTGCTCCATGTGGGGTTGCCCCGCATGTAGAAGTTCCATGTCACGTATAAATAAGACTTTTCACTCACTCAGTATTATTCATACTAGAAGTGCTACATGATATCGTACAATGAACGCACTAGTTGTGCTTCCAATTGCACTTGTGTTGGATGCGCTATAGTGCTCCCTCAATCAATCAGAAACAAATCATTATTTTGTTTGTTCGTTCCTCCATTCACGGGTGCATTTACGAAATTCCATAGGCCGTGCATTTCCTGTCCCATTCGTTATTCAGTGCTTGCCCTTTTTTCTTAGCTTGGAAAAATAAAAATTATTATAGCCATTAAAATTTCGCTGATGCCCAGGGCTGCAAGCTCTTGCTAACAATATTGCTGATGCTGCCATCCTTCATCTCATGATGGTTCACGTTAAGAAATAAACAACTGTCATATAGGGCCCATTACAAACACAAGTTTGTTGTCCAAGTTTGCAGACACATCAGAATTAATCCACAAGGTTTGAGAGTGCAAGTGGCATATCTTTGGAAAGATATTGAAGTCTATTTCATATGCAACAAACGGTGCGACGTTTGGACTTCCGAGTGGGGAGTTATGGACGTTTTAGTGGAAGCTACCATGCAGCCAAGTGCCTGCGCGAGAATTGACGAGATTTCTCAAAAACTCCACTCAGGTGACACTTCAGCTAATCAAGAGTCAGAAGACCTTCGGTATGGTGGGTTATCATTAAGTGACAACTTTTCACATGCTCTTCATGTAAATATATCCATGTAATTCTCAATGTAAAAGAGACTTCGATGATGAAAATATAGACACCTTGTGTGTGTTCTCCTGCCATGAAGAGAATACTTGGAACAAGTGAGGCACGAGTGTCTTGCAACAATTGTTCTTTTGATTCCTGAGGGGATTGTAGAACGCCGAACTTCGGTTCACCTAGTTTGTGCCTTCACGTCTATACGGCGTGATTGCGTGGGCTGGTTTCGTCGCTGCGTGGAAGGGCGGATGTCTCGGTGGTTCGTCACGAGTGCAATATCTTGTGGTGCGCCACCTCCCTGTGAGGTCATGCAATGATAGTTATCATGTTTTCTATGTGTTCCACCGTGAAGATTGGGCCACAAAAGGTTGCTACCACGTAATCCATATGCGTGTTCATATCATTTGGTATCAAGAGCCTCGGTTGCCACGGTGAGAACTAGTTATCTTTGCAAGCTTGCTACGCAAATTGGTACTCGATTCCTAGATAGTGTTGGGCCAGACCAGAATGCTGACAGGGTGCCTCGAGAGTTTTAAACATTAGTTTCCTCTCGTTGCGTCGGGTCAATTCAATCTTTTGGTTCTCGCTACATGGAGCCTTTTGCCGCTCGAGTTTGTAGTATCTTGTTCGTGTGGTCAAGTCTGTAATTTTTTTCTCTTCTTGAGTCAAGTCTCCAATAATCTTCAATCACTGCTTCTACAACAAGCATGAGTCGAGGACGACTCATTTGAAGGGAAGGAGAATGATGTGGATAAGAAAAAACAATTGTCAGTTATATAGAGCCCGTCACAAAGACAATTCGGTAGTTCAAGTTCACAGCCACACCGGAGTTAATACGCAAAGTTTGAGCATGGATGTGATATATCTTTGGAAAGATATTGAGGTCTATTTTCATATGCAACAAACGGTGCGACATTTCGACTTCTGAGCAAGGAATTATGGTCAGTTTAGTGGATGTTGCCATCCAGCCAAGTTCCTGCGCGAAAATTGAGAAGACTTTTACTCCACTCAAGAAGCATATCAAGAGTCAAGAAGACCTTTCATATGATGGATGAGCACTCAGCTTAATGTCGCAACTTATCACATGCTATTCATAGTATAAATACTCATGTAATCTTCCAATGTAAAAGAGACTTTTTTGATATGAAAATATAGACACCTTGTGTGTGTTCTCCTCCCATGGAGGAAATCTTTAGAAACTAGTAAGGTACTGTCTTGCGCATGAGTTCTTTCAGTTCCTAGGGGGGTTTGTAGAACACCGAACTTCGGTTCACCCCATCCGTGCCTTCATATCTATACGATATGATTGCGTGCACTGGCGGAGCTAGTAAAGGGCCAGACGGGGCCATGGCCCCCCCTTGGCTGAGAAAAAAATGAAGATCATCTACTTGCTTGCTTCATTTTGCCTCAAACAACCAGCTGCTGAACCAACAAATATACTGCTGAACCGATAATTGCAGTAGGATGTTGGCGCTTCGTTTTTACTTCAAAAATCCAATGTTTACCCTAGCACTTGCTATTAGTGATTAGCATGGTTTTCGACCTTACTTGGTTGGCCCCTCCTGCATTTCGCTTCTGGCTCCGCCACTGATTGCGTGGGCTGGTTTTGTCTGTGCATGGAAGGGCGGTTGTCTCGATGGTTCGTCATGGGCGCAATATCTTGTGGTGCGCTACCTCTCCGTCAGGTCATGCAACGATAGTTATCAAATTTCTATGTGTTCCACTGTGAAGATCGGGCCACAAAAGGTTGCTGCCACGTAATCCATATGCGTGTTTATATCAGCAAGGCATACAGCTCATGGTCAGGTTCGTCCCAGCCGGATGGTTCGTCTCGCGTTCATGTGTGGTGGCGCCTCTCGGCTTCAGCAACATAGGGCACGTCCCGGCAGCGGCGCTGCCTAATCTCGCACTCTCCGGCTGACGACCAAGGGCGAAACAGATGCCATTTACATTCAAAGGGAAGGCCGTAATCTTTATGCTGGAAGTTCCAGCCTGGAACTGGCCTCCCGATTCCTCCCATGCATATGCCATAGTATGTCGCTCTTTTAGGAAATATACTCCTATGATTTATGATCAATGAGTCACCGTTGCGCAATGAGAGTTCTCCATTTCCCCCAAACTAAAGCTGTAACCACTTCTAATTTATAGGCCAAAGAAGCATCTATCCTGCTATAGAGATGAAAAAGAAAAGAACTACTGAATCCCATACAGTTACTGAGGATCTGAATTGTGGTTCAATGCTTCCTTGTTTGTGGATCGCAAAACGGATATTTAAGCGAGTCAATCGCCATTTATGGATAAAAGCAACAATATAGTCCGGCTGGCATGAACGGAGGCGTGCAGCAACAATAGTCCTTCTGGCTTGAGTGGAGACAAGCAGCAAGATTGACGAAGTCACCACTGTCGTCTCGTTGTCGACGGGAGCATAGCCTACCACTAAAAGCACAAATGCCGTTAAATCCTTAAAATTCGCTCCCACAGAGAGTCGAACCTAGGACCTCAGGTGCTACTGAAGCTATTGTAACCACTAGGCTACTGGCCCTTTCGTGAAAGTGGCATTTTTATTTCGAAATGAAGCCAATTATTTCCATTTGCTACCGCGAAAGGCTGGCCAACCATTGCCTCCCGAGCTCCTTTAGCTTTGGTAGCACGGAAGCCTCTTGCAATACCTCCGCACTGCATGCCATTTCGGAAAAGAATTATATGGGACCGGGTCACATGTAATGTGAGATTTTTGAGATTTAGACCCACAGTAAAATTAAATTTTAATGTGGCTGTTTAGCAGACTACAGAAAAAATGCAATTTCAGTGAGTACAGTTAATGGCACAAGACAATTCTATGGCCAGCATATTTCATCTGTTTTATCAATTCATTAAGGAAGAAAACAAGCGACAAGACTTGCCTTTTGTCGTTCTTGCAGAGTCGAGGGGCATCAGATTGTGGATTCGAAGTTTGATACTACATCCATTTCAAAATATATGCAGCTTTGGTTTTGTACCAGGTTCATTGAACATTATCTGAATCTAAACAAGCATGTGTCATATATTTTAAATGTGAACAACTATAAACATAGCAATAACTGCATATGTTTTGAAAAGGAAGGAGTATGAGAAAGAATGTGCCACACCTGGAATCCAGACATCCAGTCCTTGTCCCTTAGGAGAAATAGCCCAGGTCAAGCTCAAGACATAATCGTTCAAAATGTCACTACGAATCAACCATGCAGGCTTGTTTCACGAAGAACAAAAATAGATTGAATTTAATTCGCTATTTTTTATTAAAGAAATGTAATAAGCTAAATCACATCAAATAGATATCTGAAATGGTCATTTCTTGCTCTCTCTTTTCATGTATCTACTAAAGGAAAAGGGAAAAATGCGTGGTGTTAAGAACCTTATCCGATCTTGAAAGACTGCCGACGATTAGTTCTGAAGAACGTTCAGGCATCCTTAGTTCAGTTGTCCAACATCGAGGCGCAGCTGACAGGGTTCGGCGAGCTGGGGTCAGGATTCATGGAGTGGACAAAAGCCAAAGGGGATGGAGAATAAGTGATGCATGTGTCTGGTTCTAGCGATGAGAGACGGGAGTCGAGTAGAAGCCAGCCAAGTTAAGTGGGGATAATTTCGTCTATAGGAAACTTCAATACGTCGAAAACGAGTACCATCTACTCCCAAACGCAGATAATGGTAAATTTGAAAATCGGGTAAAATTGTAATGATATGCACCCGGTTAATTGATTAGCAATAATGACATATTTTTCAATCAGGAAACATAGAAATAGCTTAAATGCAAATAACCAGAAGGAAAAAAAAAATGCCGCTCTACTCATCCCCAAACCTAGAGGCATGTTATAGGTAGAGTGGGTTACCTAAACCAAGAGGTTCATCGCACTTTTTCCCCCACCACCCATCTGCCCTCCTTCCTCTCTCCTGCACCCCCTCCCACCCCTGTCCCACCCAAATCTTGACGTGTTGACCTCCGCACCGCCCTCCTCTCCTCCAGATCCTCCGTCTACAGCCATCAGATATGCCGCTGCCACCCACTTCCACGCTAAATCTTCGGCAATCGAGATCCTCCACCACCGGCCTCCTCTACCACCTAGCGGCGCCGCGTCTTCTCGCTGCCCTTCCCACACCACACCTTCCACCACCGGGCCGGCCTTCCTTCGGTGATCTATGGCCAAAAGATAAGCTAGAACTTCTATCCGACCGCCGAGCGACATGGAACCGAAGCGCCAGCGCAAGCGTAAGCCACACCCACACCGCCGCCAACCTCCATCGATTCTCTTAGTAACGACATCCTCAGTAACATTCTCCATCGCCTACCTTCTCTTGCCTCTGTCGCCCGCGCCGCACTCGCCTGCACGTGTTGGCACCTCCTGGCAACCTCCGAACACTTCCTCCGCCAGTTCCGCGACCTCCATCCTTCGGCCGCTCCTCGGGTGCTTCGTGAGCTTCATCAACCAAGAAGACGTGGCGTTCCATGCCTTCCACCGCGCCAGATCTGTTCCGACCGCGACCTCGCTGCCGCCGTCCGCGGTGGCGATTTCTGGCTCAGGGTCTCGAGGACGATCTGCAGTGGCGCATCAGGGACTGCCGAGACGGCGTGCTCCTCCTCGCCAGCCGGGATCAGATGGTTTTGGTCAACCCTGTTCCGCGGCGCCGCATCAACCTTAGCCGCCTGACGGGATCCAAGGAATTCGGCAATCATTCTTCCTTTCATAGATGCTTTCTTCCGGATCGCGGTGATGATGGCACCCTCTTGTCGTCGTTTCGCGTAGTGTCGCTTAAGGCGGATTTAAAGACTGAAAAACTGCAAGCTCACATTTACAGCTCCTTCACTGGTAAGTGGCTCTCCCACCCGTCAATGCATTCCCACTTGCCACAAAGCATCAGATCACCGGCGCCATCGTGCTGGCTCCACGACCAATCCCATTATCCGTCAATGCACGCCGCTGGGCGTATCTACTGGAAGCATCAGAAGGCCAAAGTCCTGCTCTCTCTCGACACGAGGTTGATGGAGTTCTCCCACGTCATGTTCCCGCTGGTGCCAGAGTTATACCGAGCACAGGCGTTGTACGTCGTCGGTGACACGGAGGACGGCATCTGCTGTCTCGTCTGTGTCGTCAAAGTTCCAGATGGTAGCCACGTCCTGCAGGTGTGGCTTCACAACGAGGAGGTTGGCTCATGGGAGCTTCACAAGGAGGTATCATCAATTTTCCAAATGGGGCATCCTTACATCAGTCATTACCTCTCGAAAGTGCACCAGGTCTGCGCAGTGAACGCTGGTGTCATGCTACTTGCTTGGAGCATAGCTCTGGACGCTACAGGTACTTGGCCTTTCGCCTTAAGAACCTGGATGCAACAGGAGACACATTTCGGCCGGAGGCAGAATTCATCACCTGCCGTGGGTTGGCAGCCTACCCGTACCCCTTCACATGGCCATCCTTCTCCTTGTTGCAG
The DNA here is from genome assembly GCA_012490785.1 of Eragrostis nindensis. Taxonomy (NCBI): domain Eukaryota; kingdom Viridiplantae; phylum Streptophyta; class Magnoliopsida; order Poales; family Poaceae; genus Eragrostis; species Eragrostis nindensis. Next base: position 515,253 of record JAAXCT010000398.1, read on the forward strand.
CAGCCACCAGACAGGTGCCTCAAAACTCCCTTCTCGTGCAACCTTCTTTATTCATAGGCCTGAAAGATTTACAGTCACTCTGCCTGCAATTAATCTACTTTAATTTGAGACTGATGATTACTAAAATTTGAGTTGCTTACATACACCCGAAATTTTCAATGTGCATAATATGTCTTGGTATACTATGTTAATAACCAATAACATGCAATTGGCCTGCGATCCTCGGCTTTCCTTTGTGGTTAACCAGAAAATCTGAATGACTTATGTTTCAAAGTGAGGGCAAGTGTTTCTTGTGCCATTATGTTTTTCATCATTTGTGTAACCAAAGATAAACATATTCCTTGATATTGATTTTCTGATGAATATGAAAATCTGAATATCTAGCTTGATGTTTCCCTGCCCTGTACGCATGCTTTTTTCTATGATTATTATAAATTTTACAGGCTCCTGCCTTGATGCTGATCGTTGTTCAGTTCCCTTATATATGTTCTGGTTATAGTACGACATTAGAATGATTCTCCTGGATAGCGGATTCTGATGTATGATCTCCAGGATTTGCATTTGTGTTTTGTGACTGCATATTGTTGATTACTATTCTTCTGGCGATACTGAATTGATATGGCCTCAAGATCTTTGATATAGTAGCATGAAACAGCTCATTGTCATTTGCATAATTGCTACAAATTGCTTGCCGATTAGGATATACGCACACACGTAAGTCCTATTGATGCAGAGGCACCATACTGGTGCCTCAAAACTCCCTTCCCATGCAACCTTCTTTGTTCGTAGGACTGAAAGGTTTACAGTCACTATGCATGTAAGTAGCCTACGTTTTAAACTGAGGAATACTGAAATTTCAGTTAGTTACACTGTCCATAGTCATATTATATGTGGTTAGTAACTTAGTATAGCAAAAACTATTTGCTTTCTTGGTATACTAAGCTATTAACCGCGAGTAACATGATCCACTGAAAATTGTGTGCCCATTAATTCTAGGTATTACTTGGCAGCTAACGTGAAAATCTGAATGTTTCAAAGTGACTAGGCAAGTGTTTCTTGTGCCAGTATGTTTTTTATCATCTGTGTAACCAGAGGTAACTTGATGTCAATTTTCTGATAAACATGAATATCTGAATCGTTCCGTGTTTGCCTTTGCTGTGCACATGCCTGTTTCTACCATTTGTTTCCTTATTTATATTCTGGTTATAGTTTAACATCCTAAGGGTTCTCCTGGATGGTGGATTCTGATGTATAATTGGTAGGATTGCATTTGTGAGGTATGAATGCATTGTTGGTGGACTGCTGTTCTATCAATACGGAATTGGCAGCATGAAGCATCTCATTGTCAACTGCATTGTTTACTACAAATTACTGGCATATGAGGATATACTGTGTCATGGTTGCTAAGTTTTGGGATTGGGAGTGTCGAGACATCAAGCCGCACAAGACTGTTTAATATATGAGATATATGATCGTGTAGTGTGTTTTTGTCCTATATTCTTTTTTTTGGTGTGCGAACTATTCTTTTGCCTTTTCCTAACTAACTTTTGTAGGAGCTTCTTATCCACGTCCAGACTCATAAAGTATATATACCTCCTGTTTTTTCTGCTTTGGAGATTTTATAAGGAGATTTGATTTAAGACAACTTGTTGTATTCAGCGAATATTTATGTAAAATCTATGATTTACAAGGGTTACAACAGTACAATTTCCTACTATATGGTTTGCATTTCGCAAATAAGAATAAACTAGCCAAAGTGCCCGTGCGTTGCTACGGGCTGTTCAAATTAAAAAAGATCTCTTGATATTGTTATAATAAAATTGTAAATGCTACTCATGCAATTATATTATATTTGTTTTAAACTTATGATTAAAGGAGTCACTTGCCTCGACGGTACGAATCATGGATTGGAATACAGGCATTTTTTGATTAACAAAGTAGATCAGGACTTGGAAGTGGACCCAAATATAAATCACAGATCATAATCAGGACTTTGATTAATTAATGAGAAGTGAGCATTTGAAACAACATTAATATACATGTGAAGCATTGTAACACCCTACAAATGCTAGAAATGATAATTATATAATTTTAATATGTATCACTCGTTGTCCAATTACCGGGCGTCATACAATCATCTAACATGATTTTATCTAAATGAACGATCGATGACACAAGGCACAGTCCGATTCTGTAAGCATAGATTTTATAACACAATATGCAGGTAGATGACACTGATTCCAGAAAAGAAAACTATTACAATTGCATCGAGAGTTCAAGAACTTGAGGATCAAATAATAAAGAATATATTTGTTTCCCTCATAATATGAAAGTTTCATGACATGTATCAAAGGGAAAAAAGGAGGGATCATGAGTACTACTGCACTGTATGGCTGCGTCTCAACATTTGAGTGGTGCAACCTCAGATGATAAGGTTCTCGTCGGACCTAAAAGATTTGTAAGGTGCATATTGGGCCCAACCAGCTGATCAAGCTTCCTCTGGTTGCAAATGAGGTCTCTAGTGGTACTGCATTATCCCAGTGTCCTTTATACCCTCACTTCATACTGACTTCCTTATTTTTACTCCTATTCACAGGAATTCTGAATCAAAAGATATTCACTTGGGTGAATCAAACTATCTAAAGTTCAGATGCAGTTGCATCTTGAACATTATTAGTAATAATAAATGAGACATACCTTTTGGTTAATTAGTGTACTTTTGGCTCGTCGCAGACAGTAGTTGATGGCACAGCAGCTAAGAAATTGACATCAAGTGAAGATTAGAAACGTAACCAGTGCCTGACTAAATGCAAGATAAAAGGTGTAGACGATACAATGCTGTTGAATAAGGCAGTCTGGAACCATAGGTGCAATAGCTTAAATGATTGCCAGGTTCAGTACATAATTAAATTCACAAAACAAAACAAGTCAATGAAGAGTGCTTTACATCGAGATTCAACAGAATTGTGTCCAGCAGCACTGTCGCTGAAATCAATCGATGAGCCTCAACTTCTGCATCTTTAGAGAGTATTTCATGACCTCCTAATTTCATTAGGAAATATATCAATTTCAGAATTAGAATAGTCCTAGATTAACATGGGTGCAAGAAAATGATTTTGAATTTGTAACCAACCTGCGAGTTAGTTCCTTCCACCATTGGTTAGCAGCGTTATTGTTTCGCTGCAAACAGTACATTTTGTGGTGGAAGGTTATGAATCAAAACAGTAAGCATGCCATCCAATGGATCATTAACCAAGGAGCAACATTACAGGAGCAAAATCGCAAGAGTTGGGCTCGCTGAAGTTGTGCCGCCATCGTTGTTCCATCACACCAGGACACCGGGTAAACTTTGACGATAAATTGAACATCCAAAAAAAAAATGATAAAGCAGATAACTTTGGAAACGATTCAAAGAATTGTATGCACGTAAGAAATCAAGTGAAGTTATGGTCTGTTAACTCATTACCTCTTTTAGTAGGGATGAATCAGTCCATGCCTCATTCTCAGAATCAGAATCTGAATCATCAAGCTTTCATATAGCTGGCTGGAGTACTGCAGAAATCATCAGGTAAATCTTTCAAACTCTATCCTCCATGACAACATTTTTATTGACTTGCTTACAAGGTTGAGCAGGAACCTCTGCTGGGACTGCCCTGCTTGTTCGCCACTGCACTTCACGCACAAGGGAAGGTTTTTTGAGAAAGACATCCTAAACATTTCCACAGAATAAGATAACATTCAGCAACTTATTGTTGTCTACAGGACAACTTTGGCGTCTTAATCAAGTGAATTACCCATTTTCAGTAGCATCAATTGCAACTTATGGTAACACAAATTTAGGATAAAATTGGACAGAAGGATTAGAACTTCCCACAACAATTTTCGCTCCTTAGGATGATTGCAGTCGTCACAGCAAATCTTTGCAAATCTAGATCCCAATTCCAATTTCACATAATATCACCCAAATAATATTTCCTTGTCAACTTCATGGTTCGTGAGTTCCCTCACACCATTTACAATTTCACAACAAGCAGAGGAAGAGAAATCGCTCCTGCCATTCACAACAAGCAGAGGAAGATAAATTGCCGACGACGCGCGTCCTAAGGCAGTCCTGGAACCACCGGTGGCTGACGACGCGCGTGTGCACCCTCTTGGCGATGTCATACTTCTTCTCATCCAGCCTCAAGCATACCTGCTTCCCCAGAACCACGCAGGCACCCGTATTCAGCAGCACGGGACCAAACCAAACCAAATCGAACCCCGACATAATAGAGACGCGCACGCAGCGAGCAAGCGGGCGGGCGATGCGTACTAACCAGGTGGGTGATGGACTTGCTCATGAATCCGTCGAAGCTGGCGCCGGTATCCGTGATGATCTTGATGAGGTGGTGGCGCTCCTGGCCCTCGTAGCCGCTCACCGTCGCGACCACGGACCCCACCCCCTCGACCAGCAAAATGGTGCCGCTCGCGCCGCCACAGAGTAAGTGGGTGGGTCGTCGCGACGGTGATTTAGGCACCCACCGGGGCGAGTCAGGCGCGGCTAATGGCGGTGCGGCGGCTAGGGTTTGGTGAGGGAGATGGAGATCGGGAGGAGAGAAAAGAACGCGAGTCGCGAGAGGAGTCGGGACAGCAGGCGAAGTGGGCGCGCGAGAGCAGAAAGGCGCAGCGGTCCCACCTGTTGGCGCCGAGTTTTCGTAAGAGACAGGCGACGCACGCAGAGTCAGAACGAAAATAAAGAAGAGTAAAGATAATGTATGTTTCAACAATATAGTTCCCTATTCTTACGACCAAAGTACATACTGACAATCCTGGCTGCTGTTTGTTGGACAAATTGAAAAGTGCTTCTTTTCAAAGAGAGAAAAAACCCTGATCCATTATCCGCTGCCACTAATCTTCAATGTATCCTTCTTTCTATGATTTGGCAGGCTTATACCAGGCGGTGATGCAGCAAGTGAGTGAAGAGGGAGTCGGAAAAAAGAAGTGATTAGAGAGGGGTGCATAACAACTTCGTCAGAAGGCATTAAAAAAGACTGAAGCAGCCAGATGTCCAGGCCAACCCTCTTCTCCCAACAGCTAGCGGTCGTGAGTGGTGGCTGATGGAGGATAATATGCTGTGGAAGGTTATCTTGTGTATGCCGTGTTGCAGCTATACTAGCTCTTAATAGTTTCATCTCGTTTCACAAATGCATCTTTAGTATTTGAACTAGTGTATCTCGTTTCAGCAGGACATCTTCATCGGTTTATTATGTATTGGTCAGAGAGATCAGTGTTCTGTTCTCATCGTTTAATGTAAAATTGGTGCCCCAATTTGAACTCCTATATATGTGGTTTATGTTGATGTTGATGATGTTCGTGCAAATTTTAGGCAAAGCGAAGGAAAAAGTGTATGTTGTGGTCTGGTTTCGTACACCTAAATTATTATTGGGTCCATTAATACGAAGGGCATGTAATTGTTCTTGCAGATATAGATGTGCATCATCCGTTTTCTGAAATTGGATATTTCCACTTCAATTTTATGAAAATAGAGATCCAACAAGCGTTTCAAAGCGAAAGAGTGATATTCTAAGAGCTAGGCATGGGAATTAACGATGCATCAAAAAACCCACTACAAGAAAATTGGGGTATTGCCACGGTGAACTATCGTGGTAATAGGGCCAAAATGGTTGCAATAACTTATTATAGCTACAAAACTCATTTTTGGGCTGTCGTGCCAAGTAGTAGCGTGGCAATAGAATTATGCAACCTTTTTTGTTTGGTTGCAATACCAATGTTTGTTGCCACGAAACAAAACTTGCAATCAGCAACTCAGACTGTGGCAATAAATGACTATTGCTACTATATTTAGTTGCGGCAATAAATTCAGCAATAGCAAAATAAAAAAAGAAACAATGCTCGCTAATATTGCTCTAGACCCAAGACTTTGTTGTTTTGGAGAAGACACTTTACCACCACACTAGTGTTGCTACTTATGTATACAATGGCAATGTGATTTCTTTATCCTCTCACCTGATGTGGAAAAGTTTAGTAAAAATTATGGCAAAAGCCAAAAATTGTTGCAATAGATTTTGCGTATTGCAACAATTCTTTGTTTGTGGCAATAACTTTTTTGCCTATTGCAACAAACTTTTCACAAATTACAACGATAATATTTGTTGCAATAGAACATCAATCGTGGCAATAGTATTAGTGTATTGCCACGAAAATATTTAAATTGGTGCCAAAATTATTCTATTGTTGCAATAGATGCTAACCTCTCGCAACTATTTTATTGACAGTTGCTATTAAGACATACCTCTCACAACGGAACCTGTTTTGTGGCAATAATGTCTACATATGGCAACCATGTATGAAAAACGTTGCAAGAACATGTATCTGTCGCAACTAATTTTTTATTGTTGCAGCACTGCTCGTGGCAATACCCCGATTTCTTTGTAGTGACCACAAAGTGCTCAGGAAAGGAGGAAGAGGAAGCTAGGGAGAATTGTAAGCGATTGTGGGACAAATTTGAATCCTAGAATGATGTGGCATAGTAATTGCTTTCGAGTACCTAGTATTTTTATGTAAATTTGAATCCTAGTATTCTCAGATATAGATCAGACTTAGTACCGCCGATTGCCCTATTTTTATGTAAAAAAATATAAGCTGGTGGGAGACGGACGGTCAAGAAAAGCCTCTAGAGGTTGGTTATGTACCCAAATGTGCCACGTGCGTATATATTTGTGAAGGCGACCGTAGTGGTTATGTGTTTAGGATGCAGCAGTCTCGTGCGCATAAAAGACCAAAAAAAAACACAAGAAGAACGTCACATGACACTTAAACTCAATCACATTTAATAACATATATATAAATTAATTCATAAACTAATTCAGAAAAATGTTACACAATACTGATGATGAGGACATTAATTCAGAAAAATGTTACACAATACTGATGATGAGGACATCACACCACTGGAGACACTAAGCCGGCCTCCGCACCAAGTTTCAATTCGTCACCACGTTGGCCTTCGAGTTCAATTCGGACTTCAGGAGCAGCCTGCACTAAATTGGGCGCCCAGGCAACATACGGACTCTGTTTTGGACGTTCTATATATGGATGGAAAGCTAAGAAGATAAACCTTTCGAACCGATCAAATTGTGCATCAAAATTCTATCTAAATCGATGAGAATCGTCAAAACAACTGGGCATTCAGAAACTGTTTTGGTGCTGCGACACCGTTTTGGCCTTTGGGCCTTGTATCGTGTCATGGCTCATTAGGGGCATGTCCAGAGAGTTTTCCACGACCCTATAATATTTATCAGTAGCTGCCGCCACATTAGGGTTCGGGTTTTATTGAGTTCTAGTTTTGTTCGAGAAACAGACATTGTTCATTGTACTTGAGCTCGTCTGCAATTGAATCAGGGCCTCTGTTCTTGTCTCTACTCATCTGTGGCAATTAGTCCTTTTGACCAAGAGCTTGAACCTTCATCTATTTCTGTTCGTCATCCATATTTGCAATTTGAGATTGCGTTCTTATCGTTCTTGATTGTGTTCTTCGATTAGCTTGGAGGAAAAGCCTTCTTGTCTGATAACCAATAGAGCAGCGATGTAACGGTTGCAGGGTTCAAATCCTTTGGATTAGAAGCCCGGATCGCCATCGTTGACGCGCCACCAATTGAATTTACCATGCATTTCGGAAAATCGAGACTCCAGTTCTCATCATGTGGTATCAATTTTCCAGGTTGCCCGATAGGTAACATCTGTATCGCCTCCTTTATATTGATTTCCCATCGTCCTATAGCACCAGATAATTTACCCCATAAAAATATTTGTGTTCATCAACGATCTTTATTTTCCACTGTCCAAACCCATTGTGCCGTGCAAGTTTCAGTTTGGTTTGACATGTCCTCGAGATCCTCCATCTTGCAGCTTCGGAGTTTCTTCAGGATCTTAAGATAATGTCTACACCCATGAAGAAGAAAATAACGATGAAATTAACAACGAAAGGTTCCAGAATGGCCCCAAAAAAATAAGAAACCTTTCCTCGCGTTTCCCAGTTCTGTAATTACGAGTACATGAATGCTTAACTGAAATTACTTGGAAAAATCACTTTCAAACTACATTAGCTACATGCTGTTAACAAACTCACGTCGCTATACTGTTCAAGAGTTCAGGAAATTGCACATCTATTTGGTCACTTTTGCTTGATGTTCCATGTCTGACGCATTACTTATTATGTGTTTATTGCAGTATCATAGTGGTGGAGAGAGGTAGTATACAACAGATTGGACCTTTAATAATTCAAGAACTGATGTTACAGGCTCTATCTCAAGAATGTTAGTATGCAAAATAGGCATTCTCTTTAGCCTAGTACATCTATAGTTGGCAGAAATCTAACAAGGAGTCTCACTATGTAAGAACTGTCCATAGGTGACGGTACATAGGTGACAGGCATTTATAGCCCGTCACCCGAAATAGATAGGTCACGGCCAACATCAAAACCCGTCACCCTTTATCGTGCACAGCTTCAGATGGAGACGTAAAGGTGACGGGCTTAGATGTTGCCCGTCACCTATTACTTGCTGTGGGTAATGGGTAACGGGTCTTAACATGGCCCGTCACCCGGATCTCAAGATACAGGTGACCCGCAGTAGTGTTGCCCGTCACCCAGCTGTCGTTGTTTGGACCCGAAATTTAATTTTTTGGAATTAATCTCATTCTCTGTCTCTTTCTCTCCTGTCTTTCTCGATCCCCTTCTCTTCCTCTCTCCCATCAGGCGCCGCCGTCGCCATCTCCAAGCTCTAGGGTCGCCGCCGCCGCCGTCCTTGGCTTCCCCAATAGCTCACCCCCCTCGGCTTCACCGCCGATTTGAGCACGGGTACGTCAGACTTAGCCCTAGGGTTAGGGTTGGCCGCCCGTCTCCTCGCCGTCATCGTTGCCGTGGTGCTGGACCCTGCTACTCCATCCGGCTGTGTTCCTCGGCGCGGTACTCCTACTGCAACATCCTGACGCTCGTGGTCAGCCCAGTCTTCAGCGCGGCCATGACGCCTAGCCTTGTTGCCGCACTGGCACACGTCACGGGGAACGAGCTGCTGCAGTTTGTCCACCTCGACGATCCCTGCGACACCGAGATCTACTTCTTCGAGCTACACCTGAAGTCCAGACTGCGCTCCCACCTCCAAAACGCAGGTATATGGTCCTCCTCCCGCTTCCCCTCCCGTGCATGTAAGGTGTTTGTGAAAATGGCTAAACCGTGCATGTTTTCCCTAGTTTACAATCTATCCCCTCACTGAGCTGGTGCCAAGCGAGTTATTCCTTAATATGAATAAGAAAGGTGAATCCGATTTCAGGGTGCATGCCATTTTAGCAAATTATTGATTAGTTTTCAGTTACTTTCAGTAAGATTTTTTGGGAAAGAAGCATGGTCGGTCAATGTTTGATGGCTGTGATATTATTTTTGAAGTACAACATTAAAAAATTCGGTGTCTTACCTTCAGCTAGGGATAGTTACATATTTGACTCTCGAGTGCCATTTCCAATTCATTTAATGTATGCTTATTGTTCTCAGTGCAAAAAGTATCACTAGATGCTTAGCATATAATCTATGACATCTGGTGGTGGCCTTCTTTTTCTTGGCATTCTGATGATACAGGTGGCAAACTTGGTGGATAGATGTAGCTTTATGGCGCTATGCTCTAGGATTCTTTTTTAATGGTTACACTAATTGGTCATCTTGCAGAGCTTATATCCATCATTTTTCCAACTTCAAGTTTTGAGACTGCCAAACACCATCCGAGCATGCCACTTGGCGTACTTTTTATTTGTATTTACTATTTTCATTAAAAAATGATACATTTTCTGAGAATGTTAATCTTCCTTATAAGAGAAAAAATATTCTATTTATTTGGCTTTGAGTAAAGTACTTTTGCTATACATGCTATTAACTGAAAACAGATGCTATAAGTGTGTGCAGACTAGTTTTTCAGAAAACCATAGCATTCTTTTATCTGAAAACATATCAGAAAACTTGATTCCAATTGAAATTCGAAACCTGTATGTGCATTTTAAGAACGGGGTATGATAGCTACCACAGCACAGTCAGTATTTATAAAAGGAATTGTATCGTCAACCCCACTTGCGATGCACATAGTTTAGCACTGAAGTCCTACAGGGTGTTTTGTTCTGCACACTAGGGTATTGATAGTCATGGGTATGAGATTACATGATTAATATTCTTTGCATTAGTCCTTTGTAGATTTTGTCGGTTCTGCAGGTTGTTGTGAAAAGTTGGTCTTATAATGCTCAGATGGATATTTTGAGAACCCTCTGTTTTGTTCTGTTATTTCTGCTTGTGATTTTGTTAAGTCATGTCACCTAAAGCCTTAAGTCCTTTGTAGATTCTGTACGTTTGTCCAGTGTGTGGGATGGAAATTGGAAGCATGGAGTGATTCGGTGAGTTCATCAATCTGCGTTTCTCAGTGTTGCTTGTTTTTTTTTCTGTCCAATGATCTTAAATAGATTTGCTATTTCAATTCAATTGAAAGACACAATGTCACTTAGTAGTATTTTCTCTGTCCATATAGTTCCATTTCAGACCTTGATCTGTGTAAATGATAGCATAATTTTCTAAGTGTTTCAACTGATGTTAGAGCAGTGGACTCATTTTTGGACTGCCTTGCTTTTGATTAATCTATCGCAAAGATTGTCTTGTGAATGTTTACGACATCTGAAAATAGTTAGTTCAGAAAATCACATATCCAATTGTCTAATGAATACTTCTTACTTTGGTGAAAGTAACCCACCAGTAATTCTAAATAAAGATTTAGCTCCAGAGCATAGTGGATCCCCTGTGATTCCCGGATTGAGATCCTCTGCAGTCGGGTGCTCTCGCTGCCGTGTGGGGTCGCGTGCGGGCGAGGCCCACATGCAGCCACCCAACTGCAGAGGGCAGTACTGCAGAGGAGCTGCTCCCGTGATTCCCATTCCCATTTTTTTTTTGTTTTCAAAATACTAATGGGTGACGGGCAACACTGAAGCCCGTCACCTAATTACACAAGAAAGGTGACGGGCAACATGAGAGGCCCGTCACCCATAACTTCAGATAGGTGACGGGCAACATGAGACACCCGTCACCCATAATTTCAGATAGGTGACGGGCAACATAAAATGCCCGTCACCTGTGACCTGTTATAGGTGACGGACATATGCCCGTCACCTTTATCTTTGTAATCAGTGACGGGTTTGGGGTGACGGCTTGGATGCCCGTCACCTATAAGGGTCTTTGCCCGTCACCTATGTCATTTCCTTAGGTAGTGTAAGGTGCCACCCTGGTGGAAGAGTGTAACACCCTACTCTAAACAACACATGAATCATAGAAACAAGGCTAATAGAAAGGAAGGAAAGACCATTGATAGCAGACAATTAAATTAACACACTGATTGCAACATTTAACCAAGTGATCAAGCACCAAAGGTTCAAAGCACTATTACAAACTTATAACTCGTAAACATGAGAAAAACTAATTATGGAAGACAAAGACATGTGTGCACATGCAATTCAGCTACTCCCCATGCCCATCATGCTCGCTTTAATCATTCAGCACTGAAAGGGGTGAGATAAACTCAGCAAGTAACGGCTATGAATACACACATATCTCACATATGGTTGGTTATTAGCTTTAAAACAAGTGAACATAAAGAGCCATCATGACCAGAAATAAACAGACAACGATATACTTTCAAATCAATGAGACTATGATATAGGAATCAAACATCCAGAATACTCCCACTAATTAAAAGACATCTCAATATCCATAATAATTCATCGTCCTCCAATGACGAATAAGAATGTATGCATGCCATGATGCAACTCCATTTGATAGTTTTATGTTGGATGGTGCCAACCTCTCATGCAACTCCATGTACCGGTACTAGTCATGGCACGATGGCAATGACAGGTCTTTAATCTCCATGTGAAATGCATATGTATGCATATGATTTATCATGAGTGCATAAAACAACGTACAACAACTTTCATGCCAATTTGTCCAGCAATCCAAGTGAAAAAAATTGTATGGTTGAACAGAAATATTCAGCACACTTCCCCACATATATGTCACACCAGAAACAATCACATTCAGAATATCAAATAAAGGCACAAGAATACATGAATCACTTGTATGGCATAACAAGCATCACACATACAATGGTTGAGCATAAAGGTCAATCAAATTGATAGTCTTCATATGGTGTACTGGATTTTATTCCAAAAAGATGCAAGACATGAGCATAACCATAGCATTGGCCACACCCCTACGTTACTTGCCTCTTAACTGACGAAGACGATGAAGAGAACTCGCCAAATCAAGAGTTGGAAGCACTACCACCTGATTCAACAGTTGTAGTGGCATATTTAAGACCACATCATCGCATAAAAACTGAATGTAAAGCGTTCCTATTGTCGTTCGCAAAGAAAACCCAAAATAGTCCCACGACCTCAAATATGTCTAGACAGGACAGTCAGCTTAACATTTTCATAAATATTTTTATAAAACAGATAAAAGGATAAATTATAACACTATGAGAATCTAAAGAAAAATATCTACAAGATTGGTATTCAACTCAAAAATTAATTCTGAGTGTAAGCAGGGTTAAACTGACACGCAAAACAGGCATTCAGTTTACATGCCGAACTGCAAACAGTAGATATTCAGAAAGTCGTATCTACAGTTAAAATGAACCAAATTAGATGTTATAGCACTCTATGGAAAGATATTTAAACCCTCTAAAACTTTCATATTCATGCGATGTTCAGATTCCAACTCGAAACTCCAAGTATACTCAATAAACAGATACTGCACCGAGGGTACAGCTGACGGTCAGATAGTCGTGACTGACATGATCTCTTCAGGGTGATTAGGGCCGAATTACCAGATCTAAACCAGCCTAAATAGAAGGAAAACAAGGGATTTAGATAGTGGATCAGTACCTACACCGAGGTACTAGCACCAATGATCTTCTCCAACCTATGGCCAGCCCCCTTTTCCCTCTCTACTCTGCACCGCCTTGTCCGCTGCAGATCGTGGCGTTTTCTTCCTCCTACCCAGCAGGAAAGATGAGTGGCCAAACGAGGGAAAAGAATTGGGGAAGAAAACCAACAGCAAACCATTTGCTCATACCTCGGCTTGCAAGGAGATCAATGGAGGCAGGGATTGCCGTGACCTAGAGGGGAAAAAATGATGAGGCGGCGATCCTGTTTTTTCTCTGTAACGAGCACGATCGTGAGAGAGGAGAATGGCAGGGGAAGGGACGTGGGTTTTAGGGTTGAATCTCCCATCTTGGACTCTAATTAGGCCTTGTTTAGATTCCCACGTAGGCCACAAAACAGGCCCAAAACAAAATTAGGATTAACTGGTTTTTTTTTTCTGGGACGTACAAAGAGGATGTTTTAATACATCTAGTAAAATCCTCGAATGGCATGTTACCGTCCTAGATAGGCCGTTCACCTCTGATGTCTTCCATTGAATCATGAGTGGATTCAGTCCTAGGCATTTCCAGTTTTCCACTAATGGCCACTCTCCAAAGACAACCAACTACTATAAAGGAATTTCCTCGGAGACTGGCACAGCCAGGAACCTTGGACTCTCTCTGTAATCGTCCTCCTTGGACTTGCATCCATGCTCCGCCGAATGTATTCACCTTCCACGGACGATGTTCCAGTGATAGAAAAGATAACTGTGTCCAGCATGGTCTATTCAAGAGCAAAATCCCAATCGCCAGTAGGAACTGAGCACCCGATGCCTCCCATGCATATATACTATGAAGTCACCACTGCTATGAGAAGTGCTCGTATGATTTATGACACACAACTCGCCATCGCACTATGAGCTCTGTGTCAACCTCAACTGTCTTCTTTATAATCTTAAAAAGAGCATATCCTTCCAGGGAAATAGTAAAAGAAAAACAGTACCCGACCCCATGCAATCAGTCAGTGCCTGATGTGCAGTTCAATGCTTCAGTGCTTGTAGACCATAACAGAGATATTTAATTCAGTAGACGGATACTTACCGACAAGCCTGTATCACAGCTTAGAAAGACTTGTGCCTTACTACTCATCTATAATTTTTATAGCACTAGCCTTTCAACTCGTGCATCTTCACGGGTAGTTTTGGAGGCTAAGCTATATTAATTTTAAAATTCTCAATATTTTTGCTATTTCTTTCCACAATGTATGCTTGCTGAACACGACTCTATGTTTTGTGTGCTTCTCTCGTTCCACTTCAATGGATCATGTGTTTGAATTGATGTTCCCAAACTATTGAAGCGATCAGGATTTAAGAGATAATTGTTAATTAACTAATTTTAGTTAATGTGGATCCAAACCTAGAGGACTAACGAGGGACTAATTTTTAACTAACAAAAGGGCAAATAGTAATCATGTTAGGTCACCTAAAACATAGTACTCCCTCCGTGCCACAACAAATGGCATCGAAGCATTTAAATTTTGTCCCAGAACAAACAACATTGTTGCCAATTTAGGGAAAGCTGATATGGCTATGCACAATGTTAAAAGGCAGGCAAGCATAATCAAAAAGATTGTTTTTCGTTTAGCTGGATCATATTAATGCATATTAATTATCACTAATTATTAGGTGTATGGGGTCATTTCGCTCCACTCCTTATTTGTCTGATTTTTCCTAAGATGCCAGTTGTTGTGAGACAAAGGAGCTGACACCTAACTAATTGTTAGTCAGGGACTAATTGTTTATCCCTAACGATCCAAGCAAGGCCTTACATGTCTCCCTTACGTTTGCCATATATAACTTCGTCTCTATGTGACATAATCGTTATTCAATGAGAGAACACAACATTTTTAGAGCAGCCATATTCATTTACTTATTTTTGTTGAAAATCAACTACAGACGTAATGATGATGATTTTGAACGATGGAAAATGCATCACATATGAATATGGAACGTGACACTTTTTAGAGCTGCCATATTCATTTACTTTTCCATTTAAATTCGTTTAAGGCCTCAAACAAGCACGTGACACTTGGTTTAGTCTAATATGTGTGGATTCAAAACAGAACATGCGCACATGTGATGTTGTGGTGTAGTGGTAGAAGAAAGGCTCCATGTGCAAGGTGGAGGTTGTGGGTTGGAATCTTGCCGGCCTGGTGTGAAAAATGCCACACTTACGACTTGTTGCGATAACCGCTATAGCAACATCGATTGTGGTTGCAACTACCACTTTTTGCAACCCTAATGATCGTTGCGTGTGCAAGCTATTGCCACACGTTGTTGCAACACACCAGAGTTATGGCAATGTCTCAAAAAGGTGTTGCGATACCCAATTGCATTGGCCGCACTTGCAACACCATCCAACGCCCAGATTTAGTTGCAATTGCTTAATATTGCAACAAAAATATACATATTGCAACACTTTTGAGCCGTGGCGCCAGGGTAATTTTCTTGTAGGGGTTGTCCATGCAGGCATGAGTAGGGCCAGAGCCATTTATTTTTCGACTGTAGAAAGTAGTGTGGGACCCCAGAAAATGCTGAATTTGACTCTTACAGTGGATAAAACGGGACAACGCTATGGGAGCAGAAATCCCTCAAGAGCGCAAATTCTGTTGGGGCAAGGAAATATGTTACCCAAAGCCATGGAAACGATTGTTTCAGGCCCGAGCGCAATGAAATCAGCTTGCACTCAGGTTCCGGCGGCGAATTTCACTCCTCTAGGCTTCCCTCACGCTGCGCCAGTGACCAGTACTGCCAAAAATCAAAGAAAGATGGAACAAACAGCTTCATGTCGATTTGAAAATTTTTCAATAGATAATGTGTTACAAATCAATTTTGAAAACTTTCAAGTCAATTCAAAAAGTCTCGACCAAAAAATAGTAAACTTTGAAGCAGCTTCTCTAGCTCCAGCAGCAGCTCCAGAAACGCGCTCTGCTGCATGCAACATTTGCGCTGGGCGTGCCACTGTCCCCGCCCCAGCCCTACGACGACACAGATGACGAGGGCACAGAGCGATGGCAGCGCAAAATTCAATCGTCAGTGGTGGGCAATAAGGATTAAGGGCCATGGGAGACGCAAAGGAGGGGGTGCTCCGACAACCAGTGTCTCCAGTGATTCGGCCCAGTCTAGTCTAGAACTTCATCATTTTAGGAAGAGAGTTATGAAATAAAGGATCCAATCTTTGGATTGTTAGTAAAGGAAAGCAAACACAGGACCACTAAATGTTGTCTTCCCTCATCCCGAAATAGGTGACATTCTAAGAGACCACAGAGTGCTCAGGAATTAACGATGCATGAAGAAACCACAGAGTGCTCGGGAAAGAAGGAAGAGGAAGATAAAGAGAGTTGTAAGTGAGACAAGGACATTCTTTGAGGACAAATTTGAATCCTAGAGTGATACTTAAGAGATGGTGGCATAGAAATTGCTTTCGAGCACTTAGTATATATTCTTATGTAAATCTGAATCCTAATAACAATTCTAGGATATAGATCAGACCTGGTACCGCCGATATCTCTATTTTTATGTAAAAAAATATAAGCTGGTGGCCGACGGTCAAAAAAGGCTCTAGAGGCTGGCTACCCAGATGCACCATGTGCATATATATCTCTGTAGGCAACTGTAGTGGTTCTGTGTCTAGGATGGAACAATGTGCGCCTAAAAGGCCAAAAGACCACAAAAAGAACATCACATGACATTTAAACTCAAGAGTTAATTTCACCCAAAATTACATTAATAACATAGCTATGAACTAATCCATAAACTAATCAGGGGTATGTTACATACAGTACTTATGAGTTTTGGGCACGTGCAGAAGTTTCGGCAACTATTTTTTTCTAAAAAAAAAATATAATAGTTCCCGAAACTTCGAAAAATAATAATAGTTCCCGGAAATGAAGCCTAGCCAGTAGATGGAACTACTAGAGAATTATGTCGTTTGTATCTTTGTGTCTTTTTTATATGTGGAATGTCTTATATTGTTTCCCATAAACAATCTCACTGAACCAGTGTATCCCTTTTCTTTTTGTGAAAGCACCAGTGCGCCCCCTAGCTCTGCTACAAAGGAGCAGAAGTAGATCCATGCATTCTTCAAATTCACCTTGCTCCATGCTCCTCGAACATTAATTTGAAATTTGCTAGGATTGGCAGACACCAGGAATGGACACATCAGTACAATAGAGTGCCACTGTAAGTTTTCATTTCTGTCGACATCATGTTGATTCACTAGGGCTTATTGTATGGTGTTGTTAGCGGAATATACTGCAACGGCCTCATGCTCGACCGAGTCTTGCGCCACGAACGGGTCCGCGCCGAGCACGGCACGCTAGCCGCCACTCGCCCTGACGGCTTGCGCACGCCACACGGGCGTTCCCGTAGATGTAGGATCAACCTATTGTACACATCTCTCATTACAGAAAGGATAACGGGACAGCATTTCATTACAGATCGAAAGGCCCCTCGGGAAACACCAGCAACAAAGGATCCTGCAGGCCCCTCGCGTTTCCCGAACCACCAAGCCAGGAGGTAGAAAGCCGAGGGCTAGGAAGGTCGAAGCCTCCACTTGCCAGCCAGTGACGTCATCAAGTTAGGGTTTTAGTCCAAAATTCGGCCTGGACTGCCATTTGTACCCTTGTGACATTTATGTACAGCATATTCTTGGTATATAGTTGGTGGGTCGAGGGTATTTTGGTCAACACAAAATGACCCTTGGCCTCCCTATAAATACCTGCCTACGGGCTCAATGTAACAGGACGGAAGAAGAAGAGACACACCACTGTAATGAAATGCTGTCCCGTTGTCCTTTGACTCGCTTGCCTTGCGTCTTCGCTATTATTGAGTAGAGTTCGGGAATTTCTCCCCCCACCAATGAGGAATTCCCAACAACAGTCAAATTCTGATTAAATGATTGCAGTATGATTTGAGCTTCATTCACCTATGGATGATAACTTGAAGGCCAGAGTACAGGACGTAGAAAATCATTAAAGGTGGAACCATCAGCTTTAATCGAAAAGTACAGCACAGTCTCCTTTTCGCAAAACATAGAATTCACACAAAAGCTCTTAGAACACCATCAGCTTTTATTTATGTCTTTAATTACCATCCATACAAATAAAATATTCACTAATATTGTTCTATGATGATCTCTCCCTGTTTGGCTTCGTTAGAGCATCTCCAACAGTTATGTAAAAAAACACTCCCAAAACATTGATTTAGGGACTATGTAAACATATATTGGGAGTAAAAAATCTGACGTTCTCCAACAGTTCTCTATTTCTGGTTTCCTAAATAATTTGAAACATGGACACGTCATAGGCGTCTGATGATTAATTGGTTTATTCTTTGGACATATGGCGGGTGCCTCGTAAAGCGTCGTCGGAGTTCGTCGGGCTGTTCGGCCGCTGCGTGCGTATGTACATGTGCCGCCGGTGCTGATAGAGTCGCAACACCATGAGTGTCTTGGCCGTCTTCTCGAGGAGGAAAGATGGAGAGAAGTTGATCATCTTGGACTCTGATTCTTCTTTCGTCAGTGAGCACGCTGGCGGCTGCAAGAACAGAGCATGGATGGATTGACTTCACAATTTCAGATTTCAGACAACCAAATGGGATCATTGACTTCATAATTTCGAGAAATTGGCTATTATAGGACTCCAAACAAGTGCACTTGTTTGGAGTCCTATTTGGGAGAAGCCAACGTTAGGAATCCTATTATAGAGAAACCACTTTGTTTGGAGTCCTATAATAGCCAATTTCTCCATAATTTCATATTTCAGACAATTAAACGGGGCGACGTCGCCCATGCGCCACTGGAGCATGGAGAGCACGAGCAGCTCCCATGCGGCGGATGGACATGCAGCTGAAGTCGTAGTCGGCGTCGAACAGCGCCACCAACACGCACGGCACTGCTAGCAGCCGCGTCGCCCATGGCCCAAGGCATCACCGACCTCTGCACGCATACGCACATGGCAACTCGCGTCAGTCAATGGATGAGGGTGAGCAAGAAGCAGAGGCAGCTGCCATGGCGTCACTGGACGCGCTACTGACGAGTGCCTCTTCGAGATCCTGCGCCACGTGCCCGGCAGCCGCGAGCGCGGCGCCTCCGCGCGTCTGCATCTCCCCCGATGCTGGCTTGCGCCCCGGTTAGTTGCGGAAGCGGCTGGCAGAAGCTTGTTCTCCTACTTGCGGCTCAGCGTCCACGACTTGGACGCCAGGGGCGCGCCCATGGGGGTACGCCCCTCAGCATGCCGTCGCCATCGTCGTCACTTCCTCCTCTCAGACTGTCGCCGCTGCGGGGTGTGGGCCCGTATCAGCTACGATCTGCGGCTCCGATGAGAAAGCCGTTGTAGAGCAACCACGCGCCAGCCGTGGCTGCTGACGCATCCTTGATCTCGCGCTAGGTGGCTATGTCCTCAAGCCCCTCGAGGGAGCAAGCGTCGTCGGTAGGGCGGAGTGGGACGTCAGGCAGGAGAAGGAGAAGGATCGTTGCTCACGACGTTTTTTTCCGCGGGAATCACGGGAGTGGGTGGGTCGGGATCCCCGAAGCTATCATCAAATGTAGCGATGGTTTAAGGAAAAATCGGGGAAAGTTAAATATAGGGTGCACCTTTAGAGAACTGTTGGAGAACGTTTTTTTAGGCCCCTCTATACATTGCCTAGGCATTCTAGAGGATAATAATGCCTGAATTTTCAACCATTAGATCTTGCTTTATGGATGAGATTTAGTCTCACATGCTAGAGAACAAAAATTCAGGCATTTTAAAGGATCCTAGCGCCTGAATTTTATTTACACCATTTATACTCAAGAATTACACCGAAATAATCACTGTAAATCTGGTATACAATAGGTGTAACTTTAATATATAACAGGTGTAACTCAAAGTGAGAAAAAATTCAGGTATTTAGGCCTAAGAAATACCTGAATTTTATTTTCTTACCCATTCATGCATGCACTTGAGAAGAATATATAGGAAAGAAAATATAGGCGCTAGAAAACAACGGAATGCGTGGTCAATTTTTAGTAATCCCCTTTTTTTATTACTTTCTAAATTAAGGATTGGGAGCTGTATTTAGATAATTGTTGGAGATGCTCTTACAACCGAGTCATCATGGCAATTGGGCTTGTGACAAAAGCAACTAATGAGGCTATGTCTGTTATACGCGCATTTGCCAGACTCGAACTTCTCCTGGATGCACTCGTCATTGCATTTCTTGCTTGAGAATGGTGGCCAGCAAGATGCTTTGTTGGTTGGCTCACTCCAGCAGGGCCCCCATATATCGTCCTGAAAAGTTGCCTCCCAACCTGAGCATCAAGATAAATGTATTTGTGTTATAAAAAGTTATGGATAACAAGTGAGAACAAAAAAGGGAGAGAGAGAGAGAGTACTCGATGCAAAGACCAGCAGTATAAGAAGCACGGAGCAGATCGCCTTCTTCTGGGTTGCCATTTGGACTAAAAAATGGAGTTGGCTGACAAAGCTTTGATGTTGGTCCTTATTTGTACTACTGAGCATTAAATGATTTCCATTTTTTCCCTTCTCTAAAATAACTCTAAAATAATGAAAAACAATTACATCCTGTGCTGTCTCATGCAAATATCAAAGATAATGTCGTTTTAGAATGTATTAATATATCATTAATTCCTGCCCTAGATAAAACTCTCAGATTAATATGTACTATAAAGAGCTTGATCTTTCTTTAAAATATTGGAGCAACAGGTGAGGTGCTTTCTTTAAAATGTTAATTTCGAATGTATAACATCGTTAGGGCAGATACAACGCTACACATAGCTAGTCTCATAGCCCGTCTCATGCATTTCCACATAAGATTTTTGATGACATGGAAAAGAGAGGGGAGGTGGGACAAAAATGTGTTTGTTTCGCGAGGCAACCACCTCATGCGCTAAAATTTAGGAGTATGAGACGGCTTCTAAACCATTTTATGAATTATAGTTGCCATGTAACTCATAAATATTCTTTTTTAATCCACAAATAAAGGAAGTATGATATTGTGAGACAATTAAAAAACCATCTGTTGTATATGTGATCTCATAAATCGTCTTAAGATTACGTGTCATGTATGAGACCACCTATGAAACAACACCTTTGTACTTGTCCTTAATCCATACCCTAGATAGAAACTCATAACTAATCTATACTAGAAAAATCTTGTACTCGCAATACCATTTGCACCAACATTCCCGAAGTCGTTGGAAAAAACCATTTTCACGGAAAGGATGCATCTCGTAATAAGATCGTTTAAACTAATATGCATGATTCTGCCTCAGGCACCACAAGGGCTCCTATGGGGCATACTTTCTCATACGGACCACTATGAACCAGAGGTAAACTATCTCCTAAGGTTCGAGACTGGAAACGTGAGAGACAAAAAAAACATTGGAAGTCATTTGAGAAATTCTCAAGTCAAGTTCGATATATATATAATGAATCAAAATAAGTATACAGCCAAAAAGAAAATGAAAACAAAAGCTGAAGACAAATTCAGATCCATATGGATTTATTTTAGACTTTTTAATTGTTATTAATTAGGTTAAGACATTGTCCTATGGGCTATGTAGCCCCTCGCGTACCAATCAATAAATAGCGTGTTTATTCTGCTATGTAATCCCTCGTGTGTTGCTAGGGTCGATCAAGGGTTAATCGATTATGCTAACTCTACAGTTGCCGCTATCCCTTGTTCTGCCACCGCCCTCCCTGCTCACAACATCGCCTACAGCAACCTGCTATCGGCCACCCTTGCCAGCGCGAAACCTTCCCTCCTATCGCCATGCTCCCTTCTGATAGTAGCACCCACCTCACAGTTGCGCATAGTTCAAATCACAATGCTTACCAACACATCTCTGAACATATGGAAACACATAACAATTGTGAAGATTCTTTCGTGAAAATTGATCTTCAGTCAGGATATGATGGCCAATGTGACTTCCAGCCCATTGATATTAGGCCTATAGTGACCCATGTAAATTAGTGTGCATACGGAGGTGGGAATTTATCACACCTTGCTAGTCTAGTGAAACAAATACTAACATATAAGCCTAGATTGTTTAACACTACCTATTTTGGGTTAAACTTTTTATGCGAAGCAAAGACTAAAGCGTAACCATGTTGGTGAAGGAAGTAGGGTCCGCTCAGCGTGTTAGTGAGCCCAACCACGTTTGGACTCTAAAATGTTACTAATAGTATTAGAGCCTATCCTCATGATTACACAGAAGCGTGGGGTGCAGACATATGATGCATGATACATGTAGGACCAGTGAGATTGACGTGTCCTAAGAGGAGAATGTTCCTAGTCATTTGCCTTCTAGTTTTGTCTGTGTTCCTACCAGAACCTGAGGTCTTTTGAAGGAGTGGGTGTTTGTGACATCCAACTCATTGAGATTAGACCCGACCCATGTGCACTAATGGGTACGAGGAGGTTGGTATTTAGTTCAACATTGCTAGTCTAATGAGAGAAAAGCTAATATATAAGACTAGGTTGTCTAACATAATCAATATTGGATCAACTTTTAACGAGAAACAAGGACAAAAGTGAGATCCGTACAGCACGGATCCAGCCATGTTTGGATCCTAGCTATAGAATGTTAACATCAAAGCGCCAATTTGTTACTCCTCTTTATATATTACCTGTCGTTCTAACTCTATATTTTGGTTTTTGTTTTCACAGCATCTTCTATGTACCTGAACGCTCCTTGAATCACAGATATATAATATGAACAACAAATAACATACATGCATATTGTAATGGGGCTACTGACAATTTTTCTTCTTTTTTGCAAAGAAACATATTTCTATTCGTAAATAAAACATATACAAATATTTTTTTATAAAATAACATATTTCTTCCATGTTGAACCGTGAATAGCCGCACTGGGGAAAGGGCTGGCATAGAGATGATGCCGAACGTCTGGTCGACTTTGATGACGGGAGGTGGTTACATAGATGTCCATGGGCCAGGGCAACAATCCGACATAGGTTAAAATGCTATGAAAGTGGTTACATAGATCAAAATGTTGTCAGGAGTGATGTGTCACCACCGGAAGGTGATTATAATATTGTGGGGGGAGGAATTCCTTTCTTATCAGCTTTTAGCCTATACTAGTACTCTCTCCGTTTTAAAATAATTTGTTTTTTTAACTTTTAGACATCACGTTTAACCATTCGTCTCATTCAAATTTTTTGTGCGAATTTATTTATTTTTTCATAACATGTTTTATTAGTAAAGATAGTTTCATCATGACATATTTATTTTACAATTAACACAAAATTTTTAAATAAGACAAACGGTCAAACGTGATGATTAAAATCAAAAGCGACAACTATCATGAGACAGATGTAGTATATCCTAGAATATTTTCAAATGAATTTCTTATTGAATTATTCATATTTAGTGTCATCGAAAGGAACTAGTCAAAATCAAGTCTAGTCTTGCACAACAGTTGGTTTGTAATGTGGTGACGTCCAAGTGGGACCTCGGCGAGCCCATCAAGTTCGGCCCACTTAAGCTAACTTAGCCTACCAACTAACAGGCAACATTCTCAATGTTGATAAAAATTTCAAAATTTTAAAAATTTAAAAAATATTCAATTGAATCTTATTTTATAGAATTAATTGTAACAAACACGTAGGTTCAAACGAAATTGAAAACGAACTTATGGTTCAGGAGAAAATACGTTTAATGTTTGAAAACGTTTTTTTTCTCTCCTTCCATCCGCCCTAATGCCACGTACTGCTCTTAGTCTCCCTCTTAATCTGCAGCATATGTCAGTTATTCGATATTCATCGCACAAATCTCAAAACGTTCTATCAAATAGATCCTATAGAACGAGCCAGTTCAAGTTGCCGCGAGACCCGCAAGACAGCTCCCTCATAATTTTGAACACTGCTTTCGTCAGCCACCAGCCTAGGATCTGCCGCATGCCGCGTCCCTCGGCCGGCTAAGTTATGTACTACCCTCAGTATTAAAATAACTGTCGTTTTGGACATTGACGCGGTTTTCAAAACACGACTTTGACTAATACTTTTTCTTATACAATATAGTTGAAGTGTGCTTTTATAAAATCATATTTCAATACGAATCTACTCATATCATTTTTAACTTCATAAACTTAATACATTAGAAAATATTTGTAGTTAAAGCTTAAAAAATTTTACTTAAGACAATCTCAAAACGAGTACACCTAGAGAGCTATCTGCGTGGGTTGAACCAGCACGCATCCGCGACCCGCCGCACAGGAGAACGGAATTTTTACAATCTAGCCCCTTTCGTTAAAGTATTTTCGTTAAGATTTTCACATTTAGACCCTCAGGACAAAGATTTCCTAGCATGAACCTTTTCTGAGCGCCACGTCTGTTGGCGCTCAAGTTGCACAGGTGGGCGCCACGTCATTTGGCGCCCACCTATGGGACCTGAGCGCTAATGATTCTGGCTCTCACCATGTCAGTTCAGCATTCGCGTATAGGGTCCATTCCAGGGTGGGCGCCGTGTCCTTTGGCGCCCACCTACAATAGGTGGGCGCCGTGTCATTTGGCGCTCACCTATCTAACCTGGGCGTCAAATGACACGGCGCTCACCTATAGGGTCTATTTATGGAAATCTTTGTCTGGAGGGTCTAAATATGAAAATTTTTAACGAAAGGGGCTAGATTATAAAAATTGCACGAGGAGTTCCTGCTCATTGCTTTTCCCAACCCACACGTGCGGTATTAATTAGCTACCTCGCCTTTCGGCCCATCGCGTCATCTTCCTCTTTCGTTCCTTCCTCTATTCGCGCCGCCGTCGACCTTCCTCCACCTCCACCTGCACGCTGCCTCCCCGCCATGCACGTCGCCGATCTTGCGCCCCGGCAGCATGCCCGCGCGCGGTGCAAAACGAATACCGCGCGCGGGTATAGGACGAGAATCCAATGGCGTAGCAGCTTTCGTTCTTGTTCATAGCGTTTCTGCATGTAATTAAATTTTGGAAACTTCGCATGCAATGCGATGCAAATACTAATATTACTACTATTGTTGCAAAAACGTATACTATATGTTGCCCGTGTGAAGATCCTATTATGATGACGGTGATACTGAATCTGAGATAGAGCCATGACAATGAATCTAACACAGCTGGATTTGGGGACATTGATGGTAAAATGAACGGAGGAACATGCATGTCAAAACAATGTTGTCAGAAACAAGTGAAACCGAATTATGAAACACAACCACCTGGCACATTGATATTTCTTGACGTTGCAAAGACCATCTCAAAACGACTATATAATATAAGGCATTTTCACAAACTAGAATTAGGTCTCCCAATCTATATTATTCTCAGATTACGAAAAATACCTAGCAAACCCTATGGGTCGACAACACTACCACCATGGGCATCAACACCTGTGCTTATTGTGGATTCGCCACCATAGCTATCCCTGATTTTAGGCATCTGAGGTATCAGAAATTCAGAAACCGGGGTCTGCCGGTAGATGCCTACTTAACTGGTCTGTCGATCCATAATGTCAGGCCTAGGCATTGTGTGTACCGAATGGAGCGATGGTCAGGTTCAAATGAGCCAAGATGTCCCTAAGCCAGCGGGCCTTCTCGCTAGTAAGATGGCGCAGGGGATTTTTCTGCCATATATAATATACAGGTTTACCTTCTTCAGAAATAAATCTTTTGTAGTCAATCGAGATTTAAATGGTTACTATAACAATATTTTAAAGTTATATGGTATGTATTCTTACTTACGCAAATAAAGTTATACAGATACTAATCCAACCAATATGACTTGAAATATAAACATTTTAAATTTTCTATTCTCTATGCACGCGTCATATGGTTGTCTTTTCCCATTTGAGAGGACGCAAAGCGCGGGGGTGGGGGCTCCACGCAACCAATTCGGAGTCAAATTTTACATATCTTGCTCTTTCTTTTTACATCCGAATGATAGACAAACAAAGCAGGATATTGTCGTTGAAATATATCCAGAACCAATTCGGAGTAATTAATTGAAAAGTAGGGTATTGTCGTTGTTAAAGATTGGCTTAAGGACAATATATTAATTAAGAGGTCGGTGTTTCAAAACCGGAACGGCAAAGCTCTCATTGATTATGAATGCTGCATTTCTTCATTGGTAGCTTCCGTTCATTCATTGGGCACGCCGACTTCAGCAGGGCAATGGAAGGCTGAAAGCCCAGTCATGGTAAGAGCGAAACAGCATTACAGCATAAGTACTTACTCTCTACTCCCTCCGTCCCAAAATATAGGGATTGTTGACTTTTAGACATCACGTTTGACCATTCGTCTTATTCAAAATATTTATAAAAATATAAAAATAATTATGTTATATTTAAAGTATATCTACTATGATAAATAAATCATAAGAAAATAAGTATTATTTTCATAAATTTTTTCAATAAGACGAATGGTCAAAGGTGATGTCTGAAAGTCAACAATCCCTTATTTTGGGACAGAGGGAGTAGAAAATACTAGTACTCTACTTACTTGGACTCCCTTTTGTTGATATTGGTCAGTTCAAAATTGGACTAAATTGAACTAACCAATGTGAAAAAGCACAAGACTGGGAGGGGAAGATACCTAATATTAGAATATGTATCAGAAACTGCCATGAAACGGTGCGGCATGTGTGAGCAACGCACCACAAGCGATAAAGGATCATCATAATTCAAGGACATGCAAAAAAGGACAAAAACATCCATGATATGCAAACCCTGATCAATGAGCAACCGGAACATCTAGTGAGGTATTGCATCTCAAGCACTAGGAGGCCGAGCCTGACTGTGCGGTTGGGCAGTCTGTCCCAAATAACGCTCAATTGCATGGCTGTAAGCATTGCCTGTCAGACTCCCTCTCATCTGACCCGTGGGGCGCCAGTTTTCATCCATTGGAAGCTCTGGAAGACCATCAGAAGCTAAAACCTGAGGTGTGCTCAGAGTAACAGTGGCCTCATTTGGAGATTGCAAAAGGGATGGCACTCGTGGTACTACCACTGGACTTGATGCCCGGGCTCAGTTTGTGGTCTCGATGCCTGGCTTTGCGGCCCAGAAAAGAGATGGCTTTGGATGTCCGTTAGAGTTGGTCCAATCTGTGCAGCTGCCCTGGTTTGGCCCCCAGCAGCTTGTGACAATTGATTCGCTTGACTGTTCAACATGAACTCATCGAGTACCGGCATGGATCTGCAGGCATTAGCCCCTCCAGTCTGTCTTGGTACCCGTGCAGACTGTCGTGCAGCCATTAAGTGTGGCGCAGGTAGGCCAGTGACTCTACTGGGCAGATGGCTCAATGTGTTACGCATATCCTGCAAACAATTATGATTCTGTCACAATGATAATTTTGCAAACGTGTACATGATATAGAAAACAAAAGTAGCCCATTTTCTCATCTCATAAACTGCAGCTAGCTGGTAGACCTGGCCTCATTCAAGAGAGAAATACTCCACTACATCAATTTCCAGGATCCTAGTACCCACCAGCATACTTGCTCACATGTATGATTCTTGTTATTGTTACCGGTCTCTATGGCTTATTTGACCTATAACATGAGCTTGTTCCGGTAAGGTATCACTAACTTAAGTATGGTTAGACTCAGTTAGCCTAAGGATATATCACTTATCTATAGTGGGGTTAGATCAGATAAGCCTAAGGACTGTCTGGAACTTTGGTAATAATAAATCGTTGGTATTTTTTTATCTGAGGTACATTTTTTACTATAGATTTAGTGAAAAGGATTAGAAAGACAGGATAACACAGAAGAACGTAATGATGAGAGTAAAGCAATTCAAGCTAGTTGCAAAGTATAACATTATGTAATAACTACGAAGGATCAAACAATACATCTTTTGTCTAGTGAATAACCATGTCATACAGGATATCTATTCTGTTATCACGGAATTATAGTGGTTGCAAAATACATGCACATCAAATTTAGTATGCTCATCTATACAGGAAGATAAAAGTCATGTTACCAGCGTTGATGACTGTCGATGCAATATCGGAGCAGCACTGGGCGCCCTTGGCAAAGGTCCACCACCATTATTGACTGGAGAAATAACACTGCTTGGATTCGTCACCTGATGGGCTTGATATGTTGAAGTTGGGCTAGGGACAAAAGGTGCGCTATTGAGGATAGTTGGCTGCAAGCCTCTGGATGACCCAGAATTCTGTGGTGGCACAGGCAACTCCTGGACACCTACTGCCTCATTCCTAGGATTTCTATGTATAGGCACGCTCACTCCTGGACCTATTTGTGGTTGCAATCGTACCATTTCAGGATGTGTTTCCTGTGAAACATGTTGCAGAACAGATGTTGAGTTTGAGGTTCCAAGAGGAGAGACAGCATCTGTGATAACAGGGCACATAACATTTTGAGGCAGAAGAGGTTCCAAGGTCCCAGATGAACTTGAGACAAGTCCACTACTAGAAGATAGTAACAAAGTTTGAGCGGTAGAAGCCATGTTGCTACCCATCTTATCTGCCTGGGCAGGACCACTTCTAGGCAAACCCGAAGGATAATCCAACACAGATAAATCTTGACAACTCAACACAGGCTTCGTATCTTCTGAAGCTGATGTCCAGTTCATTGCAAGCAAGATCATCATCATCCCCATTTATCAGATCAATGACACGGGAAGAAGAAGAATCGATTTGTACGGTAGCTCTGGTCTGCGCAATGGAATCAACATTGTCTCTGTCTGACTTCTCATTATGCGCTTGAGCAGTTTTCCAGGATCCATCAGCAGACAAAATACATCGACATCATCTACATCATCTTCCGTTTCTTGCAGTATCTGAACTAAAATTTAATGTAGATCACATCAAAGACATAATGAGATGAAAAAAATACATGAAAATAATACTTGCCTTGGTCATCTTGTGATCAATACGTAGTTCCATGAAGTTTGAAGGGGTATTACAACATGGACAGCGCCAGGTTGGCTTTATCAAGTTCATCTCTATATAGTTATCATAGTCGAAACACTAAAAAAATATGGCTATGTTATACTTTTTAAAGAAAAAGAAAGAAACTCAGCGAAACAATGTAAACAAGGCATGATCAAATAAAACCTGATAGTGTTTGCAAAGATGCCCTTTAATAGGAGTTTTTATATACGCTTCAAACTGCAACAAGAAAATGGCAAACACAAAACTTTGTGTTCAGCATCTAAAGTCAGCACACTCAGTTGTAAGCATAAGTTTCGAACTTCCAAAATATACCCAGGTACAGGGATTGTGTACAGGGGGCAAGATTAGATGACTGCCTCGCCCTCCAAGGAGGCTATGTAAGTGTTTACACCTAGTTCTCTCTTGATTGAAACATATCAGCTGGTCCTCACTATTTATAGGCAGGGCAGCTAACAAACGTATCTAATCTTGCTAACAAATGTACTACTACCACTAACTGACGCTATCCTATCCCATTATCTCTAACTTAGCTCTAACTAAGCAGCATCCATTCGAAGTTGCCAGGCACTTACACCAGATATTGGAGCCCAGGAGCCCACGAATAGTCCACAACAGTGATAGACAAAATCAGAACAGTTGTTACATGTTAAAGTATGGTCTAGTAACCATTGGTGGGGATTGGGGGGTGGTTGAGTGTCACATAATAAGTATGTTCATATGCATGCAAGGCATTATTATCTTTTTTATCACCGGCTATAAGAGGAGCACCCACTGCCAAAGCTCCCACAATCCCACACCCACACCTTGTGGGATCTGGGGAAGGGTATTTCTAAGCAGCCTTACGGCCCTTACTCCTTGCTTTTGCACAGAGGCTGATTCAAATACAAGACCTCAGGACACAAGTGGGAACACACAACCACTGCGCCCATGTCTGCCTTTCGTCACCAACCAGAAACATTTAATTCCTGACCAGATAGCACTAGATTAGTTCTATGGAGCAAGTCCACTTAATCCTGTGACCTTTCAACCTGCAATAACTCATTTGAGATCCGATCTGCCGTAAATACAGTTCCACGACCACTATATATATCCATCAAGTTATCAACATAAACTTTTGATAGGTATATTACAAGAAGAAAGCTATACAGACCTTATGGGGCACCGTAGGAAACTCTTGATGCCCCCTCAAGGACGTCAGAATCTACACATAAGGAGACATTATAGATATAATGAAAAGGTTTTTTTAAAACTAAGATGCCATATAAAATATATGTACTGTATAACCAATGCTAACGAATACATATCAATCAGGGAAATGTAATATCCTTACAGCCACAATATATAGAAACAGTCATGCACAGAAAAGAACTAAAGAGGACAATGCTCGAACTACAGCCTTCAACTTTTACTATCACTTGATCTGAAAATGAAAATTTGAAGAACTGCAAAGTTTCAGTAAACTAATGCAAACAAAGAATTTTTTTAAAAACAGATACAACAAGTACGTGATTAAATAAAGCATGGAACTGCATATTGACTGTTTAACCAGGGAAACCAACATGATCTTGGTTCACACGGTTCAGCCCAGTTAATTTCATCAGGTCAATCACTCCCTGAAAGCCATTTTGAACAGGCAAAGCAGTAGCACACCAATAAGCCATCAGGGTTTTTGCACAAACCAACTAACTGATCAGCC
Organism: Eragrostis nindensis; assembly: GCA_012490785.1. Lineage (NCBI taxonomy): Eukaryota > Viridiplantae > Streptophyta > Magnoliopsida > Poales > Poaceae > Eragrostis > Eragrostis nindensis. The sequence continues at coordinate 545,858 of JAAXCT010000398.1, forward strand.
AAACCTCTACTGTACTCTCTTAAAAAACTGATCAGCCAGCGATTGGTTTCATAAACTTGGATACACATTCAACTATGGTCTCAAATAGGGGTCCAAAACAATGTCTATTTCACTATTAGCTCATCAAAATTGTAGAAAAAATTAAAGAGAAACTGAAACAAACAATATTTCCCTATTTATATCAAATAAGTAAGAGCCAGTTACATGTTGAAATATAAGTAAATATCCCCAGCTATAAACCAGGACGAAGACCACATCAGCACACAGGGAAATTGAATCAAGTGCCACGCACCAGGTGAATTTTGAATGTCCAGTGGACATGCATATCACAACTGATCATAACCAGTCTATTATTCCCAATATGGGGTCAAATAAAAACTCAAAAAGAAAGAGGCCAGCTGGACAAAAAATGAAAACCACAAGAGCAGTAGGTTAGAACAGTCAATCTTAGAAGTTTGATCCATATGTTTTCAAAGAATGTGTAAATGGATCTCGGCCTCAAGGATACTAAGTCAATTGCATAAGGACATACGGAAGCACACTTTCGGATACATCTCATTCTCATCTGTCAGTTACAGAAACAAAATTCTATCTTTTTCTTATGAAAACAAAAATGCTGTCTTAACTGGGTCTAGAAACTGTAGAAGCATAACACAAAATATACTGAAATGCACTCAGCACAAAGAGAATTACAATAAAGTCACCTACCAGCTGATTCAACAGTGACAGGTTCAGCATAGTCATCAAGTGGTGGAGTGCCGAAGATGTCAGACTTTTCATAAATGTCACAGCTATGACATAATCGCTGCAATACAAAGTTAACATAGAGTCAATAATTAACCTTTTTTTGAGACGAGTCAAATAATTAACTGAGGCAGATTGGTGTACACTTCTAAAGTTGAATTTAGGAGACACAGCACTGTTTCCGAGCATGTACCATTAAATACCCAACAGCTTGGATAATGTTTGCCCCATATTTGAGCATTTTGGTGATATCAGTGGGGAACTGGGGTCCTTTTTCCTATTACATTTTCCATACATATCATTTCCAATGTACATTATCAGTTGTATTACAACAAAAAAAAGTATGGAAACCAGGATAATATTGTAAAACATTTACCATTGAAACATTAGTGCGCATGTCCACACGCCCTTCCCATTGACCAAAAAGCTGGTACAAAAAGGAGGTAAAGAATATTTGTGATTCTTGGTTGAATACCGGCATGTGGTGAGCATTAAGCCACACAGAAACATACCTCACTTGTGGTGGGCTCGTGATACATGATGAGGCATCTAGATTTTCCTTTGTACAACAATATCTCTGCAAAAGGTGACATTCAATGAAGTTACTGACATGAACTATACATGGAAAAAGAAAGAATTACAAGGGCTCTGCATATTTATAAACTTCTACCGAGTCTGTCGTATCTTGCTTCAACAAAAAAAAATACAAAAATATGCACTTGAATAAAATGAGCGTGTTCACAGAGACCATGTACTAATTATTAGCGTATATGCAAACTCTATACGCAACCCGAAGTTTCTCTTGGCACCTGAAACCCACGAGACTAGTGAAGGTAATTCAGCAGTCTTCTGGACTCGTATTTTTCAAATAGATATATACAGTATTTAAATTCAGAAGATTGTTACAAGCTATGATTTCTTTTGAAGTATTAGGAACAAAGAGTTGATACTACAAAGAAAACAAAGCTTACAGTGGTCAGATCATATTCACCAGAAATCTGTCCATTGGGTCAAGGAACGAGATCATGGGATGAGGATCAACATTTACTAAAATTAGGGTGCGATGGGGGGTATACATCTACAAAATGACAAGTTCGTGAAGTGGTACACGACCCAAAGGACAGTTGCAGATCGAGAGTCACGAACTAGTAAGAAAAGAGGAAAAGAGGAAAGAATAATAAAAGAAATAGAAGTTAATAGGTTAGATAGGCTGCCATGTATTGGCCCATACTGCTCATGCACTTTAACTTTCCCCCGGCCTTCACTGCTAGAACTCACATACACAGCAGCCTTGTTTCACTTCCCCCCCCCGCTACCTCTCCCCTGAAGCGCCACCACAAATGCCGCTATTGGCTGTCCCTGGAAGTCTGGAACTATCATGCATATAGGGCCGCAGGCTAGGTGCCCTGGGCAGGTGATCTACTGTAACACGGCCTGCTACTTAGCGTGTGGTTACTGTACTTAGCGTCAGCTCGGGCTAGGACAGGTTAGAGATGGGGATGATTAGAGGGATCAGTTTCCTAGTTGTAGGGATTAGTTTCCTTCGTTACAGAATTAATTTCTTAAGGGTCAAGTCTCCCCAACCTATAGTGTAGTCTCCTTCTATGAAACCGCCGCCCCGCCCGGCCTTCCTCTCAGCGGTGTTTACCTCTAATGATCTAAGGATCATAACATCTGGTATCAGTCCCTTTGGTTTCAATCCATGGCTTCTACTGCCAATCCATCTACGCATCCACCATTCAACTAGGAGTATCCTCTGCAGGCATGGTTAAATTGATTGGACATCTCACATGAACTTGGGGGGGAGCTGTCTTCGAAAGAGGGAGATGTCATGGGCATATGGCTGCAGGCTAAGCGCCATGGGCTGGTGATCTACTGTAGCATAGCATAGCCTATGCTACTGTTTGCTTTGCATTACTGTGGCGGTGGCTAGGTTATGGACAGATGAGATGGGTTTCTATCTCTCTCTATTAGAATGATGAAGAATCAATCAAAAGAGTTCCCATTTTACAGGCTTAGACTCCCTCTAACAAGCCACCGCTGCCC